>JAKSXO010000131.1:0-514170 GCA_024509115.1 Crotalus helleri
ACCCTCACTTACTTACTTACTCAATCACTCACTCTCACTTACTTACTTACTCAATCACTCACGTCTCACTGTACTTACTTACTCAATCACTCACTCTCACTGACTGCACTTACTCACTCACTCACTCTTCACTTACTTACTTACTCAATCACTCACTCTCACTTACTTACTTACTCACTCACTCACTCTCACCTACGTACTTGACTTACTCACTCACTCTCACTTACTTACTTACTCAATCACCCTCACGCGCACTCACTTACTTACGACTCACTCACTCTCACTTACTTTACTTACTCAATCACTCACTCTCACTTACTTACTCACTCACCCAACCTCACCTATTTACTGACTCACTCACTCACTCTCACTGACTTACTTACTCAATCACTCACTCTCACTTACTCACTCACTCACCCTCACTTGACTTACTTACTCAATCACTCACTCTCACTTACTTACTTACTCACTCACTCTCACTTACTTACTTACTCAATCACTCACCCTCACTTACTTACTTACTCACTCACTCACGCTCACGTACTGACTTACTCACTCACTCACCCTCACTTACTTACTTACTCACTCACTCACCCTCACTTACTTGACTTACTCAATCACTCACTCTCACGTTACTTACTTACTCAATCACTCACTCTCACTTACTCACTTACGCCCTCACTCACGCGCACTTACTTACTTACTCAATCACTCACTCTCACGTACGTACGCACTCACTCACTCACTCTCACTCACTCACTCACTCTCACCTACTTACTTACTTACTTACTCACTCACCCCCACTTACTTACTCACTCACCCACCCTCACTCACTTACTTACTCAATCACTCACCCTCACTGTACTTACCTACTCACTCACTCACTCTCACTGACTTACTTTACTCACTCACTCACTCTCACTGACGGTACTTACTCAATCACTCACTCTCACTTACTTACTTTAATTACTCACGTCACTCTCACTTACTTACGTACTCAATCACTCACTCTCATTTACTTACTTCACTCACCCACCCTCACTTATTGACTTACTCACTCACTCACTCTCACTTACTTACTGACTCAATCACGCACTCTCACTTACTTACGTACTCAATCACTCACTCTCACTTACTCACTTACTCACTCACTCACTCACACTTACTTACTTACTTACTCAATCACTCACTCTCACTTACTTACGTGACTGCACTCACTCACTCTCACCGACTTACTTACTTACTCACTCACCCTCACATACTTACTCACGCACCCACCCTCACTTACTTACTTACTCAATCACTCACCCTCACTTACTTACTTACTCACTCACTCACTCTGCACTTACTTACTTACTCACTCACTCACACTTACTCACTTACGCCCTCACTCACTCTTCACGTACTTACTTACTCAATCACTCACTCTCACTTACTTACTCACTCACTCACTCACTCACTCACTCACTCACTCACTCACTCACTCACTCACTCACTCTCACCTACTTACTTACTTACTTACTCACTCACCCTCACTTACTTACGCACGCACCCACCCTCACTCACTTACTTACTCAATCACTCACCCTCACTTACGTGACTTACTCACTCACTCACGCTCACTTACTTACTTACTCACTCACTCACTCTCACTTACTTGACTTACTCAAGCACGCACTCTCACTTACTTACTTAATGACTCACTCACTCCTCTCACTTACGTACTTACTCAATCACTCACTCTCACTTACTTACTCACTCACCCACCCTCACTGTATTTACGTACTCACTCACTCACTCTCACTTACGTACTTACTCAATCACTCACTCTCACTTACTCACTTACCACTCACTCACTCTCACTTACTTACTTACTCACTCACTCACTCTCACTTACTTACTGTACTCACTCACTCACTCACCCGCACTGACTTGACTTACGCAATCACTCACGCTCACTTACGCACCTACTCACTCACTCACCCTCACTTACTTACTTACTCAATCACTCACTCTCACTAACTTACTTACTCACTCACTCTCTCTTACTCACTGACTCAATCACTCACCCTCACGTTACTTACTTACTCACTCACGCACTCTCACTTACTTGTACTTACGCACTCACTCACCCTCACTTACTTACTTACTCACTCACTCACCCTCACTTACTTACTTACTCAATCACTCACTCTCACTTACTTACTTACTCAATCACTCACTCTCACTTACTCACTTACTCCCTCACTCACTCTCACTTACTTACTTACTCAATCACTCACTCTCACTTACTTACTCACTCACTCACTCACTCACTCACTCTCACCTACTTACTTACTTACTTACGCACGTCACCCTCACTTACTTACCACTCACCCACCCTCACTCACTTACTTACTGCAATCACTCACCCTCACGTACTTACTTACTCACTCACTCACTCTCACTTACTTACTTACTCACTCACTCACTCTCACTTACTTACTGTACTCAAGTCACGCACTCTCACTTACTTACTTAATTACTCACTCACTCTCACTTACGTACGTACTCAATGCACTCACTCTCACTTACTTACTCACTCACCCTCCCTCACTGATTGACTTACTCACTCACTCACTCTCACTTACTTACTTACTCAATCACTCACTCTCACTTACTCACTTACTCACTCACTCACCCTCACATACTTACTTACTCACGTCACTCACCCTCACTTACTTACTTACTCAATTCACTCACGCTCACTTACTTACTACTCAATCACTCACTCTCAATTACATACTTACTCACTCACTCACCCTCACTTACTTACGTACTCAATCACTCACTCTCACTGACTCACTTACTCACTCACTCACCCTCACTTGACTTACTTACTCAATGTCACTCACTCTCACTTCACACTCACCCCCCCCCCCCCGTGCTGTCGGCGTCCCCGCTCTGCGCACCACACACTCACACACCCACTCCCACCCACCCACACAGACACACACACACACCCACACACCCACACACACACACACCCACACCCACCCACCCACACAGACACACTCACACACCCCACCCTCCCCACACTCTCACTCCCACACCCTCCCACCCTCTCACACACTCACCCACACCCACCCACCCACACATACTCACACACACACCCACCCACCCACACTGTCACTCACTCAACCTCACTCCCTCACTCACTTCTCACCCACACCTCCCACCCACACACACTCACTCACACTCCCTCCCCCCCAAACAGTACTACACACTACCACCCACACTCTCTCTCTCCCACACCCACCTACCACATCTCACTCACTCTCCCCCCACCCACCTCTCACACACTCTCACTCACACCATCCCTACCACTCTCTATCAATCTACACCCACCCTCCCTACTCTCACACACTCACACCACCCTACCACTCATACTACTCTCCAACTACCTCCCTATCTCTCTGACTTTATCTATCTACCTACCTATCTGTATCTATCTACCTACCTACCTACCTACGTATCTCTATCTATCTATCTATCTACTCAATCTACCTACCTATCTCTACTCAATCCACTCTACCTACCTCCTAACTCTATCTATCTGTCTACCTATCTACCTATCTCTATCTATCAATCTACCTACCTACCTATCTCATCTATCAATCTACCTACCTACCTATCTGTATCTATCTATCTACCTCCCTACCTATCTGTATCTATCTATCTACCTACCTACCTATCTCTATCTATCTATCTACCTACCTACCTATCTGTATCTATCAATCTACCTAGCTACCTATCTCTATCTATCTACCTACCTAACTATCTCTATCTATCAATCTACCTACCTACCTATCTGTATCTATCTATCTACTTATCTACCTATCTCTATCTATCAATCTACCTACCTACCTATCTGTATCTATCTATCTATCTACCTACCTACTACTCTATCTATCTATCTACCTACCTACCTATCTCTATCTATCTATCTACCTATCTACCTATCTCTATCTATCAATCTACCTACCTACCTATCTCTATCTATCTATCTACCTACCCACCTATCTGTATTTATCTATCTACCTACCTATCTCTATCTATCAATCTACCTACCTACCTATCTCTATCTATCTACCAACCTACCTACCTATCTCTATCTATCAATCTACCTACCTACCTATCTCTATCTATCTATCTACCTACCTACCTATCTCTATCTATCTATCTACCTACCTACCTATCTGTATCTATCAATCTACCTACCTATCTATCTGTATTTATCTATCTACCTACCTATCTGTATCTATCTACCTACCTACCTACCTACGTATCTCTATCTATCTATCTATCTATCTATCTATCTATCTATCTATCTATCTATCTATCTATCTACCTACCTATCTCTATCTATCAATCTACCTACCTACCTATCTCTATCTATCTGTCTACCTATCTACCTATATCTATCTATCTACCTACCTACCTATCTCGATCTATCTATCTACCTACCTACCTATCTGTATCTATCAATCTACCTACCTACCTATCTGTATTTATCTATCTACCTACATATCTGTATCTATCTACCTACCTACCTACGTATCTCTATCTATCTATCTACCTACCTACCTATCTCTATCTATCAATCTACCTACCTACCTACCTATATCTATCTATCTATCTACCTATCTACCTATCTCTATCTATCAATCTACCTACCTACCTATCTCTATCTATCAATCTACCTACCTACCTATCTCTATCTATCTATCTACCTACCCACCTATCTGTATTTATCTATCTACCTACCCATCTCTATCTATCAATCTACCTACCTACCTATCTCTATCTATCTACCAACCTACCTACCTATCTCTATCTATCAATCTACCTACCTACCTATCTCTATCTATCTATCTACCTACCTACCTATCTCTATCTATCTATCTACGTACCTACCTATCTGTATCTATCAATCTACCTACCTATCTATCTGTATTTATCTATCTACCTACCTATTTGTATCTATCTACCTACCTACCTACCTACGTATCTCTATCTATCTATCTATCTATCTATCTATCTATCTATCTACCTACCTATCTCTATCTATCAATCTACCTACCTACCTATCTCTATCTATCTGTCTACCTATCTACCTATCTCTATCTATCAATCTACCTACCTACCTATCTCTATCTATCAATCTACCTACCTACCTATCTTTATCTATCTATCTACCTACCTACCTATCTGTATCTATCTATCTACCTACCTACCTATCTCTATCTATCTATCTACCTACCTACCTATCTGTATCTATCAATCTACCTACCTACCTATCTCTATCTATCTACCTACCTACCTATCTCTATCTATCAATCTACCTACCTACCTATCTGTATCTATCTATCTACCTATCTCTATCTATCAATCTACCTACCTACCTATCTCTATCTATCTATCTACCTACCCACGTATCTGTATTTATCTATCTACCTACCTATCTCTATCTATCAATCTACCTACCTACCTATCTCTATCTATCTACCTACCTACCTATCTATCTCTATCTATCAATCTACCTACCTACCTATCTGTATCTATCTACCTACCTGACCTACGTATCTCTATCTATCTATCTACCTACCTACCTATCTCTATCTATCAATCTACCTACCTACCTATCTCTATCTATCTATCTACCTATCTACCTATCTCTATCTATCAATCTACCTACCTACCTATCTCTATCTATCAATCTACCTACCTACCTATCTCTATCTATCAATATACCTACCTACCTATCTGTATTTATCTATCTACCTACCTACCTATCTCTATCTATCTACCTACCTACCTACCTACCTATCTCTATCTATCTATCTACCTACCTACCTATCTGTATTTATCTATCTACCTACCTATCTGTATCTATCTACCTACCTACCTACGTATCTCTATCTATCTATCTACCTACCTACCTATCTCTATCTATCAATCTACCTACCTACCTATCTCTATCTATCTATCTACATATCTACCTATCTCTATCTATCAATCTACCTACCTACCTATCTCTTTCTATCAATCTACATACCTACCTATCTGTATCTATCTATCTACCTACCTACCTATTTGTATCTATCAATCTACCTACCTACCTATCTCTATCTATCTATCTATCTACCTACCTACCTATCTGTATCTATCAATCTACCTACCTATCTCTATCTATCTATCTACCTACCTACCTATCTCTATCTATCAATCTACCTACCTACCTATCTGTATCTATCTATCTACCTATCTACCTATCTCTATCTATCAATCTACCTACCTACCTATCTCTATCTATCTACCTACCCACCTATCTGTATTTATCTATCTACCTACCTATCTCTATCTGTCAATCTACCTACCTACCTATCTGTATCTATCTATCTACCTACCTACCTATCTGTATCTATCTATCTACTTACCTACCTATCTCTATCTATCTATCTACCTATCTACCTATCTCTATCTATCAATCTACCTACCTACCTATCTCTATCTATCAATCTACCTACCTACCTATCTGTATCTATCAATCTACCTACCTATCTCTATCTATCTATCTACCTACCCACCTATCTCTATCTATCTATCTACCTACCTACCTATCTCTATCTATCTATCTACCTACCTACCTATCTCTATCTATCTATCTACCTACCTACCTATCTGTATCTATCAATCTACCTACCTACCTATCTGTATTTATCTATCTACCTACATATATGTATCTATCTACCTACCTACCTACGTATCTCTATCTATCTATCTACCTACCTACCTATCTCTATCTATCAATCTACCTACCTACCTACCTATATCTATCTATCTATCTACCTATCTACCTATCTCTATCTATCAATCTACCTACCTACCTATCTCTATCTATCAATCTACCTACCTACCTATCTCTATCTATCTATCTACCTACCTACCTATCTCTATCTATCAATCTACCTACCTACCTACCTATCTCTATCTATCTATCTTCCTACCTATATATCTGTATCTATATATCTACC
This sequence comes from Crotalus helleri, assembly GCA_024509115.1. NCBI lineage: Eukaryota > Metazoa > Chordata > Lepidosauria > Squamata > Viperidae > Crotalus > Crotalus helleri. The sequence goes on from JAKSXO010000131.1 coordinate 7,077, forward strand.
TACCTACCTATCTGTATCTATCTATCTACCTATCTACCTATCTCTATCTATCAATCTACCTACCTACCTATCTCTATCTATCTGTCTACCTACCCACCTATCTGTATTTATCTATCTACCTACCTATCTCTATCTATCAATCTACCTACCTACCTATCTGTATCTATCTATCTACCTATCTACCTATCTCTATCTATCAATCTACCTACCTACCTATCTGTATCTATCTATCTACCTACATACCAATCTCTATCTATCAATCTACCTACCTACCTATCTCTATCTATCAATCTACCTACCTACCTATCTGTATCTATCAATCTACCTACCTACCTATCTGTATCTATCTATCTACCTATCTACCTATCTCTATCTATCAATCTACCTACCTACCTATCTCTATCTATCTATCTACCTACCCACCTATCTGTATTTATCTATCTACCTACCTATCTCTATCTATCAATCTACCTACCTACCTATCTCTATCTATCAATCTACCTACCTACCTATCTCTATCTATCAATATACCTACCTACCTATCTGTATTTATCTATCTACCTACATACCTATCTCTATCTATCTACCTACCTACCTACCTACCTATCTCTATCTATCTATCTACCTACCTACCTATCTGTATTTATCTATCTACCTACCTATCTGTATCTATCTACCTACCTACCTACGTATCTCTATCTATCTATCTACCTACCTACCTATCTCTATCTATCTATCTACCTACCTACCTATCTGTATCTATCAATCTACCTAGCTACCTATCTCTATCTATCTACCTACCTAACTATCTCTATCTATCAATCTACCTACCTACCTATCTGTATCTATCTATCTACTTATCTACCTATCTCTATCTATCAATCTACCTACCTACCTATCTGTATCTATCAATCTACCTACCTATCTATCTGTATTTATCTATCTACCTACCTATCTGTATCTATCTACCTACCTACCTACCTACGTATCTCTATCTATCTATCTATCTATCTATCTATCTATCTATCTATCTATCTATCTATCTATCTATCTATCTATCTATCTATCTACCTACCTATCTCTATCTATCAATCTACCTACCTACCTATCTCTATCTATCTGTCTACCTATCTACCTATCTCTATCTATCTATCTACCTACCTACCTATCTCGATCTATCTATCTACCTACCTACCTATCTGTATCTATCAATCTACCTACCTACCTATCTGTATTTATCTATCTACCTACATATCTGTATCTATCTACCTACCTACCTACGTATCTCTATCTATCTATCTACCTACCTACCTATCTCTATCTATCAATCTACCTACCTACCTACCTATATCTATCTATCTATCTACCTATCTACCTATCTCTATCTATCAATCTACCTACCTACCTATCTCTATCTATCAATCTACCTACCTACCTATCTGTATCTATCTATCTACCTACCTACCTATCTGTATCTATCTATCTACCTATCTACCTATCTCTATCTATCAATCTACCTACCTACCTATCTCTATCTATCTATCTACCTACCCACCTATCTGTATTTATCTATCTACCTACCTATCTCTATCTATCAATCTACCTACCTACCTATCTCTATCTATCAATCTACCTACCTACCTATCTCTATCTATCAATATACCTACCTACCTATCTGTATTTATCTATCTACCTACCTACCTATCTCTATCTATCTACCTACCTACCTACCTACCTATCTCTATCTATCAATCTACCTACCTACCTATCTCTATCTATCAATCTACCTACCTACCTATCTGTATCTATCTATCTACCTACCTACCTATCTGTATCTATCTATCTACCTACCTACCTATCTCTATCTATCTATCTACCTACCTACCTATCTGTATCTACCAATCTACCTACCTACCTATCTCTATCTATCTACCTACCTACCTATCTCTATCTATCAATCTACCTACCTACCTATCTGTATCTATCTATCTACCTATCTCTATCTATCAATCTACCTACCTACCTATCTCTATCTATCTATCTACCTACCCACGTATCTGTATTTATCTATCTACCTACCTATCTCTATCTATCAATCTACCTACCTACCTATCTCTATCTATCTACCTACCTACCTATCTATCTCTATCTATCAATCTACCTACCTACCTATCTGTATCTATCTACCTACCTACCTACGTATCTCTATCTATCTATCTACCTACCTACCTATCTCTATCTATCAATCTACCTACCTACCTATCTCTATCTATCTATCTACCTATCTACCTATCTCTATCTATCAATCTACCTACCTACCTATCTCTATCTATCAATCTACCTACCTACCTATCTCTATCTATCAATATACCTACCTACCTATCTGTATTTATCTATCTACCTACCTACCTATCTCTATCTATCTACCTACCTACCTACCTACCTATCTCTATCTATCTATCTACCTACCTACCTATCTGTATTTATCTATCTACCTACCTATCTGTATCTATCTACCTACCTACCTACGTATCTCTATCTATCTATCTACCTACCTACCTATCTCTATCTATCAATCTACCTACCTACCTATCTCTATCTATCTATCTACATATCTACCTATCTCTATCTATCAATCTACCTACCTACCTATCTCTTTCTATCAATCTACATACCTACCTATCTGTATCTATCTATCTACCTACCTACCTATTTGTATCTATCAATCTACCTACCTACCTATCTCTATCTATCTATCTATCTACCTACCTACCTATCTGTATCTATCAATCTACCTACCTATCTCTATCTATCTATCTACCTACCTACCTATCTCTATCTATCAATCTACCTACCTACCTATCTGTATCTATCTATCTACCTATCTACCTATCTCTATCTATCAATCTACCTACCTACCTATCTCTATCTATCTACCTACCCACCTATCTGTATTTATCTATCTACCTACCTATCTCTATCTGTCAATCTACCTACCTACCTATCTGTATCTATCTATCTACCTACCTACCTATCTGTATCTATCTATCTACTTACCTACCTATCTCTATCTATCTATCTACCTATCTACCTATCTCTATCTATCAATCTACCTACCTACCTATCTCTATCTATCAATCTACCTACCTACCTATCTGTATCTATCAATCTACCTACCTATCTCTATCTATCTATCTACCTACCCACCTATCTCTATCTATCTATCTACCTACCTACCTATCTCTATCTATCTATCTACCTACCTACCTATCTCTATCTATCTATCTACCTACCTACCTATCTGTATCTATCAATCTACCTACCTACCTATCTGTATTTATCTATCTACCTACATATATGTATCTATCTACCTACCTACCTACGTATCTCTATCTATCTATCTACCTACCTACCTATCTCTATCTATCAATCTACCTACCTACCTACCTATATCTATCTATCTATCTACCTATCTACCTATCTCTATCTATCAATCTACCTACCTACCTATCTCTATCTATCAATCTACCTACCTACCTATCTCTATCTATCTATCTACCTACCTACCTATCTCTATCTATCAATCTACCTACCTACCTACCTATCTCTATCTATCTATCTTCCTACCTATATATCTGTATCTATATATCTACCTACCTATCTGTATCTATCTATCTACCTATCTACCTATCTCTATCTATCAATCTACCTACCTACCTATCTCTATCTATCTGTCTACCTACCCACCTATCTGTATTTATCTATCTACCTACCTATCTCTATCTATCAATCTACCTACCTACCTATCTGTATCTATCTATCTACCTATCTACCTATCTCTATCTATCAATCTACCTACCTACCTATCTGTATCTATCTATCTACCTACATACCAATCTCTATCTATCAATCTACCTACCTACCTATCTCTATCTATCAATCTACCTACCTACCTATCTCTATCTATCAATCTACCTACCTACCTATCTCTATCTATCTATCTACCTACATACCTATCTCTATCTATCAATCTACCTACCTACCTACCTATCTCTATCTATCTATCTTCCTACCTATATATCTGTATCTATATATCTACCTACCTACCTATCTGTATCTATCTATCTACCTATCTACCTATCTCTATCTATCAATCTACCTACCTACCTATCTCTATCTATCTGTCTACCTACCCACCTATCTGTATTTATCTATCTACCTACCTATCTCTATCTATCAATCTACCTACCTACCTATCTGTATCTATCTATCTACCTATCTACCTATCTCTATCTATCAATCTACCTACCTACCTATCTGTATCTATCTATCTACCTACATACCAATCTCTATCTATCAATCTACCTACCTACCTATCTCTATCTATCAATCTACCTACCTACCTATCTGTATCTATCAATCTACCTACCTACCTATCTGTATCTATCTATCTACCTATCTACCTATCTCTATCTATCAATCTACCTACCTACCTATCTCTATCTATCTATCTACCTACCCACCTATCTGTATTTATCTATCTACCTACCTATCTCTATCTATCAATCTACCTACCTACCTATCTCTATCTATCAATCTACCTACCTACCTATCTCTATCTATCAATATACCTACCTACCTATCTGTATTTATCTATCTACCTACATACCTATCTCTATCTATCTACCTACCTACCTACCTACCTATCTCTATCTATCTATCTACCTACCTACCTATCTGTATTTATCTATCTACCTACCTATCTGTATCTATCTACCTACCTACCTACGTATCTCTATCTATCTATCTACCTACCTACCTATCTCTATCTATCTATCTACCTACCTACCTATCTGTATCTATCAATCTACCTAGCTACCTATCTCTATCTATCTACCTACCTAACTATCTCTATCTATCAATCTACCTACCTACCTATCTGTATCTATCTATCTACTTATCTACCTATCTCTATCTATCAATCTACCTACCTACCTATCTGTATCTATCAATCTACCTACCTATCTATCTGTATTTATCTATCTACCTACCTATCTGTATCTATCTACCTACCTACCTACCTACGTATCTCTATCTATCTATCTATCTATCTATCTATCTATCTATCTATCTATCTATCTATCTATCTATCTATCTATCTACCTACCTATCTCTATCTATCAATCTACCTACCTACCTATCTCTATCTATCTGTCTACCTATCTACCTATCTCTATCTATCTATCTACCTACCTACCTATCTCGATCTATCTATCTACCTACCTACCTATCTGTATCTATCAATCTACCTACCTACCTATCTGTATTTATCTATCTACCTACATATCTGTATCTATCTACCTACCTACCTACGTATCTCTATCTATCTATCTACCTACCTACCTATCTCTATCTATCAATCTACCTACCTACCTACCTATATCTATCTATCTATCTACCTATCTACCTATCTCTATCTATCAATCTACCTACCTACCTATCTCTATCTATCAATCTACCTACCTACCTATCTGTATCTATCTATCTACCTACCTACCTATCTGTATCTATCTATCTACCTATCTACCTATCTCTATCTATCAATCTACCTACCTACCTATCTCTATCTATCTATCTACCTACCCACCTATCTGTATTTATCTATCTACCTACCTATCTCTATCTATCAATCTACCTACCTACCTATCTCTATCTATCAATCTACCTACCTACCTATCTCTATCTATCAATATACCTACCTACCTATCTGTATTTATCTATCTACCTACCTACCTATCTCTATCTATCTACCTACCTACCTACCTACCTATCTCTATCTATCTATCTACCTACCTACCTATCTGTATTTATCTATCTACCTACCTATCTGTATCTATCTACCTACCTACCTACGTATCTCTATCTATCTATCTACCTACCTACCTATCTCTATCTATCTATCTACCTACCTACCTATCTGTATCTATCAATCTACCTAGCTACCTATCTCTATCTATCTACCTACCTAACTATCTCTATCTATCAATCTACCTACCTACCTATCTGTATCTATCTATCTACTTATCTACCTATCTCTATCTATCAATCTACCTACCTACCTATCTGTATCTATCTATCTACCTACCTACCTATCTCTATCTATCTATCTACCTACCTACCTATCTCTATCTATCTATCTACCTATCTACCTATCTCTATCTATCAATCTACCTACCTACCTATCTCTATCTATCTATCTACCTACCCACCTATCTGTATTTATCTATCTACCTACCTATCTCTATCTATCAATCTACCTACCTACCTATCTCTATCTATCTACCAACCTACCTACCTATCTCTATCTATCAATCTACCTACCTACCTATCTCTATCTATCTATCTACCTACCTACATATCTCTATCTATCTATCTACCTACCTACCTATCTGTATCTATCAATCTACCTACCTATCTATCTGTATTTATCTATCTACCTACCTATCTGTATCTATCTACCTACCTACCTACCTACGTATCTCTATCTATCTATCTATCTATCTATCTATCTATCTATCTATCTATCTATCTATCTACCTACCTATCTCTATCTATCAATCTACCTACCTACCTATCTCTATCTATCTGTCTACCTATCTACCTATCTCTATCTATCTATCTACCTACCTACCTATCTCGATCTATCTATCTACCTACCTACCTATCTGTATCTATCAATCTACCTACCTACCTATCTGTATTTATCTATCTACCTACATATCTGTATCTATCTACCTACCTACCTACGTATCTCTATCTATCTATCTACCTACCTACCTATCTCTATCTATCAATCTACCTACCTACCTACCTATATCTATCTATCTATCTACCTATCTACCTATCTCTATCTATCAATCTACCTACCTACCTATCTCTATCTATCTATCTACCTACCTACCTATCTCTATCTATCTATCTACCTATCTACCTATCTCTATCTATCAATCTACCTACCTACCTATCTCTATCTATCTATCTACCTACCCACCTATCTGTATTTATCTATCTACCTACCCATCTCTATCTATCAATCTACCTACCTACCTATCTCTATCTATCTACCAACCTACCTACCTATCTCTATCTATCAATCTACCTACCTACCTATCTCTATCTATCTATCTACCTACCTACCTATCTCTATCTATCTATCTACGTACCTACCTATCTGTATCTATCAATCTACCTACCTATCTATCTGTATTTATCTATCTACCTACCTATTTGTATCTATCTACCTACCTACCTACCTACGTATCTCTATCTATCTATCTATCTATCTATCTATCTATCTATCTATCTATCTATCTATCTATCTACCTACCTATCTCTATCTATCAATCTACCTACCTACCTATCTCTATCTATCTGTCTACCTATCTACCTATCTCTATCTATCAATCTACCTACCTACCTATCTCTATCTATCAATCTACCTACCTACCTATCTGTATCTATCTATCTACCTACCTACCTATCTGTATCTATCTATCTACCTACCTACCTATCTCTATCTATCTATCTACCTACCTACCTATCTGTATCTATCAATCTACCTACCTACCTATCTCTATCTATCTACCTACCTACCTATCTCTATCTATCAATCTACCTACCTACCTATCTGTATCTATCTATCTACCTATCTCTATCTATCAATCTACCTACCTACCTATCTCTATCTATCTATCTACCTACCCACGTATCTGTATTTATCTATCTACCTACCTATCTCTATCTATCAATCTACCTACCTACCTCTCTATCTGTCTACCTACCTACCTATCTATCTCTATCTATCAATCTACCTACCTACCTATCTGTATCTATCTACCTACCTACCTACGTATCTCTATCTATCTATCTACCTACCTACCTATCTCTATCTATCAATCTACCTACCTACCTATCTCTATCTATCTATCTACCTATCTACCTATCTCTATCTATCAATCTACCTACCTACCTATCTCTATCTATCAATCTACCTACCTACCTATCTCTATCTATCAATATACCTACCTACCTATCTGTATTTATCTATCTACCTACCTACCTATCTCTATCTATCTACCTACCTACCTACCTACCTATCTCTATCTATCTATCTATCTATCTACCTACCTACCTATCTGTATTTATCTATCTACCTACCTATCTGTATCTATCTACCTACCTACCTACGTATCTCTATCTATCTATCTACCTACCTACCTATCTCTATCTATCAATCTACCTACCTACCTATCTCTATCTATCTATCTACATATCTACCTATCTCTATCTATCAATCTACCTACCTACCTATCTCTATCTATCAATCTACATACCTACCTATCTGTATCTATCTATCTACCTACCTACCTATTTGTATCTATCAATCTACCTACCTACCTATCTCTATCTATCTATCTATCTACCTACCTACCTATCTGTATCTATCAATCTACCTACCTATCTCTATCTATCTATCTACCTACCTACCTATCTCTATCTATCAATCTACCTACCTACCTATCTGTATCTATCTATCTACCTATCTACCTATCTCTATCTATCAATCTACCTACCTACCTATCTCTATCTATCTACCTACCCACCTATCTGTATTTATCTATCTACCTACCTATCTCTATCTGTCAATCTACCTACCTACCTATCTGTATCTATCTACCTATCTACCTATCTCTATCTATCAATCTACCTACCTACCTATCTCTATCTATCAATCTACCTACCTACCTATCTGTATCTATCAATCTACCTACCTATCTCTATCTATCTATCTACCTACCCACCTATCTCTATCTATCTATCTACCTACCTACCTATCTCTATCTATCTATCTACCTACCTACCTATCTCTATCTATCTATCTACCTACCTACCTATCTGTATCTATCAATCTACCTACCTACCTATCTGTATTTATCTATCTACCTACATATATGTATCTATCTACCTACCTACCTACGTATCTCTATCTATCTATCTACCTACCTACCTATCTCTATCTATCAATCTACCTACCTACCTACCTATATCTATCTATCTATCTACCTATCTACCTATCTCTATCTATCAATCTACCTACCTACCTATCTCTATCTATCAATCTACCTACCTACCTATCTCTATCAATCTACCTACCTACCTACCTATCTCTATCTATCTATCTTCCTACCTATATATCTGTATCTATATATCTACCTACCTACCTATCTGTATCTATCTATCTACCTATCTACCTATCTCTATCTATCAATCTACCTACCTACCTATCTCTATCTATCTGTCTACCTACCCACCTATCTGTATTTATCTATCTACCTACCTATCTCTATCTATCAATCTACCTACCTACCTATCTGTATCTATCTATCTACCTATCTACCTATCTCTATCTATCAATCTACCTACCTACCTATCTGTATCTATCTATCTACCTACATACCAATCTCTATCTATCAATCTACCTACCTACCTATCTCTATCTATCAATCTACCTACCTACCTATCTGTATCTATCTATCTACCTACCTACCTATCTGTATCTATCTATCTACCTATCTACCTATCTCTATCTATCAATCTACCTACCTACCTATCTCTATCTATCTATCTACCTACCCACCTATCTGTATTTATCTATCTACCTACCTATCTCTATCTATCAATCTACCTACCTACCTATCTCTATCTATCAATCTATCTACATACCTATCTCTATCTATCAATCTACCTACCTACCTATCTCTATCTATCTGTCTACCTATCTACCTATCTCTATCTATCTATCTATCTACCTACCTACCTATCTCGATCTATCTATCTACCTACCTACCTATCTGTATCTATCAATCTACCTACCTACCTATCTGTATTTATCTATCTACCTACATATCTGTATCTATCTACCTACCTACCTACGTATCTCTATCTATCTATCTACCTACCTACCTATCTCTATCTATCAATCTACCTACCTACCTATATCTATCTATCTATCTACCTATCTACCTATCTCTATCTATCAATCTACCTACCTACCTATCTCTATCTATCTATCTACCTACCTACCTATCTCTATCTATCTATCTACCTATCTACCTATCTCTATCTATCAATCTACCTACCTACCTATCTCTATCTATCTATCTACCTACCCACCTATCTGTATTTATCTATCTACCTACCCATCTCTATCTATCAATCTACCTACCTACCTATCTCTATCTATCTACCAACCTACCTACCTATCTCTATCTATCAATCTACCTACCTACCTATCTCTATCTATCTATCTACCTACCTACCTATCTCTATCTATCTATCTACGTACCTACCTATCTGTATCTATCAATCTACCTACCTATCTATCTGTATTTATCTATCTACCTACCTATTTGTATCTATCTACCTACCTACCTACCTACGTATCTCTATCTATCTATCTATCTTTCTATCTATCTATCTATCTATCTATCTATCTATCTATCTATCTATCTATCTATCTATATACCTACCTATCTCTATCTATCAATCTACCTACCTACCTATCTCTATCTATCTGTCTACCTATCTACCTATCTCTATCTATCAATCTACCTACCTACCTATCTCTATCTATCAATCTACCTACCTACCTATCTGTATCTATCTATCTACCTACCTACCTATCTGTATCTATCTATCTACCTACCTACCTATCTCTATCTATCTATCTACCTACCTACCTATCTGTATCTATCAATCTACCTACCTACCTATCTCTATCTATCTACCTACCTACCTATCTCTATCTATCAATCTACCTACCTACCTATCTGTATCTATCTATCTACCTATCTCTATCTATCAATCTACCTACCTACCTATCTCTATCTATCTATCTACCTACCCACGTATCTGTATTTATCTATCTACCTACCTATCTCTATCTATCAATCTACCTACCTACCTATCTCTATCTATCTACCTACCTACCTATCTATCTCTATCTATCAATCTACCTACCTACCTATCTGTATCTATCTACCTACCTACCTACGTATCTCTATCTATCTATCTACCTACCTACCTATCTCTATCTATCAATCTACCTACCTACCTATCTCTATCTATCTATCTACCTATCTACCTATCTCTATCTATCAATCTACCTACCTACCTATCTCTATCTATCAATCTACCTACCTACCTATCTCTATCTATCAATATACCTACCTACCTATCTGTATTTATCTATCTACCTACCTACCTATCTCTATCTATCTACCTACCTACCTACCTACCTATCTCTATCTATCTATCTACCTACCTACCTATCTGTATTTATCTATCTACCTACCTATCTGTATCTATCTACCTACCTACCTACGTATCTCTATCTATCTATCTACCTACCTACCTATCTCTATCTATCAATCTACCTACCTACCTATCTGTATCTATCTATCTACCTATCTACCTATCTCTATCTATCAATCTACCTACCTACCTATCTCTATCTATCTACCTACCCACCTATCTGTATTTATCTATCTACCTACCTATCTCTATCTGTCAATCTACCTACCTACCTATCTGTATCTATCTATCTACCTACCTACCTATCTGTATCTATCTATCTACTTACCTACCTATCTCTATCTATCTATCTACCTATCTACCTATCTCTATCTATCAATCTACCTACCTACCTATCTCTATCTATCAATCTACCTACCTACCTATCTGTATCTATCAATCTACCTACCTATCTCTATCTATCTATCTACCTACCCACCTATCTCTATCTATCTATCTACCTACCTACCTATCTCTATCTATCTATCTACCTACCTATCTCTATCTATCTATCTACCTACCTACCTATCTGTATCTATCAATCTACCTACCTACCTATCTGTATTTATCTATCTACCTACATATATGTATCTATCTACCTACCTACCTACGTATCTCTATCTATCTATCTACCTACCTACCTATCTCTATCTATCAATCTACCTACCTACCTACCTATATCTATCTATCTATCTACCTATCTACCTATCTCTATCTATCAATCTACCTACCTACCTATCTCTATCTATCAATCTACCTACCTACCTATCTCTATCTATCAATCTACCTACCTACCTACCTATCTCTATCTATCTATCTTCCTACCTATATATCTGTATCTATATATCTACCTACCTACCTATCTGTATCTATCTATCTACCTATCTACCTATCTCTATCTATCAATCTACCTACCTACCTATCTCTATCTATCTGTCTACCTACCCACCTATCTGTATTTATCTATCTACCTACCTATCTCTATCTATCAATCTACCTACCTACCTATCTGTATCTATCTATCTACCTATCTACCTATCTCTATCTATCAATCTACCTACCTACCTATCTGTATCTATCTATCTACCTACATACCAATCTCTATCTATCAATCTACCTACCTACCTATCTCTATCTATCAATCTACCTACCTACCTATCTGTATCTATCTATCTACCTACCTACCTATCTGTATCTATCTATCTACCTATCTACCTATCTCTATCTATCAATCTACCTACCTACCTATCTCTATCTATCTATCTACCTACCCACCTATCTGTATTTATCTATCTACCTACCTATCTCTATCTATCAATCTACCTACCTACCTATCTCTATCTATCAATCTACCTACCTACCTATCTCTATCTATCAATATACCTACCTACCTATCTGTATTTATCTATCTACCTACCTACCTATCTCTATCTATCTACCTACCTACCTACCTACCTATCTCTATCTATCTATCTACCTACCTACCTATCTGTATTTATCTATCTACCTACCTATCTGTATCTATCTACCTACCTACCTACGTATCTCTATCTATCTATCTACCTACCTACCTATCTCTATCTATCAATCTACCTACCTACCTATCTCTATCTATCTATCTACATATCTACCTATCTCTATCTATCAATCTACCTACCTACCTATCTCTATCTATCAATCTACATACCTACCTATCTGTATCTATCTATCTACCTACCTACCTATTTGTATCTATCAATCTACCTACCTACCTATCTCTATCTATCTATCTATCTATCTACCTACCTACCTATCTCTATCTATCAATCTACCTACCTACCTATCTATATCTATCTATCTACCTATCTACCTATCTCTATCTATCAATCTACCTACCTACCTATCTCTATCTATCTACCTACCCACCTATCTGTATTTATCTATCTACCTACCTATCTCTATCTGTCAATCTACCTACCTACCTATCTGTATCTATCTATCTACCTACCTACCTATCTGTATCTATCTATCTACTTACCTACCTATCTCTATCTATCTATCTACCTATCTACCTATCTCTATCTATCAATCTACCTACCTACCTATCTCTATCTATCAATCTACCTACCTACCTATCTGTATCTATCAATCTACCTACCTATCTCTATCTATCTATCTACCTACCCACCTATCTCTATCTATCTATCTACCTACCTACCTATCTCTATCTATCTATCTACCTACCTACCTATCTCTATCTATCTATCTACCTACCTATCTGTATCTATCAATCTACCTACCTACCTATCTGTATTTATCTATCTACCTACATATATGTATCTATCTACCTACCTACCTACGTATCTCTATCTATCTATCTACCTACCTACCTATCTCTATCTATCAATCTACCTACCTACCTATCTCTATCTATCTATCTACCTACCTACCTATCTCTATCTATCAATCTACCTACCTACCTACCTATCTCTATCTATCTATCTTCCTACCTATATATCTGTATCTATATATCTACCTACCTACCTATCTGTATCTATCTATCTACCTATCTACCTATCTCTATCTATCAATCTACCTACCTACCTATCTCTATCTATCTGTCTACCTACCCACCTATCTGTATTTATCTATCTACCTACCTATCTCTATCTATCAATCTACCTACCTACCTATCTGTATCTATCTATCTACCTATCTACCTATCTCTATCTATCAATCTACCTACCTACCTATCTGTATCTATCTATCTACCTACATACCAATCTCTATCTATCAATCTACCTACCTATCTCTATCTATCAATCTACCTACCTACCTATCTGTATCTATCTATCTACCTACCTACCTATCTGTATCTATCTATCTACCTATCTACCTATCTCTATCTATCAATCTACCTACCTACCTATCTCTATCAATCTATCTACCTACCCACCTATCTGTATTTATCTATCTACCTACCTATCTCTATCTATCAATCTACCTACCTACCTATCTGTATCTATCTATCTACCTATCTACCTATCTCTATCTATCAATCTACCTACCTACCTATCTGTATCTATCTATCTACCTACATACCTATCTCTATCTATCAATCTACCTACCTACCTATCTCTATCTATCAATCTACCTACCTACCTATCTGTATCTATCTATCTACCTACCTACATATCTGTATCTATCTATCTACCTACCTACCTATCTGTATCTATCTATCTACCTATCTACCTATCTCTATCTATCAATCTACCTACCTACCTATCTCTATCTATCTATCTATCTATCTATCTATCTACCTACCCATCTATCTGTATTTATCTATCAACCTACATATATGTATCTATATATCTACCTACCTACCTATCTCTATCTATCAACCTACCTACCTACCTATCTCTATCTATCAATCTACCTACCTACCTATCTGTATCTATCTATCTACCTACCTACCTCTCTGTACCTATCTATCTACCTACCTATCTATCTCTATCTATCTATCTACCTACCTACCTATCTGTATCTATCTATCTACCTACCTACATATCTGTATCTATCTATCTACCTACCTACCTATCTGTATCTATCTATCTACCTATCTACCTATCTCTATCTATCAATCTACCTACCTACCTATCTGTATCTATCTATCTAGCTACCTACCTATCTCTATCTATCTACCTACCTACCTACCTATCTCTATCTATCAATCTACCTACCTACCTATCTCTATCTATCTACCTACCTACCTATCTCTATCTATCTATCTACCTACCTACCTATCTGTCTCTATCAATCTACCTACCTACCTATCTATCTCTATCTATCTATCTACCTACCTACATATCTGTATCTATATATCTACCTACCTACCTATCTGTATCTATCTATCTACCTATCTACCTATCTCTATCTATCAATCTACCTACCTACCTATCTGTATCTATCTATCTAGCTACCTACCTATCTCTATCTACCTACCAACCTACCTATCTCTATCTATCAATCTACCTACCTACCTATCTCTATCTATCTACCTACCTACCTATCTCTATCTATCTATCTACCTACCTACCTATCTGTCTCTATCAATCTACCTACCTACCTATCTATCTCTATCTATCTATCTACCTACCTACCTACCTATCTCTATCTATCTACCTACCTACCTATCTCTATCTATCAATCTACCTACCCACCTATCTGTATCTATCTACCTACCTACCTATATGTATCTATCAATCTACCTACCTACCTATCTGTATCTATATATCTACCTACCTACCTATCTCTATCTATCAATCTACCTACCTACCTATCTGTATCTATCTACCTACCTACCTATCTGTATCTATCAATCTACCTACCTACCTATCTCTATCTATCAATCTACCTACCTACCTATCTGTATCTATCTATCTACCTACCTACCTATCTGTATCTATCAATCTACCTACCTACCTATCTCTATCTATCAATCTACCTACCTACATATCTGTATCTATCTATCAACCTACCTACCTATCTGTATCTATCAATCTACCTACCTACATATCTGTATCTATCTATCTACCTACCTACCTATCTGTATCTATCAATCTACCTACCTACCTATCTCTATCTATCAATCTACCTACCTACATATCTGTATCTATCTATCAACCTACCTACCTATCTGTATCTATCAATCTACCTACCTACATATCTGTATCTATATATCTACCTACCTACCTATCTGTATCTATCTATCTACCTATCTACCTATCTCTATCTATCAATCTACCTACCTACCTATCTGTATCTATCTACCTACCTACCTCTCTGTACCTATCTATCTACCTACCTATCTATCTCTATCTATCTATCTACCTACCTACCTATCTGTATCTATCTATCTACCTACCTACATATCTGTATCTATCTATCTACCTACCTACCTATCTATCTCTATCTATCTATCTACCTACCTATCTGTCTCTATCAATCTACCTACCTACCTATCTATCTCTATCTATCTATCTACCTACCTACATATCTGTATATATCTACCTACCTACCTATCTCTATCTATCTACCTACCTACCTACCTATCTCTATCTATCAATCTACCTACCTACCTATCTGTATCTATCTATCTACCTACCTACCTCTCTGTACCTATCTATCTACCTACCTATCTGTCTCTATCAATCTACCTACCTACCTATCTATCTCTATCTATCTATCTACCTACCTACATATCTGTATCTATATATCTACCTACCTACCTATCTGTATCTATCTATCTACCTATCTACCTATCTCTATCTATCAATCTACCTACCTACCTATCTGTATCTATCTATCTAGCTACCTACCTATCTCTATCTACCTACCAACCTACCTATCTCTATCTATCAATCTACCTACCTACCTATCTCTATCTATCTATCTACCTATCTACCTATCTCTATCTATCAATCTACCTACCTACCTATCTCTATCTATCTATCTACCTACCCACCTATCTGTATTTATCTATCTACCTACCTATCTCTATTTATCAATCTACCTACCTACCTATCTGTATCTATCTATCTACCTATCTACCTATCTCTATCTATCAATCTACCTACCTACCTATCTGTATCTATCTATCTACCTACATACCTATCTCTATCTATCAATCTACCTACCTATCTCTATCTATCAATCTACCTACCTACCTATCTGTATCTAAATATCTACCTACCTACATATCTGTATCTATCTATCTACCTACCTACCTATCTCTATCTATCAATCTACCTACCTACATATCTGTATCTATCTATCTACCTACCTACCTATCTGTATCTATCAATCTACCTACCTACCTATCTCTATCTATCAATCTACCTACCTACCTATCTGTATCTATCTATCTACCTACCTACCTATCTGTATCTATCAATCTACCTACCTACCTATCTCTATCTATCTATCTACCTACCCACCTATCTGTATTTATCTATCTATCTACCTATCTCTATCTATCAATCTACCTACCTACCTATCTGTATCTATCTATCTACCTATCTACCTATCTCTATCTATCAATCTACCTACCTACCTATCTCTATCAATCTACCTACCTACCTATCTCTATCTATCTATCTACCTATCTTCCTATCTCTATCTATCAATCTACCTACCTACCTATCTCTATCTATCAATCTACCTACCTACCTATCTGTATCTATCTATCTACCTACCTACCTATCTGTATCTATCTACCTACCTACCTATCTCTATCTATCTATCTACCTACCTACCTATCTCTATCTATCTATCTACCTACCTACATATCTGTATCTATGTATCTACCTACCTACCTATCTGTATCTATCTATCTACCTATCTACCTATCTCTATCTATCAATCTACCTACCTACCTATCTCTATCTATCTATCTACCTACCCACCTATCTGTATTTATCTATCTACCTACCTATCTCTATTTATCAATCTACCTACCTACCTATCTGTATCTATCTATCTACCTATCTACCTATCTCTATCTATCAATCTACCTACCTACCTATCTGTATCTATCTATCTACCTACATACCTATCTCTATCTATCAATCTACCTACCTACCTATCTCTATCTATCAATCTACCTACCTACCTATCTGTATCTAAATATCTACCTACCTACATATCTGTATCTATCTATCTACCTACCTACCTATCTGTATCTATCTATCTACCTATCTCTATCTATCAATCTACCTACCTACCTATCTCTATCTATCTATCTATCTACCTACCCACCTATCTGTATTTATCTATCTACCTACATATCTGCATCTATATATCTACCTACCTATCTCTATCTACCTACCTACCTACCTACCTATCTCTATCTA
Organism: Crotalus helleri; assembly: GCA_024509115.1. Taxonomy (NCBI): domain Eukaryota; kingdom Metazoa; phylum Chordata; class Lepidosauria; order Squamata; family Viperidae; genus Crotalus; species Crotalus helleri. Next base: position 25,379 of record JAKSXO010000131.1, read on the forward strand.
TCAATCTACCTACCTACCTATCTGTATCTATCTACCTACCCACCTATCTCTATCTATCTATCTACCTACCTACCTATCTGTATCTATCTATATACCTATCTACCTATCTCTATCTATCTATCTACCTACCTACCTATCTGTATCTATCTATCTAGCTACCAACCTATCTTTATCTATCTACCTACCTACCTACCTATCTCTATCTATCTATCTACCTACCTACCTATCTCTATCTATCAATCTACCTACCTACCTATCTGTATCTATCTATCTACCTACCTACCTATCTGTATCTATCAATCTACCTACCTACCTATCTGTATCTATCAATCTACCTACCTACCTATCTGTATCTGTCAATCTACCTACCCACCTATCTCTATCTATCTATCTACCTACCTACCTATCTGTATCTATCAATCTACATACCTACCTATCTGTATCTATCAATCTACCTACCTACCTATCTGTATCTATCTATATACCTACCTACCTATCTGTATCTATCAATCTACCTACCTACCTATCTCTATCTATCTATCTACCTACCTACATATCTGTATCTATATATCTACCTACCTACCTATCTCTATCTATCAATCTACCTACCTACCTATCTGTATCTATCTACCTACCTACCTATCTCTATCTATCTATCTACCTACCTACCTATCTGTCTCTATCAATCTACCTACCTACCTATCTATCTCTATCTATCTATCTACCTACCTACATATCTGTATCTATATATCTACCTACCTACCTTTCTGTATCTATCTATCTACCTATCTACCTATCTCTATCTATCAATCTACCTACCTACCTATCTGTATCTATCTATCTAGCTACCTACCTATCTCTATCTATCTACCTACCTACCTACCTATCTCTATCTATCAATCTACCTACCTACCTATCTCTATCTATCTACCTACCTACCTATCTCTATCTATCTATCTACCTACCTACCTATCTGTCTCTATCAATCTACCTACCTACCTATCTATCTCTATCTATCTATCTACCTACCTACCTACCTATCTCTATCTATCTACCTACCTACCTATCTCTATCTATCAATCTACCTACCCACCTATCTGTATCTATCTACCTACCTACCTATCTGTATCTATCAATCTACCTACCTACCTATCTGTATCTATATATCTACCTACCTATCTGTATCTATCAATCTACCTACCTACCTATTTGTATCTATCTACCTACCTACCTATCTGTATCTATCAATCTACCTACCTACCTATCTGTATCTATCAATCTACCTACCTACCTATCTTTATCTATCTATCTACCTACCTACCTATCTGTATCTATCAATCTACCTACCTACCTATCTCTATCTATCAATCTACCTACCTACCTATCTGTATCTATCTATCTACCTACCTACCTATCTGTATCTATCAATCTACCTACCTACCTATCTCTATCTATCTATCTACCTACCCACCTATCTGTATTTATCTATGTACCTACCTATCTCTATCTATCAATCTACCTACCTACCTATCTGTATCTATCTATCTACCTATCTACCTATCTCTATCTATCAATCTACCTACCTACCTATCTGTATCTATCTATCTACCTACATACCTATCTCTATCTATCAATCTACCTACCTACCTATCTCTATCTATCAATCTACCTACCTACCTATCTCTATCTATCAATCTACCTACCTACCTATCTGTATCTATCTATCTACCTACCTACATATCTTTATCTATCTATCTACCTACCTACCTATCTGTATCTATCTATCTACCTATCTACCTATCTCTATCTATCAATCTACCTACCTACCTATCTCTATCTATCTATCTACCTACCCACCTATCTGTATTTATCTATCAACCTACATATCTGTATCTATATATCTACCTACCTACCTATCTCTATCTATCTACCTACCTACCTACCTATCACTATCTATCAATATACCTACCTACCTATCTGTATCTATCTACCTACCTACCTATCTGTATCTATCTATCTACCTACCTACCTATCTGTATCTATCAATCTACCTACCTACCTATCTCTATCTATCTATCTACCTACCCACCTATCTGTATTTATCTATCTACCTACCTATCTCTATCTATCAATCTACCTACCTACCTATCTGTATCTATCTATCTACCTATCTACCTATCTCTATCTATCAATCTACCTACCTACCTATCTGTATCTATCTATCTACCTACATACCTATCTCTATCTATCAATCTACCTACCTACCTATCTCTATCTATCAATCTACCTACCTACCTATCTCTATCTATCAATCTACCTACCTACCTATCTGTATCTATCTATCTACCTACCTACATATCTTTATCTATCTACCTACCTACCTACCTATCTGTATCTATCTATCTACCTATCTACCTATCTCTATCTATCAATCTACCTACCTACCTATCTCTATCTATCTATCTACCTACCCACCTATCTGTATTTATCTATCAACCTACATATCTGTATCTATATATCTACCTACCTACCTATCTCTATCTATCTACCTACCTACCTACCTATCTCTATCTATCAATATACCTACCTACCTATCTGTATCTATCTACCTACCTACCTATCTGTATCTATCTATCTACCTACCTACATATCTGTATCTATATATCTACCTACCTACCTATCTGTATCTATCTATCTACCTATCTACCTATCTATATCTATCAATCTACCTACCTACCTATCTGTATCTATATATCTAGCTACCTACCTATCTCTATCTATCTACCTACCTACCTACCTATCTCTATCTATCAATCTACATACCTACCTATCTCTATCTATCTACCTACCTACATATCTCTATCTATCTATCTACCTACCTACCTATCTGTCTCTATCAATCTACCTACCTACCTATCTATCTCTATCTATCTATCTACCTACCTACATATCTGTATCTATATATCTACCTACCTACCTATCTGTATCTATCTATCTACCTATCTACCTATCTCTATCTATCAATCTACCTACCTACCTATCTGTATCTATCTATCTAGCTACCTACCTATCTCGATCTATCTACCTACCTACCTACCTATCTCTATCTATCAATCTACCTACCTACGTATCTCTATCTATCTACCTACCTACCTATCTCTATCTATCTATCTACCTACCTACCTATCTGTCTCTATCAATCTACCTACCTACCTATCTATCTCTATCTATCTATCTACCTACCTACCTATCTGTATCTATCTATCTACCTACCTACCTATCTGTATCTATCAATCTACCTACCTACCTATCTCTATCTATCTATCTACCTACCTACCTATCTCTATCTATCAATCTACCTACCTAGCTATCTGTATCTATCTATCTACCTACCTACCTATCTCTATTTATCTATCTACCTACCTACCTACCTATCTCTATCAATCTACCTACCTACCTATCTCTATCTATCTACCTACCTACCTACATATCTCTATCTATCAATCTACCTTCCTACCTATCTGCATCTATCTATCTACCTACCTACCTATCTGTATCTATCTATCTACCTACCTACCTATCTCTATCTATCTATCTACCTACCTACCTATCTCTATCTATCTACCTACCTATCTGTATCTATCTACCTACCTACCTACGTATCTCTATCTATCTATCTACCTACCTACCTATCTCTATCTATCTATCAATCTACCTACCTACCTATCTCTATCTCTCTATCTACCTATCTACCTATCTCTATCTATCAATCTACCTACCTACCTATCTCTATCTATCAATCTACCTACCTACCTACCTATCTCTATCAATCTACCTACCTACCTATCTCTATCTATCTACCTTCCTACCTACCTATCTCTATCTATCAATCTACCTACCTACCTATCTGTATCTATCTATCTACCTACCTACCTATCTCTATCTATCTACCTACCTACCTATCTCTATCTATCTATCTACCTACCTACCTACCTACCTATCTCTATCAATCTACCTACCTACCTATCTCTATCTATCTACCTACCTACCTATCTCTATCTATCAATCTACCTACCTACCTATCTGTATCTATCTATCTACCTACCTACCTATCTGTATCTATCTATCTACCTACCTACCTACCTCTATCTATCTATCTACCTACCTACCTATCTCTATCTATCTACCTACCTACCTACCTATCTCTATCAATCTACCTACCTACCTATCTCTATCAATCTACCTACCTACCTATCTCTATCTATCTACCTACCTACCTACCTATCTCTATCTATCTACCTACCTACCTACCTATCTCTATCTATCTATCTACCTACCTACCTATCTGTATCTATCTATCTACCTACCTACCTATCTCTATCTATCTATCTACCTACCTACCTATCTCTATCTATCTATCTACCTACCTACCTATCTATATCTATCAATCTACCTACCTACCTATCTCTATCTATCTATCTATCTACCTACCTACCTATCTCTTTCTATCTATCTCCCTACCTACCTATCTCTATCTATCTACCTACCTACATATCTGTATCTATCTATCTACCTACCTACCTATCTGTATCTATCTATCTACCTACCTACCTACCTATCTGTATCTATCTATCTACCTACCTACCTATCTCTATCTATCAATCTACCTACCTACCTATCTGTATCTATCTACCTACCTATCTGTATCTATCTACCTACCTACCTACGTATCTCTATCTATCTATCTACCTACCTACCTATCTCTATCTATCAATCTACCTACCTACCTATCTCTATCTCTCTATCTACCTATCTACCTATCTCTATCTATCAATCTACCTACCTACCTATCTCTATCTATCAATCTACCTACCTACCTACCTATCTCTATCAATCTACCTACCTACCTATCTCTATCTATCTACCTACCTACCTACCTATCTCTATCTATCAATCTACTTACCTACCTATCTGTATCTATCTATCTACCTACCTACCTATCTGTATCTATCTATCTACCTACCTACCTATCTCTATCTATCTACCTACCTACCTATCTCTATCTATCTATCTACCTACCTACCTACCTATCTCTATCAATCTACCTACCTACCTATCTCTATCAATCTACCTACCTACCTATCTCTATCTATCAATCTACCTACCTACCTATCTGTATCTATCTATCTACCTACCTACCTATCTGTATCTATCTATCTACCTACCTACCTACCTCTATCTATTTATCTACCTACCTACCTATCTCTATCTATCAATCTACCTACCTACCTATCTCTATCTATCTATCTATCTACCTACCTACCTATCTGTATCTATATATCTACCTACCTACCTATCTGTATCTATCTATCTACCTATCTACCTATCTCTATCTATCAATCTACCTACCTACCTATCTCTATCTATCTATCTACCTACCTACCTATCTCTATCTATCTATCTACCTACCTACCTATCTCTATCAATCTACCTACCTACCTATCTCTATCTACCTACTTACCTACCTATCTCTATCTATCTATCTACCTACCTACCTATCTCTATCTATCTACCTACCTACCTACCTATTTCTATCAATCTACCTACCTACCTATCTCTAACTATCTACCTACCTACCTATCTCTATCTATCTACCTACCTACCTACCTATCTCTATCTATCTATCTACCTACCTACCTATCTGTATCTATCTACCTACCTACCTACATATCTCTATCTATCAATCTACCTTCCTACCTATCTGCATCTATCTATCTACCTACCTACCTATCTCTATTTATCTATCTACCTACCTACCTACCTATCTCTATCAATCTACCTACCTACCTATCTCTATCTATCTACCTACCTACCTACATATCTCTATCTATCAATCTACCTTCCTACCTATCTGCATCTATCTATCTACCTACCTACCTATCTGTATCTATCTATCTACCTACCTACCTATCTCTATCTATCTATCTACCTACCTACCTATCTCTATCTATCTACCTACCTATCTGTATCTATCTACCTACCTACCTACGTATCTCTATCTATCTATCTACCTACCTACCTATCTCTATCTATCTATCAATCTACCTACCTACCTATCTCTATCTCTCTATCTACCTATCTACCTATCTCTATCTATCAATCTACCTACCTACCTATCTCTATCTATCAATCTACCTACCTACCTACCTATCTCTATCAATCTACCTACCTACCTATCTCTATCTATCTACCTTCCTACCTACCTATCTCTATCTATCAATCTACCTACCTACCTATCTGTATCTATCTATCTACCTACCTACCTATCTCTATCTATCTACCTACCTACCTATCTCTATCTATCTATCTACCTACCTACCTACCTACCTATCTCTATCAATCTACCTACCTACCTATCTCTATCTATCTACCTACCTACCTATCTCTATCTATCAATCTACCTACCTACCTATCTGTATCTATCTATCTACCTACCTACCTATCTGTATCTATCTATCTACCTACCTACCTACCTCTATCTATCTATCTACCTACCTACCTATCTCTATCTATCTACCTACCTACCTACCTATCTCTATCAATCTACCTACCTACCTATCTCTATCAATCTACCTACCTACCTATCTCTATCTATCTACCTACCTACCTACCTATCTCTATCTATCTACCTACCTACCTACCTATCTCTATCTATCTATCTACCTACCTACCTATCTGTATCTATCTATCTACCTACCTACCTATCTCTATCTATCTATCTACCTACCTACCTATCTCTATCTATCTATCTACCTACCTACCTATCTATATCTATCAATCTACCTACCTACCTATCTCTATCTATCTATCTATCTACCTACCTACCTATCTCTTTCTATCTATCTCCCTACCTACCTATCTCTATCTATCTACCTACCTACATATCTGTATCTATCTATCTACCTACCTACCTATCTGTATCTATCTATCTACCTACCTACCTACCTATCTGTATCTATCTATCTACCTACCTACCTATCTCTATCTATCAATCTACCTACCTACCTATCTGTATCTATCTACCTACCTATCTGTATCTATCTACCTACCTACCTACGTATCTCTATCTATCTATCTACCTACCTACCTATCTCTATCTATCAATCTACCTACCTACCTATCTCTATCTCTCTATCTACCTATCTACCTATCTCTATCTATCAATCTACCTACCTACCTATCTCTATCTATCAATCTACCTACCTACCTACCTATCTCTATCAATCTACCTACCTACCTATCTCTATCTATCTACCTACCTACCTACCTATCTCTATCTATCAATCTACTTACCTACCTATCTGTATCTATCTATCTACCTACCTACCTATCTGTATCTATCTATCTACCTACCTACCTATCTCTATCTATCTACCTACCTACCTATCTCTATCTATCTATCTACCTACCTACCTACCTATCTCTATCAATCTACCTACCTACCTATCTCTATCAATCTACCTACCTACCTATCTCTATCTATCAATCTACCTACCTACCTATCTGTATCTATCTATCTACCTACCTACCTATCTGTATCTATCTATCTACCTACCTACCTACCTCTATCTATTTATCTACCTACCTACCTATCTCTATCTATCAATCTACCTACCTACCTATCTCTATCTATCTATCTATCTACCTACCTACCTATCTGTATCTATATATCTACCTACCTACCTATCTGTATCTATCTATCTACCTATCTACCTATCTCTATCTATCAATCTACCTACCTACCTATCTCTATCTATCTATCTACCTACCTACCTATCTCTATCTATCTATCTACCTACCTACCTATCTCTATCAATCTACCTACCTACCTATCTCTATCTACCTACTTACCTACCTATCTCTATCTATCTATCTACCTACCTACCTATCTCTATCTATCTACCTACCTACCTACCTATTTCTATCAATCTACCTACCTACCTATCTCTAACTATCTACCTACCTACCTATCTCTATCTATCTACCTACCTACCTACCTATCTCTATCTATCTATCTACCTACCTACCTATCTGTATCTATCTATCTACCTACCTACCTATCTCTATCTATCTATCTACCTACCTACCTATCTCTATCTATCTACCTACCTACCTACCTATTTCTATCAATCTACCTACCTATCTATATCTATCAATCTACCTACCTACCTATCTCTATCTATCTATCTATCTACCTACCTACCTATCTCTTTCTATCTATCTACCTACCTACCTATCTCTATCAATCTACCTACCTACCTATCTGTATCTATCTATCTACCTACCTACCTATCTGTATCTATCTATCTACCTACCTACCTATCTGTATCTATTTATCTACCTACCTACCTATCTCTATCTATCAATCTACCTACCTACCTATCTGTATCTATCAATCTACCTACCTACCTATCTCTATCTATCTATCTACCTACCTACATATCTCTATCTATCTATCTACCTACCTACCTACCTATCTGTATCTATATATCTACCTACCTACCTATCTCTATCTATCAATCTACCTACCTACCTATCTCTATCTATCAATCTACCTACCTACCTATCTCTATCTATCTATCTACCTACCTACCTATCTCTATCTATCAATCTACCTACCTACCTATCTGTATCTATCAATCTACCTACCTACCTATCTGTATCTATCTATCTACCTACCTAACAATCTGTATCTATCAATCTACCTACCTACCTATCTGTATCTATCTATCTACCTACCTACCTATCTCTATCTATCTATCTATCTATCTATCTATCTACCTACCTACCTATCTCTATCTATCAATCTACCTACCTACCTATCTGTATCTATCTATCTACCTACCTACCTATCTGTATCTATCTATCTACCTACCTACCTATCTGTATCTATTTATCTACCTACCTACCTATCTCTATCTATCAATCTACCTACCTACCTATCTGTATCTATCAATCTACCTACCTACCTATCTCTATCTATCAATCTACCTACCTACCTATCTCTATCTACCTACCTACCTACCTATCTCTATCTATCAATCTACCTACCTACCTATCTGTATCTATCTATCTACCTACCTACCTATCTCTATCTATCTATCTACCTACCTACCTATCTCTATCTATCTATCTATCTACCTACCTACCTATCTCTATCTATCTATCTACCTACCTACCTATCTCTATCTATCTACCTACCTATATGTATCTATCTACCTACCTACCTACGTATCTCTATCTATCTATCTACCTACCTACCTATCTCTATCTATCAATCTACCTACCTACCTATCTCTATCTATCTATCTACCTATCTACCTATCTCTATCTATCAATCTACCTACCTACCTATCTCTATCTATCAATCTACCTACCTACCTACCTATCTCTATAAATCTACCTACCTACCTATCTCTATCTATCTACCTACCTACCTACCTATCTCTATCTATCAATCTACCTACCTACCTATCTGTATCTATTTATCTACCTACCTACCTATCTGTATCTATCTATCTACCTACCTACCTATCTCTATCTATCTACCTACCTACCTATCTCTATCTATCTATCTACCTACCTACCTACCTATCTCTATCAATCTACCTCCCTACCTATCTCTATCTATCTACCTACCTACCTACCTATCTCTATCTATCAATCTACCTACCTACCTATCTGTATCTATCTATCTACCTACCTACCTATCTGTATCTATCTATCTACCTACCTACCTATCTCTATCTATCATTCTACCTACCTACCTATCTCTATCTATCAATCTACCTACCCACCTATCTCTATCTATCAATCTACCTACCTATCTTTATCTATCTACCTACCTACCTACCTACTTATCTCTATCTATCAATCTACCTACCTACCTATCTCTATCTATCAATCTACCTACCTACCTATCTCTATCTATCTACCTACATACCTACCTATCTCTAACAATCTACCTACCTACCTATCTCTATCTATCTACCTATCTACCTACCTATCTGTATCTATCTATCTACCTACCTACCTATCTGTATCTATCTATCTACCTACCTAATTATCTCTATCTATCAATCTACCTACCTACCTATCTGTATCTATCTATCTGCCTACCTACCTATCTCTATCTATCTATCTACCTACCTACCTATCTCTATCTATCTATCTACCTACCTACCTATCTCTATCAATCTACCTACCTACCTATCTGTATCTATCTATCTACCTACCTACCTATCTGTATCTATGCATCTACCTACCTACCTATCTCTATCTATCTATCTACCTATCTACCTATCTCTATCTATCAATCTACCTACCTACCTATCTCTATCTATCAATCTACCTACCTACCTATCTGTATCTATCAATCTACCTACCTATCTCTATCTATCTATCTACCTACCCACCTATCTCTATCTATCTATCTACCTACCTACCTATCTCTATCTATCTATCTACCTACCTACCTATCTCTATCTATCTATCTACCTACCTACCTATCTGTATCTATCAATCTACCTACCTACCTATCTGTATTTATCTATCTACCTACATATCTGTATCTATCTACCTACCTACCTACGTATCTCTATCTATCTATCTACCTACCAACCTATATCTATCTATCTATCTACCTATCTACCTATCTCTATCTATCAATCTACCTACCTACCTATCTCTATCTATCTATCTATCTACCTACCTACCTATCTCTATCTATCTATCTACCTACCTACCTATCTCTATCTATCAATCTACCTACCTACCTATCTCTATCTATCTATCTACCTACCTATATATCTGTATCTATATATCTACCTACCTACCTATCTGTATCTATCTATCTACCTATCTACCTATCTCTATCTATCAATCTACCTACCTACCTATCTCTATCTATCTATCTACCTACCCACCTATCTGTATTTATTTATCTACCTACCTATCTCTATCTATCAATCTACCTACCTACCTATCTGTATCTATCAATCTACCTACCTACCTATCTCTATCTATCAATCTACCTACCTACCTATCTCTATCTATCAATCTACCTACCTACCTATCTGTATCTATCTATCTTCCTACCTACATATCTGTATCTATCTATCTACCTACCTACCTATCTGTATCTATCTATCTACCTATCTACCTATCTCTATCTATCAATCTACCTACCTACCTATCTCTATCTATCTATCTACCTACCCATCTATCTGTATTTATCTATCAACCTACATATCTGTATCTATATATCTACCTACCTACCTATCTCTATCTATCTACCTACCTACCTACCTATCTCTATCTATCAATCTACCTACCTACCTATCTGTATCTATCTATCTACCTACCTACCTATCTGTATCTATCTATCTACCTACCTATCTATCTCTATCTATCTATCTATCTACCTACCTACCTACCTATCTCTATCTATCTATCTACCTACCCACCTATCTCTATCTATCTATCTACCTACCTACCTATCTGTATCTATCTATCTACCTATCTACCTATCTCTATCTATCAATCTACCTACCTACCTATCTGTATCTATCTATCTAGCTACCTACCTATCTCTATCTATCTACCTACCTACCTACCTATCTCTATCTATCAATCTACCTACCTACCTATCTCTATCTATCTATCTACCTACCTACCTATCTGTCTCTATCAATCTACCTACCTACCTATCTATCTCTATCTATCTATCTACCTACCTACATATCTGTATCTATATATCTACCTACCTACCTATCTGTATCTATCTATCTACCTATCTACCTATCTCTATCTATCAATCTACCTACCTACCTATCTGTATCTATCCATCTAGCTACCTACCTATCTCTATCTATCTACCTACCAACCTACCTATCTCTATCTATCAATCTACCTACCTACCTATCTCTATCTATCTACCTACCTACCTATCTCTATCTATCTACCTACCTACCTACCTATCTCTATCTATCAATCTACCTACCTACCTATCTCTATCTATCTATCTACCTACCTACCTATCTGTCTCTATCAATCTACCTACCTACCTATCTATCTCTATCTATCTATCTACCTACCTACATATCTGTATCTATATATCTACCTACCTACCTATCTGTATCTATCTATCTACCTATCTACCTATCTCTATCTATCAATCTACCTACCTACCTATCTGTATCTATCTATCTAGCTACCTACCTATCTCTATCTATCTACCTACCAACCTACCTATCTCTATCTATCAATCTACCTACCTACCTATCTCTATCTATCTACCTACCTACCTATCTCTATCTATCTACCTACCTACCTATCTGTCTCTATCAATCTACCTACCTACCTATCTATCTCTATCTATCTATCTACCTACCTACCTACCTATCTCTATCTATCTACCTACCTACCTACCTATCTCTATCTATCAATCTACCTACCCACCTATCTGTATCTATCTACCTACCTACCTATATGTATCTATCAATCTACCTACCTACCTATCTGTATCTATATATCTACCTACCTACCTATCTGTATCTATCAATCTACCTACCTACCTATTTCTATCTCTCTACCTACCTACCTACCTATCTCTATCTATCAATCTACCTACCTACCTATCTGTATCTATTTACCTACCTACCTATCTGTATCTATCAATCTACCTACCTACCTATCTCTATCTATCAATCTACCTACCTACCTATCTGTATCTATCTATCTACCTACCTACCTATCTGTATCTATCAATCTACCTACCTACCTATCTCTATCAATCTACCTACCTACATATCTGTATCTATCTATTTACCTACCTACCTATCTGTATCTATCAATCTACCTACCTACCTATCTCTATCTATCAATCTACCTACCTACCTATCTGTATCTATCAATCTACCTACCTACCTATCTCTATCTATCAATCTACCTACCCACCTATCTGTATTTATCTATCTACCTACCTATCTCTATCTATCAATCTACCTACCTACCTATCTGTATCTATCTATCTACCTATCTACCTATCTCTATCTATCAATCTACCTACCTACCTATCTCTATCTATCAATCTACCTACCTACCTATCTCTATCTATCTACCTATCTTCCTATCTCTATCTATCAATCTACCTACCTACCTATCTCTATCTATCAATCTACCTACCTACCTATCTGTATCTATCTATCTACCTACCTACCTATCTGTATCTATCTAACTACCTACCTATCTCTATCTATCTACCTACCTACCTATCTCTATCTATCTATCTACCTACCTACATATCTGTATCTATATATCTACCTACCTACCTATCTGTATCTATCTATCTACCTATCTACCTACATATCTGTATCTATATATCTACCTACCTACCTATCTGTATCTATCTATCTAGCTACCTACCTATCTCTATCTATCTACCTACCAACCTACCTATCTCTATCTATCAATCTACCTACCTACCTATCTCTATCTATCTACCTACCTACCTATCTCTATCTATCTACCTACCTACCTATCTGTCTCTATCAATCTACCTACCTACCTATCTATCTCAATCTATCTATCTACCTACCTACCTTCCTATCTCTATCTATCAATCTACCTACCCACCTATCTGTATCAATCTACCTACCTACCTATATGTATCTATCAATCTACCTACCTACCTATCTGTATCTATATATCTACCTACCTACCTATCTGTATCTATCAATCTACCTACCTACCTATTTCTATCTCTCTACCTACCTACCTACCTATCTCTATCTATCAATCTACCTACCTACCTATCTGTATCTATTTACCTACCTACCTATCTGTATCTATCAATCTACCTACCTACCTATCTCTATCTATCAATCTACCTACCTACCTATCTGTATCTATCTATCTACCTACCTACCTATCTGTATCTATCAATTGACCTACCTACCTATCTCTATCTATCAATCTACCTACCTACATATCTGTATCTATCTATCTACCTACCTACCTATCTGTATCTATCAATCTACCTACCTACCTATCTCTATCTATCTATCTACCTACCCACCTATCTGTATTTATCTATCTACCTACCTATCTCTATTTATCAATCTACCTACCTACCTATCTGTATCTATCTATCTACCTATCTGCCTATCTCTATCAATCTACCTACCTACCTATCTGTATCTATCTATCTACCTACATACCTATCTCTATCTATCAATCTACCTACCTACCTATCTCTATCAATCTACCTACCTACCTATCTCTATCTATCCGTCTACCTACCTACCTATCTGTATCTATCTATCTACCTACCTACATATCTGTATCTATCTATCTACCTACCTACCTATCTGTATCTATCTATCTACCTATCTCTATCTATCAATCTACCTACCTACCTATCTCTATCTATCTATCTATCTACCTACCTACCTATCTCTATCTATCAATCTACCTACCTACCTATCTGTATCTATCTATCTACCTACCTATCTCTATCTATCTATCTGCCTACCTACCTATCTCTATCTATCTATCTACCTACCCACCTATCTCTATCTATCTATCTACCTACCTACCTATCTGTATCTATCTATCTACCTATCTCTATCTATCTATCTACCTAACTACCTATCTGTATCTATCTATCTAGCTACCAACCTATCTCTATCTATCTACCTACCTACCTACCTATCTCTATCTATCTATCTACCTACCTACCTATCTCTATCTATCAATCTACCTACCTACCTATCTGTATCTATCTATCTACCTACCTACCTATCTGTATCTATCAATCTACCTACCTACCTATCTGTATCTATCAATCTACCTACCTACCTATCTGTATCTGTCAATCTACCTACCCACCTATCTCTATCTATCTATCTACCTACCTACCTATCTGTATCTATCAATCTACATACCTACCTATCTCTATCTATCAATCTACCTACCTACCTATCTGTATCTATCTATATACCTACCTACCTATCTGTATCTATCAATCTACCTACCTACCTATCTCTATCTATCTATCTACCTACCTACATATCTGTATCTATATATCTACCTACCTACCTATCTCTATCTATCAATCTACCTATCTACCTATCTGTATCTATCTACCTACCTACCTATCTCTATCTATCTATCTACCTACCTACCTATCTGTCTCTATCAATCTACCTACCTACATATCTGTATCTATCTATCTACCTACCTACCTATCTGTATCTATCTATCTACCTATCTACCTATCTCTATCTATCAATCTACCTACCTACCTATCTCTATCTATCTATCTACCTACCCATCTATCTGTATTTATCTATCAACCTACATATCTGTATCTATATATCTACCTACCTACCTATCTCTATCTATCTACCTACCTACCTACCTATCTCTATCTATCAATCTACCTACCTACCTATCTGTATCTATCTATCTACCTACCTACCTATCTGTATCTATCTATCTACCTACCTATCTATCTCTATCTATCTATCTACCTACCTACCTATCTCTATCTATCTATCTACCTACCCACCTATCTCTATCTATCTATCTACCTACCTACCTATCTGTATCTATCTATCTACCTATCTACCTATCTCTATCTATCAATCTACCTACCTACCTATCTGTATCTATCTATCTAGCTACCTACCTATCTCTATCTATCTACCTACCTACCTACCTATCTCTATCTATCAATCTACCTACCTACCTATCTCTATCTATCTATCTAGCTACCTACCTATCTGTCTCTATCAATCTACCTACCTACCTATCTATCTCTATCTATCTATCTACCTACCTACATATCTGTATCTATATATCTACCTACCTACCTATCTGTATCTATCTATCTACCTATCTACCTATCTCTATCAATCTACCTACCTACCTATCTGTATCTATCTATCTAGCTACCTACCTATCTCTATCTATCTACCTACCAACCTACCTATCTCTATCTATCAATCTACCTACCTACCTATCTCTATCTATCTACCTACCTACCTATCTCTATCTATCTATCTACCTACCTACCTATCTCTATCTATCTATCTACCTACCTACCTATCTGTATCTATCTATCTACCTACCTATCTATCTCTATCTATCTATCTACCTACCTACCTACCTATCTCTATCTATCTATCTACCTACCCACCTATCTCTATCTATCTATCTACCTACCTACCTATCTGTATCTATCTATCTACCTATCTACCTATCTCTATCTATCAATCTACCTACCTACCTATCTGTATCTATCTATCTACCTACCTACCTATCTGTATCTGTCAATCTACCTACCCACCTATCTCTATCTATCTATCTACCTACCTACCTATCTGTATCTATCAATCTACATACCTACCTATCTCTATCTATCAATCTACCTACCTACCTATCTGTATCTATCTATATACCTACCTACCTATCTGTATCTATCAATCTACCTACCTACCTATCTCTATCTATCTATCTACCTACCTACATATCTGTATCTATATATCTACCTACCTACCTATCTCTATCTATCAATCTACCTACCTACCTATCTGTATCTATCTACCTACCTACCTATCTCTATCTATCTATCTACCTACCTACCTATCTGTCTCTATCAATCTACCTACCTACATATCTGTATCTATCTATCTACCTACCTACCTATCTGTATCTATCTATCTACCTATCTACCTATCTCTATCTATCAATCTACCTACCTACCTATCTCTATCTATCTATCTACCTACCTATATATCTGTATCTATATATCTACCTACCTACCTATCTGTATCTATCTATCTACCTATCTACCTATCTCTATCTATCAATCTACCTACCTACCTATCTCTATCTATCTATCTACCTACCCACCTATCTGTATTTATCTATCTACCTACCTATCTCTATCTATCAATCTACCTACCTACCTATCTGTATCTATCAATCTACCTACCTACCTATCTCTATCTATCAATCTACCTACCTACCTATCTCTATCTATCAATCTACCTACCTACCTATCTGTATCTATCTATCTTCCTACCTACATATCTGTATCTATCTATCTACCTACCTACCTATCTGTATCTATCTATCTACCTATCTACCTATCTCTATCTATCAATCTACCTACCTACCTATCTCTATCTATCTATCTACCTACCCATCTATCTGTATTTATCTATCAACCTACATATCTGTATCTATATATCTACCTACCTACCTATCTCTATCTATCTACCTACCTACCTACCTATCTCTATCTATCAATCTACCTACCTACCTATCTGTATCTATCTATCTACCTACCTACCTATCTGTATCTATCTATCTACCTACCTATCTATCTCTATCTATCTATCTACCTACCTACCTACCTATCTCTATCTATCTATCTACCTACCCACCTATCTCTATCTATCTATCTACCTACCTACCTATCTGTATCTATCTATCTACCTATCTACCTATCTCTATCTATCAATCTACCTACCTACCTATCTGTATCTATCTATCTACCTACCTACCTACCTATCTCTATCTATCCATCTACCTACCTACCTATCTCTATCTATCTATCTACCTACCTACCTATCTGTCTCTATCAATCTACCTACCTACCTATCTATCTCTATCTATCTATCTACCTACCTACATATCTGTATCTATATATCTACCTACCTACCTATCTGTATCTATCTATCTACCTATCTACCTATCTCTATCTATCTATCTACCTACCTACCTATCTGTATCTATCTATCTAGCTACCAACCTATCTCTATCTATCTACCTACCTACCTACCTATCTCTATCTATCTATCTACCTACCTACCTACCTATCTCTATCTATCAATCTACCTACCTACCTATCTGTATCTATCTATCTACCTACCTACCTATCTGTATCTATCAATCTACCTACCTACCTATCTGTATCTATCAATCTACCTACCTACCTATCTGTATCTGTCAATCTACCTACCCACCTATCTCTATCTATCTATCTACCTACCTACCTATCTGTATCTATCAATCTACATACCTACCTATCTCTATCTATCAATCTACCTACCTACCTATCTGTATCTATCTATATACCTACCTACCTATCTGTATCTATCAATCTACCTACCTACCTATCTCTATCTATCTATCTACCTACCTACATATCTGTATCTATATATCTACCTACCTACCTATCTCTATCTATCTATCTACCTACCTACCTATCTGTATCTATCTACCTACCTACCTATCTCTATCTATCTATCTACCTACCTACCTATCTGTCTCTATCAATCTACCTACCTACATATCTGTATCTATCTATCTACCTACCTACCTATCTGTATCTATCTATCTACCTATCTACCTATCTCTATCTATCAATCTACCTACCTACCTATCTCTATCTATCTATCTACCTACCCATCTATCTGTATTTATCTATCAACCTACATATCTGTATCTATATATCTACCTACCTACCTATCTCTATCTATCTACCTACCTACCTACCTATCTCTATCTATCAATCTACCTACCTACCTATCTGTATCTATCTATCTACCTACCTACCTATCTGTATCTATCTATCTACCTACCTATCTATCTCTATCTATCTATCTACCTACCTACCTATCTCTATCTATCTATCTACCTACCCAACTATCTCTATCTATCAATCTACCTACCTACCTATCTGTATCTATCTATCTACCTACCTACCTATCTGTATCTGTCAATCTACCTACCCACCTATCTCTATCTATCTATCTACCTACCTACCTATCTGTATCTATCAATCTACATACCTACCTATCTCTATCTATCAATCTACCTACCTACCTATCTGTATCTATCTATATACCTACCTACCTATCTGTATCTATCAATCTACCTACCTACCTATCTCTATCTATCTATCTACCTACCTACATATCTGTATCTATATATCTACCTACCTACCTATCTCTATCTATCAATCTACCTACCTACCTATCTGTATCTATCTACCTACCTATCTCTATCTATCTATCTACCTACCTACCTATCTGTATCTATCTATCTACCTATCTACCTATCTCTATCTATCAATCTACCTACCTACCTATCTCTATCTATCTATCTACCTACCCATCTATCTGTATTTATCTATCAACCTACATATCTGTATCTATATATCTACCTACCTACCTATCTCTATCTATCTACCTACCTACCTACCTATCTCTATCTATCAATCTACCTACCTACCTATCTGTATCTATCTATCTACCTACCTACCTATCTGTATCTATCTATCTACCTACCTACCTATCTCTATCTATCTATCTACCTACCTACCTATCTCTATCTATCTATCTATCTATCTACCTACCTACCTATCTGTATCTATCTATCTACCTATCTACCTATCTCTATCTATCTATCTACCTACCTACCTATCTGTATCTATCTATCTAGCTACCAACCTATATCTATCTACCTACCTACCTACCTATCTCTATCTATCTATCTACCTACCTACCTATCTCTATCTATCAATCTACCTACCTACCTATCTGTATCTATCTATCTACCTACCTACCTATCTGTATCTATCAATCTACCTACCTACCTATCTGTATCTATCAATCTACCTACCTACCTATCTGTATCTGTCAATCTACCTACCCACCTATCTCTATCTATCTATCTACCTATCTACCTATCTCTATCTATCTATCTACCTACCCATCTATCTGTATTTATCTATCAACCTACATATCTGTATCTATATATCTACCTACCTACCTATCTCTATCTATCTACCTACCTACCTACCTATCTCTATCTATCAATCTACCTACCTACCTATCTGTATCTATCTATCTACCTACCTACCTATCTGTATCTATCTATCTACCTACCTATCTATCTCTATCTATCTATCTATCTACCTACCTACCTATCTCTATCTATCTATCTACCTACCCACCTATCTCTATCTATCTATCTACCTACCTACATATCTGTATCTATCTATCTACCTATCTACCTATCTCTATCTATCAATCTACCTACCTACCTATCTGTATCTATCTAGCTAGCTACCTACCTATCTCTATCTATCTACCTACCTACCTACCTATCTCTATCTATCAATCTACCTACCTACCTATCTCTATCTATCTATCTACCTACCTACCTATCTGTCTCTATCAATCTACCTACCTACCTATCTATCTCTATCTATCTATCTACCTACCTACATATCTGTATCTATATATCTACCTACCTACCTATCTGTATCTATCTATCTACCTATCTACCTATCTCTATCTATCAATCTACCTACCTACCTATCTGTATCTATCTATCTAGCTACCTACCTATCTCTATCTATCTACCTACCAACCTACCTATCTCTATCTATCAATCTACCTACCTACCTATCTCTATCTATCTACCTACCTACCTATCTCTATCTATCTATCTACCTACCTACCTATCTGTATCTATCTATCTACCTACCTATCTATCTCTATCTATCTATCTACCTACCTACCTATCTCTATCTATCTATCTACCTACCCACCTATCTCTATCTATCTATCTACCTACCTACCTATCTGTATCTATCTATCTACCTATCTACCTATCTCTATCTATCAATCTACCTACCTACCTATCTGTATCTATCTATCTACCTACCTACCTATCTGTATCTGTCAATCTACCTACCCACCTATCTCTATCTATCTATCTACCTACCTACCTATCTGTATCTATCTATCTACCTACCTACCTATCTGTATCTATCAATCTACCTACCTACCTATCTCTATCTATCTATCTACCTACCTACATATCTGTATCTATATATCTACCTACCTATCTCTATCTATCAATCTACCTACCTACCTATCTGTATCTATCTACCTACCTACCTATCTCTATCTATCTATCTACCTACCTACCTATCTGTATCTATCTATCTACCTACCTATCTATCTCTATCTATCTATCTACCTACCTACCTATCTCTATCTATCTATCTACCTACCCACCTATCTCTATCTATCAATCTACCTACCTACCTATCTGTATCTATCTATCTACCTACCTACCTATCTGTATCTGTCAATCTACCTACCCACCTATCTCTATCTATCTATCTACCTACCTACCTATCTGTATCTATCAATCTACATACCTACCTATCTCTATCTATCAATCTACCTACCTACCTATCTGTATCTATCTATATACCTACCTACCTATCTGTATCTATCAATCTACCTACCTACCTATCTCTATCTATCTATCTACCTACCTACATATCTGTATCTATATATCTACCTACCTACCTATCTCTATCTATCAATCTACCTACCTACCTATCTGTATCTATCTACCTACCTATCTCTATCTATCTATCTACCTACCTACCTATCTGTATCTATCTATCTACCTATCTACCTATCTCTATCTATCAATCTACCTACCTACCTATCTCTATCTA
Organism: Crotalus helleri; assembly: GCA_024509115.1. Classification (NCBI taxonomy): domain Eukaryota; kingdom Metazoa; phylum Chordata; class Lepidosauria; order Squamata; family Viperidae; genus Crotalus; species Crotalus helleri. The sequence continues at coordinate 46,995 of JAKSXO010000131.1, forward strand.
TCTATCTACCTACCCATCTATCTGTATTTATCTATCAACCTACATATCTGTATCTATATATCTACCTACCTACCTATCTCTATCTATCTACCTACCTACCTACCTATCTCTATCTATCAATCTACCTACCTACCTATCTGTATCTATCTATCTACCTACCTACCTATCTGTATCTATCTATCTACCTACCTATCTATCTCTATCTATCTATCTACCTACCTACCTATCTCTATCTATCTATCTACCTACCTACCTATCTGTATCTATCTATCTACCTATCTACCTATCTCTATCTATCTACCTACCTACCTATCTGTATCTATCTATCTAGCTACCAACCTATATCTATCTACCTACCTACCTACCTATCTCTATCTATCTATCTACCTACCTACCTATCTCTATCTATCAATCTACCTACCTACCTATCTGTATCTATCTATCTACCTACCTACCTATCTGTATCTATCAATCTACCTACCTACCTATCTGTATCTATCAATCTACCTACCTACCTATCTGTATCTGTCAATCTACCTACCCACCTATCTCTATCTATCTATCTACCTATCTACCTATCTCTATCTATCTATCTACCTACCCATCTATCTGTATTTATCTATCAACCTACATATCTGTATCTATATATCTACCTACCTACCTATCTCTATCTATCTACCTACCTACCTACCTATCTCTATCTATCAATCTACCTACCTACCTATCTGTATCTATCTATCTACCTACCTACCTATCTGTATCTATCTATCTACCTACCTATCTATCTCTATCTATCTATCTATCTACCTACCTACCTATCTCTATCTATCTATCTACCTACCCACCTATCTCTATCTATCTATCTACCTACCTACCTATCTGTATCTATCTATCTACCTATCTACCTATCTCTATCTATCAATCTACCTACCTACCTATCTGTATCTATCTAGCTAGCTACCTACCTATCTCTATCTATCTACCTACCTACCTACCTATCTCTATCTATCAATCTACCTACCTACCTATCTCTATCTATCTATCTACCTACCTACCTATCTGTCTCTATCAATCTACCTACCTACCTATCTATCTCTATCTATCTATCTACCTACCTACATATCTGTATCTATATATCTACCTACCTACCTATCTGTATCTATCTATCTACCTATCTACCTATCTCTATCTATCAATCTACCTACCTACCTATCTGTATCTATCTATCTAGCTACCTACCTATCTCTATCTATCTACCTACCAACCTACCTATCTCTATCTATCAATCTACCTACCTACCTATCTCTATCTATCTACCTACCTACCTATCTCTATCTATCTATCTACCTACCTACCTATCTGTATCTATCTATCTACCTACCTATCTATCTCTATCTATCTATCTACCTACCTACCTATCTCTATCTATCTATCTACCTACCCACCTATCTCTATCTATCTATCTACCTACCTACCTATCTGTATCTATCTATCTACCTATCTACCTATCTCTATCTATCAATCTACCTACCTACCTATCTGTATCTATCTATCTACCTACCTACCTATCTGTATCTGTCAATCTACCTACCCACCTATCTCTATCTATCTATCTACCTACCTACCTATCTGTATCTATCTATCTACCTACCTACCTATCTGTATCTATCAATCTACCTACCTACCTATCTCTATCTATCTATCTACCTACCTACATATCTGTATCTATATATCTACCTACCTACCTATCTCTATCTATCAATCTACCTACCTACCTATCTGTATCTATCTACCTACCTACCTATCTCTATCTATCTATCTACCTACCTACCTATCTGTCTCTATCAATCTACCTACCTACATATCTGTATCTATCTATCTACCTACCTACCTATCTGTATCTATCTATCTACCTATCTACCTATCTCTATCTATCAATCTACCTACCTACCTATCTCTATCTATCTATCTACCTACCCATCTATCAGTATTTATCTATCAACCTACATATCTGTATCTATATATCTACCTACCTACCTATCTCTATCTACCTACCTACCTACCTACCTATCTCTATCTATCAATCTACCTACCTACATATCTGTATCTATCTATCTACCTACCTACCTATCTGTATCTATCTATCTACCTACCTATCTATCTCTATCTATCTATCTACCTACCTACCCATCTCTATCTATCAATCTACCTACCTACCTATCTGTATCTATCAATCTACCTACCTACCTATCTGTATCTATCTATCTACCTACCTACCTATCTGTATCTATCTATCTACCTACCTACCTATCTCTATCTATCTATCTACCTTCCTACCTATCTCTATCTATCTACCTACCTACCTATCTGTATCTATCTATCTACCTATCTACCTATCTCTATCTATCTATCTACCTACCTACCTATCTGTATCTATCTATCTAGCTACCAACCTATCTCTATCTATCTACCTACCTACCTACCCATCTCTATCTATCTATCTACCTACCTACCTATCTCTATCTATCAATCTACCTACCTACCTATCTGTATCTATCTATCTACCTACCTACCTATCTGTATCTATCAATCTACCTACCTACCTATCTGTATCTATCAATCTACCTACCTACCTATCTGTATCTGTCAATCTACCTACCCACCTATCTCTATCTATCTATCTACCTACCTACCTATCTGTATCTATCAATCTACCTACCTACCTATCTGTATCTATCAATCTACCTACCTACCTATCTGTATCTGTCAATCTACCTACCCACCTATCTCTATCTATCTACCTACCTACCTACCTATCTCTATCTATCAATCTACCTACCTACCTCTCTGTATCTATCTATCTACCTACCTATCTCTATCTATCTATCTGCCTACCTACATATCTTTATCTATCTATCTACCTAGCTACCTATCTGTATCTATCTATCTATCTACCTATCTACCTATCTCTATCTATCAATCTACCTACCTACCTATCTCTATCTATCTATCTACCTACCCACCTATCTGTATTTATCTATCAACCTACATATCTGTATCTATATATCTACCTACCTACCTATCTCTATCTATCTACCAACCTACCTACCTATCTGTATCTATCAATCTACCTACCTACCTATCTCTATCTATCAATCTACCTACCTACCTATCTGTATCTATCTATCTACCTACCTATCTGTATCTATCAATCTACCTACCTACCTATCTCTATCTATCTAGCTACCTACCCACCTATCTGTATTTATCTATCTACCTACCTAACTCTATCTATCAATCTACCTACCTACCTATCTGTATCTATCTATCTACCTATCTACCTATCTCTATCTATCAATCTACCTACCTACCGATCTCTATCTATCAATCTACCTACCTACCTATCTCTATCTATCTACCTATCTTCCTATCTCTATCTATCAATCTACCTACCTACCTATCTCTATCTATCAATCTACCTACCTACCTATCTGTATCTATCAATCTACCTACCTACCTATCTGTATCTATCTATCTACCTACCTACCTATCTTTATCTATCTATCTACCTACCTATCTATCTCTATCTATCTATCTACCTACCTACCTATCTCTATCTATCTATCTACCTACCCACCTATCTCTATCTATCTATCTACCTACCTACCTATCTGTATCTATCTATCTACCTATCTACCTATCTCTATCTATCAATCTACCTACCTACCTATCTGTATCTATCTAGCTAGCTACCTACCTATCTCTATCTATCTACCTACCTACCTACCTATCTCTATCTATCAATCTACCTACCTACCTATCTCTATCTATCTATCTACCTACCTACCTATCTGTCTCTATCAATCTACCTACCTACCTATCTATCTCTATCTATCTATCTACCTACCTACATATCTGTATCTATATATCTACCTACCTACCTATCTGTATCTATCTATCTACCTATCTACCTATCTCTATCTATCAATCTACCTACCTACCTATCTGTATCTATCTATCTAGCTACCTACCTATCTCTATCTATCTACCTACCAACCTACCTATCTCTATCTATCAATCTACCTAACTACCTATCTCTATCTATCTACCTACCTACCTATCTCTATCTATCTATCTACCTACCTACCTATCTGTATCTATCTATCTACCTACCTATCTATCTCTATCTATCTATCTACCTACCTACCTATCTCTCTCTATCTATCTACCTACCCACCTATCTCTATCTATCTATCTATCTACCTACCTACCTATCTGTATCTATCTATCTACCTATCTACCTATCTCTATCTATCAATCTACCTACCTACCTATCTGTATCTATCTATCTACCTACCTACCTATCTGTATCTGTCAATCTACCTACCCACCTATCTCTATCTATCTATCTACCTACCTACCTATCTGTATCTATCAATCTACATACCTACCTATCTCTATCTATCAATCTACCTACCTACCTATCTGTATCTATCTATATACCTACCTACCTATCTGTATCTATCAATCTACCTACCTACCTATCTCTATCTATCTATCTACCTACCTACATATCTGTATCTATATATCTACCTACCTACCTATCTCTATCTATCAATCTACCTACCTACCTATCTGTATCTATCTACCTACCTACCTATCTCTATCTATCTATCTACCTACCTACCTATCTGTCTCTATCAATCTACCTACCTACCTATCTGTATCTATCTATCTACCTATCTACCTATCTCTATCTATCAATCTACCTACCTACCTATCTCTATCTATCTATCTACCTACCCATCTATCAGTATTTATCTATCAACCTACATATCTGTATCTATATATCTACCTACCTACCTATCTCTATCTACCTACCTACCTACCTACCTATCTCTATCTATCAATCTACCTACCTACATATCTGTATCTATCTATCTACCTACCTACCTATCTGTATCTATCTATCTACCTACCTATCTATCTCTATCTATCTATCTACCTACCTACCCATCTCTATCTATCAATCTACCTACCTACCTATCTGTATCTATCAATCTACCTACCTACCTATCTGTATCTATCTATCTACCTACCTACCTATCTGTATCTATCTATCTACCTACCTACCTATCTCTATCTATCTATCTACCTACCTACCTATCTCTACCTATCTACCTACCTACCTATCTGTATCTATCTATCTACCTATCTACCTATCTCTATCTATCTATCTACCTACCTACCTATCTGTATCTATCTATCTAGCTACCAACCTATCTCTATCTATCTACCTACCTACCTACCTATCTCTATCTATCTATCTACCTACCTACCTATCTCTATCTATCAATCTACCTACCTACCTATCTGTATCTATCTATCTACCTACCTACCTATCTGTATCTATCAATCTACCTACCTACCTATCTGTATCTATCAATCTACCTACCTACCTATCTGTATCTGTCAATCTACCTACCCACCTATCTCTATCTATCTATCTACCTACCTACCTATCTGTATCTATCAATCTACCTACCTACCTATCTGTATCTATCAATCTACCTACCTACCTATCTGTATCTGTCAATCTACCTACCCACCTATCTCTATCTATCTACCTACCTACCTACCTATCTCTATCTATCAATCTACCTACCTACCTATCTGTATCTATCTATCTACCTACCTATCTCTATCTATCTATCTGCCTACCTACATATCTTTATCTATCTATCTACCTAGCTACCTATCTGTATCTATCTATCTATCTACCTATCTACCTATCTCTATCTATCAATCTACCTACCTACCTATCTCTATCTATCTATCTACCTACCCACCTATCTGTATTTATCTATCAACCTACATATCTGTATCTATATATCTACCTACCTACCTATCTCTATCTATCTACCAACCTACCTACCTATCTGTATCTATCAATCTACCTACCTACCTATCTCTATCTATCAATCTACCTACCTACCTATCTGTATCTATCTATCTACCTACCTATCTGTATCTATCAATCTACCTACCTATCTCTATCTATCTAGCTACCTACCCACCTATCTGTATTTATCTATCTACCTACCTATCTCTATCTATCAATCTACCTACCTACCTATCTGTATCTATCTATCTACCTATCTACCTATCTCTATCTATCAATCTACCTACCTACCTATCTCTATCTATCAATCTACCTACCTACCTATCTCTATCTATCTACCTATCTTCCTATCTCTATCTATCAATCTACCTACCTACCTATCTCTATCTATCAATCTACCTACCTACCTATCTGTATCTATCTATCTACCTACCTACCTATCTGTATCTATCTACCTACCTACCTATCTCTATCTATCTATCTACCTACCTACCTACCTATCTCTATCTATCTATCTACCTACCTACATATCTGTATCTATATATCTACCTACCTACCTATCTGTATCTATCTATCTACCTATCTACCTATCTCTATCTATCAATCTACCTACCTACCTATCTCTATCTATCTATCTACCTACCCACCTATCTGTATTTATCTATCTACCTACCTATCTCTATTTATCAATCTACCTACCTACCTATCTGTATCTATCTATCTACCTATCTACCTATCTCTATCAATCTACCTACCTACCTATCTGTATCTATCTATCTACCTACCTACCTATCTCTATCTATCAATCTACCTACCTACCTATCTCTATCTATCAATCTACCTACCTACCTATCTCTATCTATCAATCTACCTACCTACCTATCTGTATCTATCTATCTACCTACCTACATATCTGTATCTATCTATCTACCTACCTACCTATCTGTATCTATCTATCTACCTATCTCTATCTATCAATCTACCTACCTACCTATCTCTATCTATCTATCTATCTACCTACCCACCTATCTGTATTTATCTATCTACCTACATATCTGAATCTATATATCTACCTACCTACCTATCTCTATCTATCTACCTACCTACCTACCTACCTATCTCTATCTATCAATCTACCTACCTACCTATCTCTATCTATCTACCTATCTTCCTATCTCTATCTATCAATCTACCTACCTACCTATCTCTATCTATCAATCTACCTACCTACCTATCTGTATCTATCTATCTACCTACCTACCTATCTGTATCTATCTACCTACCTACCTATCTCTATCTATCTATCTACCTACCTACCTATCTCTATCTATCTATCTACCTACCTACATATCTGTATCTATATATCTACCTACCTACCTATCTGTATCTATCTATCTACCTATCTACCTATCTCTATCTATCAATCTACCTACCTACCTATCTCTATCTATCTATCTACCTACCCACCTATCTGTATTTATCTATCTACCTACCTATCTCTATTTATCAATCTACCTACCTACCTATCTGTATCTATCTATCTACCTATCTACCTATCTCTATCAATCTACCTACCTACCTATCTGTATCTATCTATCTACCTACCTACCTATCTCTATCTATCAATCTACCTACCTACCTATCTCTATCTATCAATCTACCTACCTACCTATCTCTATCTATCAATCTACCTACCTACCTATCTGTATCTATCTATCTACCTACCTACATATCTGTATCTATCTATCTACCTACCTACCTATCTGTATCTATCTATCTACCTATCTCTATCTATCAATCTACCTACCTACCTATCTCTATCTATCTATCTATCTACCTACCCACCTATCTGTATTTATCTATCTACCTACATATCTGAATCTATATATCTACCTACCTACCTATCTCTATCTATCTACCTACCTACCTACCTCTCTATCTATCAATCTACCTACCTACCTATCTGTATCTATCTATCTACCTACCTATCTCTATCTATCTATCTGCCTACCTACCTATCTCTATCTATCTATCTACCTACCCACCTATCTCTATCTATCTATCTACCTACCTACCTATCTGTATCTATCTATCTACCTATCTACCTATCTGTATCTATCTATCTACCTATCTACCTATCTCTATCTATCAATCTACCTACCTACCTATCTGTATCTATCTATCTAGCTACCTACCTATCTCTATCTATCTACCTACCTACCTATCTCTATCTATCTATCTACCTACCCACCTATCTCTATCTATCTACCTACCTACCTATCTGTATCTATCTATCTACCTATCTACCTATCTACCTATCTCTATCTATCAATCTACCTACCTACCTATCTGTATCTATCTAGCTAGCTACCTACCTATCTCTATCTATCTACCTACCTACCTACCTATCTCTATCTATCAATCTACCTACCTACCTATCTCTATCTATCTATCTACCTACCTGCCTATCTGTCTCTATCAATCTACCTACCTACCTATCTATCTCTATCTATCTATCTACCTACCTACATATCTGTATCTATATATCTACCTACCTAACTATCTGTATCTATCTATCTACCTATCTACCTATCTCTATCTATCAATCTACCTACCTACCTATCTCTATCTATCTATCTACCTACCCACCTATCTGTATTTATCTATCTACCTACCTATCTCTATTTATCAATCTACCTAGCTACCTATCTGTATCTATCTATCTACCTATCTACCTATCTCTATCAATCTACCTACCTACCTATCTGTATCTATCTATCTACCTACCTACCTATCTCTATCTATCAATCTACCTACCTACCTATCTCTATCTATCAATCTACCTACCTACCTATCTCTATCTATCAATCTACCTACCTACCTATCTGTATCTATCTATCTACCTACCTACATATCTGTATCTATCTATCTACCTACCTACCTATCTGTATCTATATATCTACCTATCTCTATCTATCAATCTACCTACCTACCTATCTCTATCTATCTATCTATCTATCTACCTACCCACGTATCTGTATTTATCTATCTACCTACATATCTGAATCTATATATCTACCTACCTACCTATCTCTATCTATCTACCTACCTACCTATCTCTATCTATCAATCTACCTACCTACCTATCTGTATCTATCTATCTACCTACCTATCTCTATCTATCTATCTGCCTACCTACCTATCTCTATCTATCTATCTACCTACCTACCCACCTATCTCTATCTATCTATCTACCTACCTACCTATCTGTATCTATCTATCTACCTATCTACCTATCTGTATCTATCTATCTACCTATCTACCTATCTCTATCTATCAATCTACCTACCTACCTATCTGTATCTATCTATCTAGCTACCTACCTATCTCTATCTATCTATCTACCTACCTACCTATCTCTATCTATCTATCTACCTACCTACCTATCTCTATCTATCTATCTACCTACCCACCTATCTCTATCTATCTATCTATCTACCTACCTACCTATCTGTATCTATCTATCTACCTATCTACCTATCTCTATCTATCAATCTACCTACCTACCTATCTGTATCTATCTAGCTAGCTACCTACCTATCTCTATCTATCTACCTACCTACCTACCTATCTCTATCTATCAATCTACCTACCTACCTATCTCTATCTATCTATCTACCTACCTACCTATCTGTCTCTATCAATCTACCTACCTACCTATCTATCTCTATCTATCTATCTACCTACCTACATATCTGTATCTATATATCTACCTACCTACCTATCTGTATCTATCTATCTACCTATCTACCTATCTCTATCTATCAATCTACCTACCTACCTATCTGTATCTATCTATCTAGCTACCTACCTATCTCTATCTATCTACCTACCAACCTACCTATCTCTATCTATCAATCTACCTACCTACCTATCTCTATCTATCTACCTACCTATCTATCTCTATCTATCTATCTACCTACCTACCTATCTCTATCTATCTATCTACCTACCCACCTATCTCTATCTATCTATCTACCTACCTACCTATCTGTATCTATCTATCTACCTATCTACCTATCTCTATCTATCAATCTACCTACCTACCTATCTGTATCTATCTATCTACCTACCTACCTATCTGTATCTGTCAATCTACCTACCCACCTATCTCTATCTATCTATCTACCTACCTACCTATCTGTATCTATCAATCTACATACCTACCTATCTCTATCTATCAATCTACCTACCTACCTATCTGTATCTATCTATATACCTACCTACCTATCTGTATCTATCAATCTACCTACCTACCTATCTCTATCTATCTATCTACCTACCTACATATCTGTATCTATATATCTACCTACCTACCTATCTCTATCTATCAATCTACCTACCTACCTATCTGTATCTATCTACCTATCTACCTATCTCTATCTATCAATCTACCTACCTACCTATCTCTATCTATCTATCTACCTACCCATCTATCAGTATTTATCTATCAACCTACATATCTGTATCTATATATCTACCTACCTACCTATCTCTATCTACCTACCTACCTACCTACCTATCTCTATCTATCAATCTACCTACCTACATATCTGTATCTATCTATCTACCTACCTACCTATCTGTATCTATCTATCTACCTACCTACCTATCTCTATCTATCTATCTACCTACCTACCTATGTGTATCTATATATCTACCTACCTACCTATCTGTATCTATCAATCTACCTACCTACCTATCTCTATCTATCTACCAACCTACCTACCTATCTGTATCTATCAATCTACCTACCTACCTATCTCTATCTATCAATCTACCTACCTACCTATCTGTATCTATCTATCTACCTACCTATCTGTATCTATCAATCTACCTACCTACCTATCTCTATCTATCTAGCTTCCTACCCACCTATCTGTATTTATCTATCTACCTACCTATCTCTATCTATCAATCTACCTACCTACCTATCTGTATCTATCTATCTACCTATCTACCTATCTCTATCTATCAATCTACCTACCTACCTATCTCTATCTATCAATCTACCTACCTACCTATCTCTATCTATCTACCTATCTTCCTATCTCTATCTATCAATCTACCTACCTACCTATCTCTATCTATCAATCTACCTACCTACCTATCTGTATCTATCTATCTACCTACCTACCTATCTGTATCTATCTACCTACCTACCTATCTCTATCTATCTATCTACCTACCTACCTATCTCTATCTATCTATCTACCTACCTACATATCTGTATCTATATATCTACCTACCTACCTATCTGTATCTATCTATCTACCTATCTACCTATCTCTATCTATCAATCTACCTACCTACCTATCTCTATCTATCTATCTACCTACCCACCTATCTGTATTTATCTATCTACCTACCTATCTCTATTTATCAATCTACCTACCTACCTATCTGTATCTATCTATCTACCTATCTACCTATCTCTATCAATCTACCTACCTACCTATCTGTATCTATCTATCTACCTACCTACCTATCTCTATCTATCAATCTACCTACCTACCTATCTCTATCTATCAATCTACCTACCTACCTATCTCTATCTATCAATCTACCTACCTACCTATCTGTATCTATCTATCTACCTACCTACATATCTGTATCTATCTATCTACCTACCTACCTATCTGTATCTATCTATCTACCTATCTCTATCTATCAATCTACCTACCTACCTATCTCTATCTATCTATCTATCTACCTACCCACCTATCTGTATTTATCTATCTACCTACATATCTGAATCTATATATCTACCTACCTACCTATCTCTATCTATCTACCTACCTACCTACCTATCTCTATCTATCAATCTACCTACCTACCTATCTGTATCTATCTATCTACCTACCTATCTCTATCTATCTATCTGCCTACCTACCTATCTCTATCTATCTATCTACCTACCCACCTATCTCTATCTATCTATCTACCTACCTACCTATCTGTATCTATCTATCTACCTATCTACCTATCTGTATCTATCTATCTACCTATCTACCTATCTCTATCTATCAATCTACCTACCTACCTATCTGTATCTATCTATCTAGCTACCTACCTATCTCTATCTATCTATCTACCTACCTACCTATCTCTATCTATCTATCTACCTACCTACCTATCTCTATCTATCTATCTACCTACCCACCTATCTCTATCTATCTATCTACCTACCTACCTATCTGTATCTATCTATCTACCTATCTACCTATCTCTATCTATCAATCTACCTACCTACCTATCTGTATCTATCTAGCTAGCTACCTACCTATCTCTATCTATCTACCTACCTGCCTACCTATCTCTATCTATCAATCTACCTACCTACCTATCTCTATCTATCTATCTACCTACCTACCTATCTGTCTCTATCAATCTACCTACCTACCTATCTATCTCTATCTATCTATCTACCTACCTACATATCTGTATCTATATATCTACCTACCTACCTATCTGTATCTATCTATCTACCTATCTACCTATCTCTATCTATCAATCTACCTACCTACCTATCTGTATCTATCTATCTAGCTACCTACCTATCTCTATCTATCTACCTACCAACCTACCTATCTCTATCTATCAATCTACCTACCTACCTATCTCTATCTATCTACCTACCTACCTATCTCTATCTATCTATCTACCTACCTACCTATCTGTATCTATCTATCTACCTACCTATCTATCTCTATCTATCTACCTACCTACCTATCTCTATCTATCTATCTACCTACCCACCTATCTCTATCTATCTATCTACCTACCTACCTATCTGTATCTATCTATCTACCTATCTACCTATCTCTATCTATCAATCTACCTACCTACCTATCTGTATCTATCTATCTACCTACCTACCTATCTGTATCTGTCAATCTACCTACCCACCTATCTCTATCTATCTATCTACCTACCTACCTATCTGTATCTATCAATCTACATACCTACCTATCTCTATCTATCAATCTACCTACCTACCTATCTGTATCTATCTATATACCTACCTACCTATCTGTATCTATCAATCTACCTACCTACCTATCTCTATCTATCTATCTATCTATCTACCTACATATCTGTATCTATATATCTACCTACCTACCTATCTCTATCTATCAATCTACCTACCTACCTATCTGTATCTATCTACCTACCTACCTATCTCTATCTATCTATCTACCTACCTACCTATCTGTCTCTATCAATCTACCTACCTACATATCTGTATCTATCTATCTACCTACCTACCTATCTGTATCTATCTATCTACCTATCAACCTATCTCTATCTATCAATCTACCTACCTACCTATCTCTATCTATCTATCTACCTACCCATCTATCAGTATTTATCTATCAACCTACATATCTGTATCTATATATCTACCTACCTACCTATCTCTATCACCTACCTACCTACCTATCTCTATCTATCAATCTACCTACCTACATATCTGTATCTATCTATCTACCTACCTACCTATCTGTATCTATCTATCTACCTACCTATCTATCTCTATCTATCTATCTACCTACCTACCCATCTCTATCTATCAATCTACCTACCTACCTATCTGTATCTATCAATCTACCTACCTACCTATCTGTATCTATCTATCTACCTACCTACCTATCTGTATCTATCTATCTACCTACCTACCTATCTCTATCTATCTATCTACCTACCTACCTATCTCTATCTATCTACCTACCTACCTATCTGTATCTATCTATCTACCTATCTACCTATCTCTATCAATCTATCTACCTACCTACCTATCTGTATCTATCTATCTAGCTACCAACCTATCTCTATCTATCTACCTACCTACCTACCTATCTCTATCTATCTATCTACCTACCTACCTATCTCTATCTATCAATCTACCTACCTACCTATCTGTATCTATCTATCTACCTACCTACCTATCTGTATCTATCAATCTACCTACCTACCTATCTGTATCTATCAATCTACCTACCTACCTATCTGTATCTGTCAATCTACCTACCCACCTATCTCTATCTATCTATCTACCTACCTACCTATCTGTATCTATCAATCTACCTACCTACCTATCTGTATCTATCAATCTACCTACCTACCTATCTGTATCTGTCAATCTACCTACCCACCTATCTCTATCTATCTACCTACCTACCTACCTATCTCTATCTATCAATCTACCTACCTACCTATCTGTATCTATCTATCTACCTACCTATCTCTATCTATCTATCTGCCTACCTACATATCTTTATCTATCTATCTACCTAGCTACCTATCTGTATCTATAAATCTACCTATCTACCTATCTCTATCTATCAATCTACCTACCTACCTATCTCTATCTATCTATCTACCTACCCACCTATCTGTATTTATCTATCAACCTACATATCTGTATCTATATATCTACCTACCTACCTATCTCTATCTATCTACCAACCTACCTACCTATCTGTATCTATCAATCTACCTACCTACCTATCTCTATCTATCAATCTACCTACCTACCTATCTGTATCTATCTATCTACCTACCTATCTGTATCTATCAATCTACCTACCTACCTATCTCTATCTATCTAGCTACCTACCCACCTATCTGTATTTATCTATCTACCTACCTATCTCTATCTATCAATCTACCTACCTACCTATCTGTATCTATCTATCTACCTATCTACCTATCTCTATCTATCAATCTACCTACCTACCTATCTCTATCTATCAATCTACCTACCTACCTATCTCTATCTATCTACCTATCTTCCTATCTCTATCTATCAATCTACCTACCTACCTATCTCTATCTATCAATCTACCTACCTACCTATCTGTATCTATCTATCTACCTACCTACCTATCTGTATCTATCTACCTACCTACCTATCTCTATCTATCTATCTACCTACCTACCTATCTCTATCTATCTATCTACCTACCTACATATCTGTATCTATATATCTACCTACCTACCTATCTGTATCTATCTATCTACCTATCTACCTATCTCTATCTATCAATCTACCTACCTACCTATCTCTATCTATCTATCTACCTACCCACCTATCTGTATTTATCTATCTACCTACCTATCTCTATTTATCAATCTACCTACCTACCTATCTGTATCTATCTATCTACCTATCTACCTATCTCTATCAATCTACCTACCTACCTATCTGTATCTATCTATCTACCTACCTACCTATCTCTATCTATCAATCTACCTACCTACCTATCTCTATCTATCAATCTACCTACCTACCTATCTGTATCTATCTATCTACCTACCTACATATCTGTATCTATCTATCTACCTACCTACCTATCTGTATCTATCTATCTACCTATCTCTATCTATCAATCTACTTACCTACCTATCTCTATCTATCTATCTATCTACCTACCCACCTATCTGTATTTATCTATCTACCTACATATCTGAATCTATATATCTACCTACCTACCTATCTCTATCTATCTACCTACCTACCTACCTATCTCTATCTATCAATCTACCTACCTACCTATCTGTATCTATCTATCTACCTACCTATCTCTATCTATCTATCTGCCTACCTACCTATCTCTATCTATCTATCTACCTACCCACCTATCTCTATCTATCTATCTACCTACCTACCTATCTGTATCTATCTATCTACCTATCTACCTATCTGTATCTATCTATCTACCTATCTACCTATCTCTATCTATCAATCTACCTACCTACCTATCTGTATCTATCTATCTAGCTACCTACCTATCTCTATCTATCTATCTACCTACCTACCTATCTCTATCTATCTATCTACCTACCTACCTATCTCTATCTATCTATCTACCTACCCACCTATCTCTATCTATCTATCTACCTACCTACCTATCTGTATCTATCTATCTACCTATCTACCTATCTCTATCTATCAATCTACCTACCTACCTATCTGTATCTATCTAGCTAGCTACCTACCTATCTCTATCTATCTACCTACCTGCCTACCTATCTCTATCTATCAATCTACCTACCTACCTATCTCTATCTATCTATCTACCTACCTACCTATCTGTCTCTATCAATCTACCTACCTACCTATCTATCTCTATCTATCTATCTACCTACCTACATATCTGTATCTATATATCTACCTACCTACCTATCTGTATCTATCTATCTACCTATCTACCTATCTCTATCTATCAATCTACCTACCTACCTATCTGTATCTATCTATCTAGCTACCTACCTATCTCTATCTATCTACCTACCAACCTACCTATCTCTATCTATCAATCTACCTACCTACCTATCTCTATCTATCTACCTACCTACCTATCTCTATCTATCTATCTACCTACCTACCTATCTGTATCTATCTATCTACCTACCTATCTATCTCTATCTATCTATCTACCTACCTACCTATCTCTATCTATCTATCTACCTACCCACCTATCTCTATCTATCTATCTACCTACCTACCTATCTGTATCTATCTATCTACCTATCTACCTATCTCTATCTATCAATCTACCTACCTACCTATCTGTATCTATCTATCTACCTACCTACCTATCTGTATCTGTCAATCTACCTACCCACCTATCTCTATCTATCTATCTACCTACCTACCTATCTGTATCTATCAATCTACATACCTACCTATCTCTATCTATCAATCTACCTACCTACCTATCTGTATCTATCTATATACCTACCTACCTATCTGTATCTATCAATCTACCTACCTACCTATCTCTATCTATCTATCTATCTACCTACATATCTGTATCTATATATCTACCTACCTACCTATCTCTATCTATCAATCTACCTACCTACCTATCTGTATCTATCTACCTACCTACCTATCTCTATCTATCTATCTACCTACCTACCTATCTGTCTCTATCAATCTACCTACCTACATATCTGTATCTATCTATCTACCTACCTACCTATCTGTATCTATCTATCTACCTATCTACCTATCTCTATCTATCAATCTACCTACCTACCTATCTCTATCTATCTATCTACCTACCCATCTATCAGTATTTATCTATCAACCTACATATCTGTATCTATATATCTACCTACCTACCTATCTCTATCACCTACCTACCTACCTATCTCTATCTATCAATCTACCTACCTACATATCTGTATCTATCTATCTACCTACCTACCTATCTGTATCTATCTATCTACCTACCTATCTATCTCTATCTATCTATCTACCTACCTACCCATCTCTATCTATCAATCTACCTACCTACCTATCTGTATCTATCAATCTACCTACCTACCTATCTGTATCTATCTATCTACCTACCTACCTATCTGTATCTATCTATCTACCTACCTACCTATCTCTATCTATCTATCTACCTACCTACCTATCTCTATCTATCTACCTACCTACCTATCTGTATCTATCTATCTACCTATCTACCTATCTCTATCAATCTATCTACCTACCTACCTATCTGTATCTATCTATCTAGCTACCAACCTATCTCTATCTATCTACCTACCTACCTACCTATCTCTATCTATCTATCTACCTACCTACCTATCTCTATCTATCAATCTACCTACCTACCTATCTGTATCTATCTATCTACCTACCTACCTATCTGTATCTATCAATCTACCTACCTACCTATCTGTATCTATCAATCTACCTACCTACCTATCTGTATCTGTCAATCTACCTACCCACCTATCTCTATCTATCTATCTACCTACCTACCTATCTGTATCTATCAATCTACCTACCTACCTATCTGTATCTATCAATCTACCTACCTACCTATCTGTATCTGTCAATCTACCTACCCACCTATCTCTATCTATCTACCTACCTACCTACCTACCTCTATCTATCAATCTACCTACCTACCTATCTGTATCTATCTATCTACCTACCTATCTCTATCTATCTATCTGCCTACCTACATATCTTTATCTATCTATCTACCTAGCTACCTATCTGTATCTATAAATCTACCTATCTACCTATCTCTATCTATCAATCTACCTACCTACCTATCTCTATCTATCTATCTACCTACCCACCTATCTGTATTTATCTATCAACCTACATATCTGTATCTATATATCTACCTACCTACCTATCTCTATCTATCTACCAACCTACCTACCTATCTGTATCTATCAATCTACCTACCTACCTATCTCTATCTATCAATCTACCTACCTACCTATCTGTATCTATCTATCTACCTACCTATCTGTATCTATCAATCTACCTACCTACCTATCTCTATCTATCTAGCTACCTACCCACCTATCTGTATTTATCTATCTACCTACCTATCTCTATCTATCAATCTACCTACCTACCTATCTGTATCTATCTATCTACCTATCTACCTATCTCTATCTATCAATCTACCTACCTACCTATCTCTATCTATCAATCTACCTACCTACCTATCTCTATCTATCTACCTATCTTCCTATCTCTATCTATCAATCTACCTACCTACCTATCTCTATCTATCAATCTACCTACCTACCTATCTGTATCTATCTATCTACCTACCTACCTATCTGTATCTATCTACCTACCTACCTATCTCTATCTATCTATCTACCTACCTACCTACCTATCTCTATCTATCTATCTACCTACCTACATATCTGTATCTATATATCTACCTACCTACCTATCTGTATCTATCTATCTACCTATCTACCTATCTCTATCTATCAATCTACCTACCTACCTATCTCTATCTATCTATCTACCTACCCACCTATCTGTATTTATCTATCTACCTACCTATCTCTATTTATCATTCTACCTACCTACCTATCTGTATCTATCTATCTACCTATCTACCTATCTCTATCAATCTACCTACCTACCTATCTGTATCTATCTATTTACCTACCTACCTATCTCTATCTATCAATCTACCTACCTACCTATCTCTATCTATCAATCTACCTACCTACCTATCTCTATCTATCAATCTACCTACCTACCTATCTGTATCTATCTATCTACCTACCTACCTATCTGTATCTATCTATCTACCTATCTCTATCTATCAATCTACCTACCTACCTATCTCTATCTATCTATCTATCTATCTATCTATCTATCTATCTATCTATCTATCTACCTACCCACCTATCTGTATTTATCTATCTACCTACATATCTGTATCTATATATCTACCTACCTACCTATCTCTATCTATCTACCTACCTACCTACCTATCTCTATCTATCAATCTACCTACCTACCTATCTGTATCTATCTATCTACCTACCTATCTCTATCTATCTATCTGCCTACCTACCTATCTCTATCTATCTATCTACCTACCCACCTATCTCTATCTATCTATCTGCCTACCTACCTATCTCTATCTATCTATCTACCTACCCACCTATCTCTATCTATCTATCTACCTACCTACCTATCTGTATCTATCAATCTACCTACCTATCTTCCTATCTCTATCTATCAATCTACCTACCTACCTATCTCTATCAATCTACCTACCTATCTGTATCTATCTATCTACCTACCTATCTATCTGTATCTATCTACCTACCTACCTATCTCTATCTATCTATCTACCTACCTACCTATCTCTATCTATCTATCTACCTACCTACATATCTGTATCTATATATCTACCTACCTACCTATCTGTATCTATCTATCTACCTATCTACCTATCTCTATCTATCTACCTACCCACCTATCTCTATCTATCTATCTACCTACCTACCTATCTGTATCTATCTATCTACCTATCTACCTATCTGTATCTATCTATCTACCTATCTACCTATCTCTATCTATCAATCTACCTACCTACCTATCTGTATCTATCTATCTAGCTACCTACCTATCTCCATCTATCTATCTACCTACCTACCTATCTCTATCTATCAATCTACCTACCTACCTATCTGTATCTATCTATCTACCTACCTACCTATCTGTATCTATCAATCTACCTACCTACCTATCTGTATCTATCAATCTACCTACCTACCTATCTGTATCTGTCAATCTACCTACCCACCTATCTCTATCTATCTATCTACCTACCTACCTATCTGTATCTATCAATCTACCTACCTACCTATCTGTATCTATCAATCTACCTACCTACCTATCTGTATCTGTCAATCTACCTACCCACCTATCTCTATCTATCTACCTACCTACCTACCTATCTCTATCTATCTACCTATCTTCCTATCTCTATCTATCAATCTACCTACCTACCTATCTCTATCTATCAATCTACCTACCTACCTATCTGTATCTATCTATCTACCTACCTACCTATCTGTATCTATCTACCTACCTACCTATCTCTATCTATCTATCTACCTACCTACCTATCTCTATCTATCTATCTACCTACCTACATATCTGTATCTATATATCTACCTACCTACCTATCTGTATCTATCTATCTACCTATCTACCTATCTCTATCTATCAATCTACCTACCTACCTATCTGTATCTATCTATCTACCTACCTACCTAACTGTATTTATCTATCTACCTACCTATCTCTATTTATCAATCTACCTACCTACCTATCTGTATCTATCTATCTACCTATCTACCTATCTCTATCAATCTACCTACCTACCTATCTGTATCTATCAATCTACCTACCTACCTATCTGTATCTATCAATCTACCTACCTACCTATCTCTATCTATCAATCTACCTACCTACCTATCTGTATCTATCAATCTACCTACCTACCTATCTGTATCTATCTATCTACCTACCTACATATCTGTATCTATCTATCTACCTACCTACCTATCTGTATCTATCTATCTACCTATCTCTATCTATCAATCTACCTACCTACCTATCTCTATCTATCTATCTATCTACCTACCCACCTATCTGTATTTATCTATCTACCTACATATCTGCATCTATATATCTACCTATGTACCTATCTCTATCTATCAATCTACCTACCTACCTATCTGTATCTATCTATCTAGCTACCTACCTATCTCTATCTATCTACCTACCTACCTACCTATCTCTATCTATCAATCTACCTACCTACCTATCTCTATCTATCTACCTACCTACCTATCTCTATCTATCTATCTACCTACCTACCTATCTGTCTCTATCAATCTACCTACCTACCTATCTATCTCTATCTATCTACCTACCTACCTACCTATCTCTATCTATCTACCTACCTACCTATCTGTATCTATCAATCTACCTACCTACCTATCTGTATCTATATATCTACCTACCTACCTATCTGTATCTATCAATCTACCTACCTACCTATTTCTATCTATCTACCTACCTACCTACATATCTCTATCTATCAATCTACCTACCTACCTATCTGTATCTATCTACCTACCTACCTATCTGTATCTATCAATCTACCTACCTACCTATCTCTATCTATCAATCTACCTACCTACCTATCTGTATCTATCTATCGACCTACCTACCTATCTGTATCTATCAATCTACCTACCTACCTATCTCTATCTATCAATGTACCTACCTACATATCTGTATCTATCTATCTACCTACCTACCTATCTGTATCTATCAATCTACCTACCTACCTATCTCTATCTATCAATCTACCTACCTACCTATCTGTATCTATCTATCTACCTACCTACCTATCTGTATCTATCAATCTACCTACCTACCTATCTCTATCTATCTATCTACCTACCCACCTATCTGTATTTATCTATCTACCTACCTATCTCTATCTATCAATCTACCTACCTACCTATCTGTATCTATCTATCTACCTATCTACCTATCTCTATCTATCAATCTACCTACCTACCTATCTGTATCTATCTATCTACCTACATACCTATCTCTATCTATCAATCTACCTACCTACCTATCTCTATCTATCAATCTACCTACCTACCTATCTCTATCTATCAATCTACCTACCTACCTATCTGTATCTATCAATCTACCTACCTACCTATCTCTATCTATCTACCTACCTACCTACCTATCTCTATCTATCTACCTACCTACCTATCTCTATCTATCTACCTACCTACCTACCTATCTCTATCTATCAATCTACCTACCTACCTATCTGTATCTATCTACCTACCTACCTACCTATCTCTATCTATCTATCTACCTACCTACCTATCTCTATCTATCAATCTACCTACCTACCTATCTGTATCTATCTATCTACCTACCTACCTATCTGTATCTATCAATCTACCTACCTACCTATCTGTATCTATCAATCTACCTACCTACCTATCTGTATCTGTCAATCTACCTACCCACCTATCTCTATCTATCTATCTACCTACCTACCTATCTGTATCTATCAATCTACCTACCTACCTATCTGTATCTATCAATCTACCTACCTACCTATCTGTATCTGTCAATCTACCTACCCACCTATCTCTATCTATCTACCTACCTACCTACCTACCTCTATCTATCAATCTACCTACCTACCTATCTGTATCTATCTATCTACCTACCTATCTCTATCTATCTATCTGCCTACCTACATATCTTTATCTATCTATCTACCTAGCTACCTATCTGTATCTATAAATCTACCTATCTACCTATCTCTATCTATCAATCTACCTACCTACCTATCTCTATCTATCTATCTACCTACCCACCTATCTGTATTTATCTATCAACCTACATATCTGTATCTATATATCTACCTACCTACCTATCTCTATCTATCTACCAACCTACCTACCTATCTGTATCTATCAATCTACCTACCTACCTATCTCTATCTATCAATCTACCTACCTACCTATCTGTATCTATCTATCTACCTACCTATCTGTATCTATCAATCTACCTACCTACCTATCTCTATCTATCTAGCTACCTACCCACCTATCTGTATTTATCTATCTACCTACCTATCTCTATCTATCAATCTACCTACCTACCTATCTGTATCTATCTATCTACCTATCTACCTATCTCTATCTATCAATCTACCTACCTACCTATCTCTATCTATCAATCTACCTACCTACCTATCTCTATCTATCTACCTATCTTCCTATCTCTATCTATCAATCTACCTACCTACCTATCTCTATCTATCAATCTACCTACCTACCTATCTGTATCTATCTATCTACCTACCTACCTATCTGTATCTATCTACCTACCTACCTATCTCTATCTATCTATCTACCTACCTACCTACCTATCTCTATCTATCTATCTACCTACCTACATATCTGTATCTATATATCTACCTACCTACCTATCTGTATCTATCTATCTACCTATCTACCTATCTCTATCTATCAATCTACCTACCTACCTATCTCTATCTATCTATCTACCTACCCACCTATCTGTATTTATCTATCTACCTACCTATCTCTATTTATCATTCTACCTACCTACCTATCTGTATCTATCTATCTACCTATCTACCTATCTCTATCAATCTACCTACCTACCTATCTGTATCTATCTATTTACCTACCTACCTATCTCTATCTATCAATCTACCTACCTACCTATCTCTATCTATCAATCTACCTACCTACCTATCTCTATCTATCAATCTACCTACCTACCTATCTGTATCTATCTATCTACCTACCTACCTATCTGTATCTATCTATCTACCTATCTCTATCTATCAATCTACCTACCTACCTATCTCTATCTATCTATCTATCTATCTATCTATCTATCTATCTATCTATCTATCTATCTATCTATCTATCTATCTACCTACCCACCTATCTGTATTTATCTATCTACCTACATATCTGAATCTATATATCTACCTACCTACCTATCTCTATCTATCTACCTACCTACCTACCTATCTCTATCTATCAATCTACCTACCTACCTATCTGTATCTATCTATCTACCTACCTATCTCTATCTATCTATCTGCCTACCTACCTATCTCTATCTATCTATCTACCTACCCACCTATCTCTATCTATCTATCTGCCTACCTACCTATCTCTATCTATCTATCTACCTACCCACCTATCTCTATCTATCTATCTACCTACCTACCTATCTGTATCTATCAATCTACCTACCTATCTTCCTATCTCTATCTATCAATCTACCTACCTACCTATCTCTATCAATCTACCTACCTATCTGTATCTATCTATCTACCTACCTATCTATCTGTATCTATCTACCTACCTACCTATCTCTATCTATCTATCTACCTACCTACCTATCTCTATCTATCTATCTACCTACCTACATATCTGTATCTATATATCTACCTACCTACCTATCTGTATCTATCTATCTACCTATCTACCTATCTCTATCTATCTACCTACCCACCTATCTCTATCTATCTATCTACCTACCTACCTATCTGTATCTATCTATCTACCTATCTACCTATCTGTATCTATCTATCTACCTATCTACCTATCTCTATCTATCAATCTACCTACCTACCTATCTGTATCTATCTATCTAGCTACCTACCTATCTCCATCTATCTATCTACCTACCTACCTATCTCTATCTATCAATCTACCTACCTACCTATCTGTATCTATCTATCTACCTACCTACCTATCTGTATCTATCAATCTACCTACCTACCTATCTGTATCTATCAATCTACCTACCTACCTATCTGTATCTGTCAATCTACCTACCCACCTATCTCTATCTATCTATCTACCTACCTACCTATCTGTATCTATCAATCTACCTACCTACCTATCTGTATCTATCAATCTACCTACCTACCTATCTGTATCTGTCAATCTACCTACCCACCTATCTCTATCTATCTACCTACCTACCTACCTATCTCTATCTATCTACCTATCTTCCTATCTCTATCTATCAATCTACCTACCTACCTATCTCTATCTATCAATCTACCTACCTACCTATCTGTATCTATCTATCTACCTACCTACCTATCTGTATCTATCTACCTACCTACCTATCTCTATCTATCTATCTACCTACCTACCTATCTCTATCTATCTATCTACCTACCTACATATCTGTATCTATATATCTACCTACCTACCTATCTGTATCTATCTATCTACCTATCTACCTATCTCTATCTATCAATCTACCTACCTACCTATCTGTATCTATCTATCTACCTACCTACCTAACTGTATTTATCTATCTACCTACCTATCTCTATTTATCAATCTACCTACCTACCTATCTGTATCTATCTATCTACCTATCTACCTATCTCTATCAATCTACCTACCTACCTATCTGTATCTATCAATCTACCTACCTACCTATCTGTATCTATCAATCTACCTACCTACCTATCTCTATCTATCAATCTACCTACCTACCTATCTCTATCTATCAATCTACCTACCTACCTATCTGTATCTATCTATCTACCTACCTACATATCTGTATCTATCTATCTACCTACCTACCTATCTGTATCTATCTATCTACCTATCTCTATCTATCAATCTACCTACCTACCTATCTCTATCTATCTATCTATCTACCTACCCACCTATCTCTATTTATCTATCTACCTACATATCTGCATCTATATATCTACCTATGTACCTATCTCTATCTATCAATCTACCTACCTACCTATCTGTATCTATCTATCTAGCTACCTACCTATCTCTATCTATCTACCTACCTACCTACCTATCTCTATCTATCAATCTACCTACCTACCTATCTCTATCTATCTACCTACCTACCTATCTCTATCTATCTATCTACCTACCTACCTATCTGTCTCTATCAATCTACCTACCTACCTATCTATCTCTATCTATCTACCTACCTACCTACCTATCTCTATCTATCTACCTACCTACCTATCTGTATCTATCAATCTACCTACCTACCTATCTGTATCTATATATCTACCTACCTACCTATCTGTATCTATCAATCTACCTACCTACCTATTTCTATCTATCTACCTACCTACCTACATATCTCTATCTATCAATCTACCTACCTACCTATCTGTATCTATCTACCTACCTACCTATCTGTATCTATCAATCTACCTACCTACCTATCTCTATCTATCAATCTACCTACCTACCTATCTGTATCTATCTATCGACCTACCTACCTATCTGTATCTATCAATCTACCTACCTACCTATCTCTATCTATCAATGTACCTACCTACATATCTGTATCTATCTATCTACCTACCTACCTATCTGTATCTATCAATCTACCTACCTACCTATCTCTATCTATCAATCTACCTACCTACCTATCTGTATCTATCTATCTACCTACCTACCTATCTGTATCTATCAATCTACCTACCTACCTATCTCTATCTATCTATCTACCTACCCACCTATCTGTATTTATCTATCTACCTACCTATCTCTATCTATCAATCTACCTACCTACCTATCTGTATCTATCTATCTACCTATCTACCTATCTCTATCTATCAATCTACCTACCTACCTATCTGTATCTATCTATCTACCTACATACCTATCTCTATCTATCAATCTACCTACCTACCTATCTCTATCTATCAATCTACCTACCTACCTATCTCTATCTATCAATCTACCTACCTACCTATCTGTATCTATCAATCTACCTACCTACCTATCTCTATCTATCTACCTACCTACCTACCTATCTCTATCTATCTACCTACCTACCTATCTCTATCTATCTACCTACCTACCTACCTATCTCTATCTATCAATCTACCTACCTACCTATCTGTATCTATCTATCTACCTACCTACCTATCTCTATCTATCTATCTACCTACCTACCTATCTCTATCTATCAATCTACCTACCTACCTATCTCTATCTATCTATCTACCTACCTACATATCTGTATCTATATATCTACCTATCTACCTATCTGTATCTATCTATCTACCTATCTCTATCTATCAATCTACCTACCCACCTATCTCTATCTATCAATCTACCTACCTATTACTATCTATCTACCTACCTACCTACCTACCTATCTGTATCTATCAATCTACCTACCTACCTATCTCTATCTATCTACCTACTTACCTACCTATCTCTATCAATCTACCTACCTACCTATCTCTATCTATCTACCTACCTACCTACCTACCTATCTGTATCTATCTATCTACCTACCTACCTATCTGTATCTATATATCTACCTACCTACCTATCTGTATCTATCTATCTACCTATCTTCCTATCTCTATCTATCAATCTACCTACCTACCTATCTGTATCTATCTATCTAGCTACCTACCTATCTCTATCTATCTACCTACCTACCTATCTCTATCTATCAATCTACCTACCTACCTATCTCTATCTATCTACCTACCTACCTATCTCTATCTATCTATCTACCTACCTACCTATCTGTCTCTATCAATCTACCTACCTACCTATCTATCTCTATCTATCTATCTACCTACCTACCTACCTATCTCTATCTATCTACCTACCTACCTATCTCTATCTATCAATCTACCTACCCACCTATCTGTATCTATCTACCTACCTACCTATCTGTATCTATCAATCTACCTACCTACCTATCTGTATCTATATATCTACCTACCTACCTATCTGTATCTATCAATCTACCTACCTACCTATTTCTATCTATCTACCTACCTACCTACCTATCTCTATCTATCAATCTACCTACCTACCTATCTGTATCTATCTACCTACCTACCTATCTGTATCTATCAATCTACCTACCTACCTATCTCTATCTATCAATCTACCTACCTACCTATCTGTATCTATCTATCTACCTACCTACCTATCTGTATCTATCAATCTACCTACCTACCTATCTCTATCTATCAATCTACCTACCTACCTATCTGTATCTATCTATCTACCTACCTACCTACCTATCTGTATCTATCAATCTACCTACCTACCTATCTCTATCTATCAATCTACCTACCTACCTATCTGTATCTATCAATCTACCTACCTACCTACCTATCTCTATCAATCTACCTACCTACCTATCTCTATCTATCTACCTACCTACCTACCTATCTCTATCTATCTACCTACCTACCTATCTCTATCTATCTACCTACCTACCTACCTATCTCTATCTATCAATCTACCTACCTACCTATCTGTATCTATCTATCTACCTACCTACCTATCTCTATCTATCTATCTACCTACCTACCTATCTCTATCTATCAATCTACCTACCTACCTATCTCTATCTATCTATCTACCTACCTACATATCTGTATCTATATATCTACCTATCTACCTATCTGTATCTATCTATCTACCTATCTCTATCTATCAATCTACCTACCCACCTATCTCTATCTATCAATCTACCTACCTATTACTATCTATCTACCTACCTACCTACCTACCTATCTGTATCTATCAATCTACCTACCTACCTATCTCTATCTATCTACCTACTTACCTACCTATCTCTATCAATCTACCTACCTACCTATCTCTATCTATCTACCTACCTACCTACCTATCTGTATCTATCTATCTACCTACCTACCTATCTGTATCTATATATCTACCTACCTACCTATCTGTATCTATCTATCTACCTATCTTCCTATCTCTATCTATCAATCTACCTACCTACCTATCTGTATCTATCTATCTAGCTACCTACCTATCTCTATCTATCTACCTACCTACCTACCTATCTCTATCTATCAATCTACCTACCTACCTATCTCTATCTATCTACCTACCTACCTATCTCTATCTATCTATCTACCTACCTACCTATCTGTCTCTATCAATCTACCTACCTACCTATCTATCTCTATCTATCTATCTACCTACCTACCTACCTATCTCTATCTATCTACCTACCTACCTATCTCTATCTATCAATCTACCTACCCACCTATCTGTATCTATCTACCTACCTACCTATCTGTATCTATCAATCTACCTACCTATGTATCTGTATCTATATATCTACCTACCTACCTATCTGTATCTATCAATCTACCTACCTACCTATCTCTATCTATCTACCTATCTTCCTATCTCTATCTATCAATCTACCTACCTACCTATCTCTATCTATCAATCTACCTACCTACCTATCTGTATCTATCTATCTACCTACCTACCTATCTGTATCTATCTACCTACCTACCTATCTCTATCTATCTATCTACCTACCTACCTACCTATCTCTATCTATCTATCTACCTACCTACATATCTGTATCTATATATCTACCTACCTACCTATCTGTATCTATCTATCTACCTATCTACCTATCTCTATCTATCAATCTACCTACCTACCTATCTCTATCTATCTATCTACCTACCCACCTATCTGTATTTATCTATCTACCTACCTATCTCTATTTATCATTCTACCTACCTACCTATCTGTATCTATCTATCTACCTATCTACCTATCTCTATCAATCTACCTACCTACCTATCTGTATCTATCTATTTACCTACCTACCTATCTCTATCTATCAATCTACCTACCTACCTATCTCTATCTATCAATCTACCTACCTACCTATCTCTATCTATCAATCTACCTACCTACCTATCTGTATCTATCTATCTACCTACCTACCTATCTGTATCTATCTATCTACCTATCTCTATCTATCAATCTACCTACCTACCTATCTCTATCTATCTATCTATCTATCTATCTATCTATCTATCTATCTATCTATCTACCTACCCACCTATCTGTATTTATCTATCTACCTACATATCTGTATCTATATATCTACCTACCTACCTATCTCTATCTATCTACCTACCTACCTACCTATCTCTATCTATCAATCTACCTACCTACCTATCTGTATCTATCTATCTACCTACCTATCTCTATCTATCTATCTGCCTACCTACCTATCTCTATCTATCTATCTACCTACCCACCTATCTCTATCTATCTATCTGCCTACCTACCTATCTCTATCTATCTATCTACCTACCCACCTATCTCTATCTATCTATCTACCTACCTACCTATCTGTATCTATCAATCTACCTACCTATCTTCCTATCTCTATCTATCAATCTACCTACCTACCTATCTCTATCAATCTACCTACCTATCTGTATCTATCTATCTACCTACCTATCTATCTGTATCTATCTACCTACCTACCTATCTCTATCTATCTATCTACCTACCTACCTATCTCTATCTATCTATCTACCTACCTACATATCTGTATCTATATATCTACCTACCTACCTATCTGTATCTATCTATCTACCTATCTACCTATCTCTATCTATCTACCTACCCACCTATCTCTATCTATCTATCTACCTACCTACCTATCTGTATCTATCTATCTACCTATCTACCTATCTGTATCTATCTATCTACCTATCTACCTATCTCTATCTATCAATCTACCTACCTACCTATCTGTATCTATCTATCTAGCTACCTACCTATCTCCATCTATCTATCTACCTACCTACCTATCTCTATCTATCAATCTACCTACCTACCTATCTGTATCTATCTATCTACCTACCTACCTATCTGTATCTATCAATCTACCTACCTACCTATCTGTATCTATCAATCTACCTACCTACCTATCTGTATCTGTCAATCTACCTACCCACCTATCTCTATCTATCTATCTACCTACCTACCTATCTGTATCTATCAATCTACCTACCTACCTATCTGTATCTATCAATCTACATACCTACCTATCTGTATCTGTCAATCTACCTACCCACCTATCTCTATCTATCTACCTACCTACCTACCTATCTCTATCTATCTACCTATCTTCCTATCTCTATCTATCAATCTACCTACCTACCTATCTCTATCTATCAATCTACCTACCTACCTATCTGTATCTATCTATCTACCTACCTACCTATCTGTATCTATCTACCTACCTACCTATCTCTATCTATCTATCTACCTACCTACCTATCTCTATCTATCTATCTACCTACCTACATATCTGTATCTATATATCTACCTACCTACCTATCTGTATCTATCTATCTACCTATCTACCTATCTCTATCTATCAATCTACCTACCTACCTATCTGTATCTATCTATCTACCTACCTACCTAACTGTATTTATCTATCTACCTACCTATCTCTATTTATCAATCTACCTACCTACCTATCTGTATCTATCTATCTACCTATCTACCTATCTCTATCAATCTACCTACCTACCTATCTGTATCTATCAATCTACCTACCTACCTATCTGTATCTATCAATCTACCTACCTACCTATCTCTATCTATCAATCTACCTACCTACCTATCTGTATCTATCAATCTACCTACCTACCTATCTGTATCTATCTATCTACCTACCTACATATCTGTATCTATCTATCTACCTACCTACCTATCTGTATCTATCTATCTACCTATCTCTATCTATCAATCTACCTACCTACCTATCTCTATCTATCTATCTATCTACCTACCCACCTATCTGTATTTATCTATCTACCTACATATCTGCATCTATATATCTACCTATGTACCTATCTCTATCTATCAATCTACCTACCTACCTATCTGTATCTATCTATCTAGCTACCTACCTATCTCTATCTATCTACCTACCTACCTACCTATCTCTATCTATCAATCTACCTACCTACCTATCTCTATCTATCTACCTACCTACCTATCTCTATCTATCTATCTACCTACCTACCTATCTGTCTCTATCAATCTACCTACCTACCTATCTATCTCTATCTATCTACCTACCTACCTACCTATCTCTATCTATCTACCTACCTACCTATCTGTATCTATCAATCTACCTACCTACCTATCTGTATCTATATATCTACCTACCTACCTATCTGTATCTATCAATCTACCTACCTACCTATTTCTATCTATCTACCTACCTACCTACATATCTCTATCTATCAATCTACCTACCTACCTATCTGTATCTATCTACCTACCTACCTATCTGTATCTATCAATCTACCTACCTACCTATCTCTATCTATCAATCTACCTACCTACCTATCTGTATCTATCTATCGACCTACCTACCTATCTGTATCTATCAATCTACCTACCTACCTATCTCTATCTATCAATGTACCTACCTACATATCTGTATCTATCTATCTACCTACCTACCTATCTGTATCTATCAATCTACCTACCTACCTATCTCTATCTATCAATCTACCTACCTACCTATCTGTATCTATCTATCTACCTACCTACCTATCTGTATCTATCAATCTACCTACCTACCTATCTCTATCTATCTATCTACCTACCCACCTATCTGTATTTATCTATCTACCTACCTATCTCTATCTATCAATCTACCTACCTACCTATCTGTATCTATCTATCTACCTATCTACCTATCTCTATCTATCAATCTACCTACCTACCTATCTGTATCTATCTATCTACCTACATACCTATCTCT
Organism: Crotalus helleri; assembly: GCA_024509115.1. Lineage (NCBI taxonomy): Eukaryota > Metazoa > Chordata > Lepidosauria > Squamata > Viperidae > Crotalus > Crotalus helleri. The sequence goes on from JAKSXO010000131.1 coordinate 79,484, forward strand.
ATCTATCAATCTACCTACCTACCTATCTCTATCTATCAATCTACCTACCTACCTATCTCTATCTATCAATCTACCTACCTACCTATCTGTATCTATCAATCTACCTACCTACCTATCTCTATCTATCTACCTACCTACCTACCTATCTCTATCTATCTACCTACCTACCTATCTCTATCTATCTACCTACCTACCTACCTATCTCTATCTATCAATCTACCTACCTACCTATCTGTATCTATCTACCTACCTACCTACCTATCTCTATCTATCTATCTACCTACCTACCTATCTCTATCTATCAATCTACCTACCTACCTATCTGTATCTATCTATCTACCTACCTACCTATCTGTATCTATCAATCTACCTACCTACCTATCTGTATCTATCAATCTACCTACCTACCTATCTGTATCTGTCAATCTACCTACCCACCTATCTCTATCTATCTATCTACCTACCTACCTATCTGTATCTATCAATCTACCTACCTACCTATCTGTATTTATCAATCTACCTACCTACCTATCTGTATCTGTCAATCTACCTACCCACCTATCTCTATCTATCTACCTACCTACCTACCTACCTCTATCTATCAATCTACCTACCTACCTATCTGTATCTATCTATCTACCTACCTATCTCTATCTATCTATCTGCCTACCTACATATCTTTATCTATCTATCTACCTAGCTACCTATCTGTATCTATAAATCTACCTATCTACCTATCTCTATCTATCAATCTACCTACCTACCTATCTCTATCTATCTATCTACCTACCCACCTATCTGTATTTATCTATCAACCTACATATCTGTATCTATATATCTACCTACCTACCTATCTCTATCTATCTACCAACCTACCTACCTATCTGTATCTATCAATCTACCTACCTACCTATCTCTATCTATCAATCTACCTACCTACCTATCTGTATCTATCTATCTACCTACCTATCTGTATCTATCAATCTACCTACCTACCTATCTCTATCTATCTAGCTACCTACCCACCTATCTGTATTTATCTATCTACCTACCTATCTCTATCTATCAATCTACCTACCTACCTATCTGTATCTATCTATCTACCTATCTACCTATCTCTATCTATCAATCTACCTACCTACCTATCTCTATCTATCAATCTACCTACCTACCTATCTCTATCTATCTACCTATCTTCCTATCTCTATCTATCAATCTACCTACCTACCTATCTCTATCTATCAATCTACCTACCTACCTATCTGTATCTATCTATCTACCTACCTACCTATCTGTATCTATCTACCTACCTACCTATCTCTATCTATCTATCTACCTACCTACCTACCTATCTCTATCTATCTATCTACCTACCTACATATCTGTATCTATATATCTACCTACCTACCTATCTGTATCTATCTATCTACCTATCTACCTATCTCTATCTATCAATCTACCTACCTACCTATCTCTATCTATCTATCTACCTACCCACCTATCTGTATTTATCTATCTACCTACCTATCTCTATTTATCATTCTACCTACCTACCTATCTGTATCTATCTATCTACCTATCTACCTATCTCTATCAATCTACCTACCTACCTATCTGTATCTATCTATTTACCTACCTACCTATCTCTATCTATCAATCTACCTACCTACCTATCTCTATCTATCAATCTACCTACCTACCTATCTCTATCTATCAATCTACCTACCTACCTATCTGTATCTATCTATCTACCTACCTACCTATCTGTATCTATCTATCTACCTATCTCTATCTATCAATCTACCTACCTACCTATCTCTATCTATCTATCTATCTATCTATCTATCTATCTATCTATCTATCTATCTATCTATCTATCTATCTATCTATCTATCTACCTACCCACCTATCTGTATTTATCTATCTACCTACATATCTGAATCTATATATCTACCTACCTACCTATCTCTATCTATCTACCTACCTACCTACCTATCTCTATCTATCAATCTACCTACCTACCTATCTGTATCTATCTATCTACCTACCTATCTCTATCTATCTATCTGCCTACCTACCTATCTCTATCTATCTATCTACCTACCCACCTATCTCTATCTATCTATCTGCCTACCTACCTATCTCTATCTATCTATCTACCTACCCACCTATCTCTATCTATCTATCTACCTACCTACCTATCTGTATCTATCAATCTACCTACCTATCTTCCTATCTCTATCTATCAATCTACCTACCTACCTATCTCTATCAATCTACCTACCTATCTGTATCTATCTATCTACCTACCTATCTATCTGTATCTATCTACCTACCTACCTATCTCTATCTATCTATCTACCTACCTACCTATCTCTATCTATCTATCTACCTACCTACATATCTGTATCTATATATCTACCTACCTACCTATCTGTATCTATCTATCTACCTATCTACCTATCTCTATCTATCTACCTACCCACCTATCTCTATCTATCTATCTACCTACCTACCTATCTGTATCTATCTATCTACCTATCTACCTATCTGTATCTATCTATCTACCTATCTACCTATCTCTATCTATCAATCTACCTACCTACCTATCTGTATCTATCTATCTAGCTACCTACCTATCTCCATCTATCTATCTACCTACCTACCTATCTCAATCTATCAATCTACCTACCTACCTATCTGTATCTATCTATCTACCTACCTACCTATCTGTATCTATCAATCTACCTACCTACCTATCTGTATCTATCAATCTACCTACCTACCTATCTGTATCTGTCAATCTACCTACCCACCTATCTCTATCTATCTATCTACCTACCTACCTATCTGTATCTATCAATCTACCTACCTACCTATCTGTATCTATCAATCTACCTACCTACCTATCTGTATCTGTCAATCTACCTACCCACCTATCTCTATCTATCTACCTACCTACCTACCTATCTCTATCTATCTACCTATCTTCCTATCTCTATCTATCAATCTACCTACCTACCTATCTCTATCTATCAATCTACCTACCTACCTATCTGTATCTATCTATCTACCTACCTACCTATCTGTATCTATCTACCTACCTACCTATCTCTATCTATCTATCTACCTACCTACCTATCTCTATCTATCTATCTACCTACCTACATATCTGTATCTATATATCTACCTACCTACCTATCTGTATCTATCTATCTACCTATCTACCTATCTCTATCTATCAATCTACCTACCTACCTATCTGTATCTATCTATCTACCTACCTACCTAACTGTATTTATCTATCTACCTACCTATCTCTATTTATCAATCTACCTACCTACCTATCTGTATCTATCTATCTACCTATCTACCTATCTCTATCAATCTACCTACCTACCTATCTGTATCTATCAATCTACCTACCTACCTATCTGTATCTATCAATCTACCTACCTACCTATCTCTATCTATCAATCTACCTACCTACCTATCTCTATCTATCAATCTACCTACCTACCTATCTGTATCTATCTATCTACCTACCTACATATCTGTATCTATCTATCTACCTACCTACCTATCTGTATCTATCTATCTACCTATCTCTATCTATCAATCTACCTACCTACCTATCTCTATCTATCTATCTATCTACCTACCCACCTATCTCTATTTATCTATCTACCTACATATCTGCATCTATATATCTACCTATGTACCTATCTCTATCTATCAATCTACCTACCTACCTATCTGTATCTATCTATCTAGCTACCTACCTATCTCTATCTATCTACCTACCTACCTACCTATCTCTATCTATCAATCTACCTACCTACCTATCTCTATCTATCTACCTACCTACCTATCTCTATCTATCTATCTACCTACCTACCTATCTGTCTCTATCAATCTACCTACCTACCTATCTATCTCTATCTATCTACCTACCTACCTACCTATCTCTATCTATCTACCTACCTACCTATCTGTATCTATCAATCTACCTACCTACCTATCTGTATCTATATATCTACCTACCTACCTATCTGTATCTATCAATCTACCTACCTACCTATTTCTATCTATCTACCTACCTACCTACATATCTCTATCTATCAATCTACCTACCTACCTATCTGTATCTATCTACCTACCTACCTATCTGTATCTATCAATCTACCTACCTACCTATCTCTATCTATCAATCTACCTACCTACCTATCTGTATCTATCTATCGACCTACCTACCTATCTGTATCTATCAATCTACCTACCTACCTATCTCTATCTATCAATGTACCTACCTACATATCTGTATCTATCTATCTACCTACCTACCTATCTGTATCTATCAATCTACCTACCTACCTATCTCTATCTATCAATCTACCTACCTACCTATCTGTATCTATCTATCTACCTACCTACCTATCTGTATCTATCAATCTACCTACCTACCTATCTCTATCTATCTATCTACCTACCCACCTATCTGTATTTATCTATCTACCTACCTATCTCTATCTATCAATCTACCTACCTACCTATCTGTATCTATCTATCTACCTATCTACCTATCTCTATCTATCAATCTACCTACCTACCTATCTGTATCTATCTATCTACCTACATACCTATCTCTATCTATCAATCTACCTACCTACCTATCTCTATCTATCAATCTACCTACCTACCTATCTCTATCTATCAATCTACCTACCTACCTATCTGTATCTATCAATCTACCTACCTACCTATCTCTATCTATCTACCTACCTACCTACCTATCTCTATCTATCTACCTACCTACCTATCTCTATCTATCTACCTACCTACCTACCTATCTCTATCTATCAATCTACCTACCTACCTATCTGTATCTATCTATCTACCTACCTACCTATCTCTATCTATCTATCTACCTACCTACCTATCTCTATCTATCAATCTACCTACCTACCTATCTCTATCTATCTATCTACCTACCTACATATCTGTATCTATATATCTACCTATCTACCTATCTGTATCTATCTATCTACCTATCTCTATCTATCAATCTACCTACCCACCTATCTCTATCTATCAATCTACCTACCTATTACTATCTATCTACCTACCTACCTACCTACCTATCTGTATCTATCAATCTACCTACCTACCTATCTCTATCTATCTACCTACTTACCTACCTATCTCTATCAATCTACCTACCTACCTATCTCTATCTATCTACCTACCTACCTACCTACCTATCTGTATCTATCTATCTACCTACCTACCTATCTGTATCTATATATCTACCTACCTACCTATCTGTATCTATCTATCTACCTATCTTCCTATCTCTATCTATCAATCTACCTACCTACCTATCTGTATCTATCTATCTAGCTACCTACCTATCTCTATCTATCTACCTACCTACCTATCTCTATCTATCAATCTACCTACCTACCTATCTCTATCTATCTACCTACCTACCTATCTCTATCTATCTATCTACCTACCTACCTATCTGTCTCTATCAATCTACCTACCTACCTATCTATCTCTATCTATCTATCTACCTACCTACCTACCTATCTCTATCTATCTACCTACCTACCTATCTCTATCTATCAATCTACCTACCCACCTATCTGTATCTATCTACCTACCTACCTATCTGTATCTATCAATCTACCTACCTACCTATCTGTATCTATATATCTACCTACCTACCTATCTGTATCTATCAATCTACCTACCTACCTATTTCTATCTATCTACCTACCTACCTACCTATCTCTATCTATCAATCTACCTACCTACCTATCTGTATCTATCTACCTACCTACCTATCTGTATCTATCAATCTACCTACCTACCTATCTCTATCTATCAATCTACCTACCTACCTATCTGTATCTATCTATCTACCTACCTACCTATCTGTATCTATCAATCTACCTACCTACCTATCTCTATCTATCAATCTACCTACCTACCTATCTGTATCTATCTATCTACCTACCTACCTACCTATCTGTATCTATCAATCTACCTACCTACCTATCTCTATCTATCAATCTACCTACCTACCTATCTGTATCTATCAATCTACCTACCTACCTACCTATCTCTATCAATCTACCTACCTACCTATCTCTATCTATCTACCTACCTACCTACCTATCTCTATCTATCTACCTACCTACCTATCTCTATCTATCTACCTACCTACCTACCTATCTCTATCTATCAATCTACCTACCTACCTATCTGTATCTATCTATCTACCTACCTACCTATCTCTATCTATCTATCTACCTACCTACCTATCTCTATCTATCAATCTACCTACCTACCTATCTCTATCTATCTATCTACCTACCTACATATCTGTATCTATATATCTACCTATCTACCTATCTGTATCTATCTATCTACCTATCTCTATCTATCAATCTACCTACCCACCTATCTCTATCTATCAATCTACCTACCTATTACTATCTATCTACCTACCTACCTACCTACCTATCTGTATCTATCAATCTACCTACCTACCTATCTCTATCTATCTACCTACTTACCTACCTATCTCTATCAATCTACCTACCTACCTATCTCTATCTATCTACCTACCTACCTACCTATCTGTATCTATCTATCTACCTACCTACCTATCTGTATCTATATATCTACCTACCTACCTATCTGTATCTATCTATCTACCTATCTTCCTATCTCTATCTATCAATCTACCTACCTACCTATCTGTATCTATCTATCTAGCTACCTACCTATCTCTATCTATCTACCTACCTACCTACCTATCTCTATCTATCAATCTACCTACCTACCTATCTCTATCTATCTACCTACCTACCTATCTCTATCTATCTATCTACCTACCTACCTATCTGTCTCTATCAATCTACCTACCTACCTATCTATCTCTATCTATCTATCTACCTACCTACCTACCTATCTCTATCTATCTACCTACCTACCTATCTCTATCTATCAATCTACCTACCCACCTATCTGTATCTATCTACCTACCTACCTATCTGTATCTATCAATCTACCTACCTATGTATCTGTATCTATATATCTACCTACCTACCTATCTGTATCTATCAATCTACCTACCTACCTATTTCTATCTATCTACCTACCTACCTACCTATCTCTATCTATCAATCTACCTACCTACCTATCTGTATCTATCTACCTACCTACCTATCTGTATCTATCAATCTACCTACCTACCTATCTCTATCTATCAATCTACCTACCTACCTATCTGTATCTATCTATCTACCTACCTACCTATCTGTATCTATCAATCTACCTACCTACCTATCTCTATCTATCAATCTACCTACCTACCTATCTGTATCTATCTATCTACCTACCTACCTACCTATCTGTATCTATCAATCTACCTACCTACCTATCTCTATCTATCAATCTACCTACCTACCTATCTGTATCTATCTATCTACCTACCTACCTATCTGTATCTATCAATCTACCTACCTACCTATCTCTATCTATCTATCTACCTACCCACCTATCTGTATTTATCTATCTACCTACCTATCTCTATCTATCAATCTACCTACCTACCTATCTGTATCTATCTATCTACCTATCTACCTATCTCTATCTATCAATCTACCTACCTACCTATCTGTATCTATCAATCTACCTACCTACCTACCTATCTCTATCAATCTACCTACCTACCTATCTCTATCTATCTACCTACCTACCTACCTATCTCTATCTATCTACCTACCTACCTATCTCTATCAATCTACCTACCTACCTATCTATCTCTATCTATCTATCTACCTACCTACCTACCTATCTCTATCTATCTACCTACCTACCTATCTCTATCTATCAATCTACCTACCCACCTATCTGTATCTATCTACCTACCTACCTATCTGTATCTATCAATCTACCTACCTACCTATCTGTATCTATATATCTACCTACCTACCTATCTGTATCTATCAATCTACCTACCTACCTATTTCTATCTATCTACCTACCTACCTACCTATCTCTATCTATCAATCTACCTACCTACCTATCTGTATCTATCTACCTACCTACCTATCTGTATCTATCAATCTACCTACCTACCTATCTCTATCTATCAATCTACCTACCTACCTATCTGTATCTATCTATCTACCTACCTACCTATCTGTATCTATCAATCTACCTACCTACCTATCTCTATCTATCAATCTACCTACCTACCTATCTGTATCTATCTATCTACCTACCTACCTACCTATCTGTATCTATCAATCTACCTACCTACCTATCTCTATCTATCAATCTACCTACCTACCTATCTGTATCTATCAATCTACCTACCTACCTACCTATCTCTATCAATCTACCTACCTACCTATCTCTATCTATCTACCTACCTACCTACCTATCTCTATCTATCTATCTACCTACCTACCTATCTCTATCTATCAATCTACCTACCTACCTATCTCTATCTATCTATCTACCTACCTACATATCTGTATCTATATATCTACCTATCTACCTATCTGTATCTATCTATCTACCTATCTCTATCTATCAATCTACCTACCCACCTATCTCTATCTATCAATCTACCTACCTATTACTATCTATCTACCTACCTACCTACCTACCTATCTGTATCTATCAATCTACCTACCTACCTATCTCTATCTATCTACCTACTTACCTACCTATCTCTATCAATCTACCTACCTACCTATCTCTATCTATCTACCTACCTACCTACCTATCTGTATCTATCTATCTACCTACCTACCTATCTGTATCTATATATCTACCTACCTACCTATCTGTATCTATCTATCTACCTATCTTCCTATCTCTATCTATCAATCTACCTACCTACCTATCTGTATCTATCTATCTAGCTACCTACCTATCTCTATCTATCTACCTACCTACCTACCTATCTCTATCTATCAATCTACCTACCTACCTATCTCTATCTATCTACCTACCTACCTATCTCTATCTATCTATCTACCTACCTACCTATCTGTCTCTATCAATCTACCTACCTACCTATCTATCTCTATCTATCTATCTACCTACCTACCTACCTATCTCTATCTATCTACCTACCTACCTATCTCTATCTATCAATCTACCTACCCACCTATCTGTATCTATCTACCTACCTACCTATCTGTATCTATCAATCTACCTACCTATGTATCTGTATCTATATATCTACCTACCTACCTATCTGTATCTATCAATCTACCTACCTACCTATTTCTATCTATCTACCTACCTACCTACCTATCTCTATCTATCAATCTACCTACCTACCTATCTGTATCTATCTACCTACCTACCTATCTGTATCTATCAATCTACCTACCTACCTATCTCTATCTATCAATCTACCTACCTACCTATCTGTATCTATCTATCTACCTACCTACCTATCTGTATCTATCAATCTACCTACCTACCTATCTCTATCTATCAATCTACCTACCTACCTATCTGTATCTATCTATCTACCTACCTACCTACCTATCTGTATCTATCAATCTACCTACCTACCTATCTGTATCTATCTATCTACCTACCTACCTATCTGTATCTATCAATCTACCTACCTACCTATCTCTATCTATCTATCTACCTACCCACCTATCTGTATTTATCTATCTACCTACCTATCTCTATCTATCAATCTACCTACCTACCTATCTGTATCTATCTATCTACCTATCTACCTATCTCTATCTATCAATCTACCTACCTACCTATCTGTATCTATCTATCTACCTACATACCTATCTCTATCTATCAATCTACCTACCTACCTATCTCTATCTATCAATCTACCTACCTACCTATCTCTATCTATCAATCTACCTACCTACCTATCTGTATCTATCTATCTACCTACCTACATATCTGTATCTATCTATCTACCTACCTACCTATCTGTATCTATCTATCTACCTATCTACCTATCTCTATCTATCAATCTACCTACCTACCTATCTCTATCTATCTATCTACCTACCCACCTATCTGTATTTATCTATCAACCTACATATCTGTATCTATATATCTACCTACCTACCTATCTCTATCTATCTACCTACCTACCTACCTATCTCTCTCTATCAATCTACCTACCTACCTATCTGTATCTATCTACCTACCTACCTATCTGTATCTATCTATCTACCTACCTATCTATCTCTATCTATCTACCTACCTACCTATCTCTATCTATCTATCTACCTACCCACCTATCTCTATCTATCTATCTACCTACCTACCTATCTGTATCTATCTATCTACCTACCTACATATCTGTATCTATCTATCTACCTACCTACCTATCTGTCTCTATCAATCTACCTACCTACCTATCTATCTCTATCTATCTATCTACCTACCTACATATCTGTATCTATCTATCTAGCTACCTACCTATATCGATCTATCTACCTACCTACCTACCTATCTCTATCTATCAATCTACCTACCTACCTATCTCTATCTATCTACCTACCTACCTATCTCTATCTATCTATCTACCTACCTACCTATCTGTCTCTATCAATCTACCTACCTACCTATCTATCTCTATCTATCTATCTACCTACCTACCTATCTGTATCTATCTACCTACCTACCTATCTGTATCTATCAATCTACCTACCTACCTATCTCTATCTATCTATCTACCTACCTACCTATCTCTATCTATCAATCTACCTACCTAGCTATCTGTATCTATCAATCTACCTTCCTACCTATCTCTATCTATCTACCTACCTACCTACCTATCTCTATCAATCTACCTACCTACCTATCTCTATCTATCTACCTACCTACCTACCTATCTCTATCTATCAATCTACCTTCCTACCTATCTGCATCTATCTATCTACCTACCCACCTATCTGTATTTATCTATCAACCTACATATCTGTATCTATATATCTACCTACCTACCTATCTCTATCTATCTACCTACCTACCTACCTATCTCTCTCTATCAATCTACCTACCTACCTATCTGTATCTATCTACCTACCTACCTATCTGTATCTATCTATCTACCTACCTATCTATCTCTATCTATCTACCTACCTACCTATCTCTATCTATCTATCTACCTACCCACCTATCTCTATCTATCTATCTACCTACCTACCTATCTGTATCTATCTATCTACCTACCTACATATCTGTATCTATATATCTACCTACCTACCTATCTGTATCTATCTATCTACCTATCTACCTATCTATATCTATCAATCTACCTACCTACCTATCTGTATCTATCTATCTAGCTACCTACCTATCTCTATCTATCTACCTACCTACCTACCTATCTCTATCTATCAATCTACCTACCTACCTATCTCTATCTATCTACCTACCTACATATCTCTATCTATCTATCTACCTACCTACCTATCTGTCTCTATCAATCTACCTACCTACCTATCTATCTCTATCTATCTATCTACCTACCTACATATCTGTATCTATATATCTACCTACCTACCTATCTGTATCTATCAATCTACCTACCTACCTATCTCTATCTATCTATCTACCTACCTACCTATCTCTATCTATCAATCTACCTACCTAGCTATCTGTATCTATCAATCTACCTTCCTACCTATCTCTATCTATCTACCTACCTACCTACCTATCTCTATCAATCTACCTACCTACCTATCTCTATCTATCTACCTACCTACCTACCTATCTCTATCTATCAATCTACCTTCCTACCTATCTGCATCTATCTATCTACCTACCTACCTATCTGTATCTATCTATCTACCTACCTACCTATCTCTATCTATCTATCTACCTACCTACCTATCTCTATCTATCTACCTACCTACCTTTCTCTATCTATCTATCTACCTACCTACCTATCTCTATCTATCTATCTACCTATCTGTCTCTATCAATCTACCTACCTACCTACGTATCTCTATCTATCTATCTACCTACCTACATATCTCTATCTATCAATCTACCAACCTACCTATCTCTATCTCTCTATCTACCTATCTACCTATCTCTATCTATCAATCTACCTACCTACCTATCTCTATCAATCTACCTACCTACCTATCTCTATCTATCTACCTACCTACCTACCTATCTCTATCTATCTACCTACCTACCTATCTCTATTTATCTATCTACCTACCTACCTACCTATCTCTATCAATCTACCTACCTACCTATCTCTATCTATCTACCTACCTACCTACCTACCTATCTCTATCTATCAATCTACCTACCTACCTATCTGTATCTATCTATCTACCTACCTACCTATCTGTATCTATCTATCTACCTACCTACCTATCTGTATCTATCTATCTACCTACCTACCTATCTCTATCTATCAATCTACCTACCTACCTATCTCTATCTATCTATCTACCTACCTACATATCTGTATCTATATATCTACCTATCTACCTATCTGTATCTATCTATCTACCTATCTACCTATCTCTACCTATCAATCTACCTACCCACCTATCTCTATCTATCAATCTACCTACCTATTACTATCTATCTACCTACCTACCTACCTACCTACCTATCTGTATCTATCAATCTACCTACATACCTATCTCTATCTATCTACCTACCTACCTACCTATCTCTTTCAATCTACCTACCTACCTATCTGTATCTATCTATCTACCTACCTACCTATCTCTATGTATCTATCTACCTACCTACCTATCTCTATCTATCAATCTACCTACCTACCTATCTTTGTCTATCAATCTACCTACCTACCTATCTCTATCTATCTATCTACCTACCTACCTATCTCTATCTATCAATCTACTTACCTACCTATCTGTATCTATCAATCTACCTACCTACCTATCTCTATCTATCTACCTACCTACCTATCTCTATAAATCTACCTATCTACCTATCTCTATCTATCTACCTACCTACCTACCTACCTATCTCTATCTATCAATCTACCTACCTACCTATCTCTATCTATCTATCTATCTATCTATCTATCTATCTATCTATCTATCTATCTACCTACCTACCTATCTCTATCTATCAATCTACCTACCTACCTATCTGTATCTATCTATCTACCTACCTACCTATCTGTATATATCTACCTACCTACCTACCTATCTCTATCTATCTATCTACCTACCTACCTATCTCTATCTATCAATCTACCTACCTACCTATCTGTGTCTATCAATCTACCTACCTACCTACATATCTCTATCTATCTATCTACCTACCTACCTATCTCTATCTATCAATCTACTTACCTACCTATCTGTATCTATCAATCTACCTACCTACCTATCTCTATCTATCTACCTACCTACCTACCTATCTCTATCAATCTACCTATCTACCTATCTCTATCTATCTACCTACCTACCTACCTATCTCTATCTATCAATCTACCTTCCTACCTATCTGTATCTATCTATCTACCTACCTACCTATCTCTATCTATCTATCTACCTACCTAATCTCTATCTATCTATCTACCTACCTACCTATCTGTATCTATCAATCTACCTACCTACCTATCTCTATCTATCTACCTACCTATCTGTATCTATCTACCTACCTACCTACGTATCTCTATCTATCTATCTACCTACCTACCTATCTCTATCTATCAATCTACCTACCTACCTATCTCTATCTATCTACCTACATACCTACCTATCTCTATCTATCAATCTACCTACCTACCTATCTGTATCTATCTATCTACCTACCTACCTATCTGTATCTATCTATCTACCTACCTACCTATCTCTATCTATCTATCTACCTACCTACCTATCTCTATCTATCTATCTACCTACCTACCTATCTCTATCTATCTATCTACCTACCTACCTACCTATCTACCTATCTCTATCAATCTACATACCTACCTATCTCTATCTATCTACCTACTTACCTACCTATCTCTATCTATCTATCTACCTACCTACCTATCTCTATCTATCTACCTACCTACCTACCTACCTATCTCTATCAATCTACCTACCTACCTATCTCTATCTATCTACCTACCTACCTACCTATCTCTATCTACTCACCTACCTACCTATCTCTATCTATCTATCTACCTACCTACCTATCTGTATCTATCTATCTACCTACCTACCTATCTCTATCTATCTATCTACCTACCTACCTATCTCTATCTATCTATCTACCTACCTACCTATCTATATCTATCAACCTACCTACCTACCTATCTCTATCTATCTATCTATCTATCTATCTATCTATCTATCTATCTATCTATCTACCTACCTACCTATCTCTTTCTATCTATCTACCTACCTACCTATCTCTATCAATCTACCTACCTACCTATCTGTATCTATCTATCTACCTACCTACCTATCTCTATCTATCTATCTATCTATCTACCTACCTACCTATCTCTATCTATCAAACTACCTACCTACCTATCTGTATCTATCAATCTACCTACCTACCTATCTCTATCTATCTACATACCTACCTACCTATCTCTATCAATCTACCTACCTACCTATCTCTTTCTATCTACCTACCTACCTACCTATCTCTATCTATCAATCTACCTTCCTACCTATCTGCATCTATCTATCTACCTACCTACCTATCTCTATCTATCTATCTACCTACCTACCTATCTCTATCTACCTATCTACCTACCTACCTATCTCTATCTATCTACCTACCTACCTACCTATCTCTATCTATCTACCTACCTACCTACCTACCTATCTCTATCTATCTATCTACCTACCTACCTATCTCTATCTATCTACCTACCTATCTGTATCTATCTACCTACCTACCTACGTATCTCTATCTATCTATCTACCTACCTACCTATCTCTATCTATCAATCTACCTACCTACCTATCTCTATCTCTCTATCTACCTATCTACCTATCTCTATCTATCAATCTACCTACCTACCTATCTCTATCTATCAATCTACCTACCTACCTACCTATCTCTATCAATCTACCTACCTACCTATCTCTATCTATCTACCTACCTACCTACCTATCTCTATCTATCAATCTACCTACCTACCTATCTGTATCTATCTATCTACCTACCTACCTATCTGTATCTATCTATCTACCTACCTACCTATCTCTATCTATCTACCTACCTACCTATCTCTATCTATCTATCTACCTACCTACCTACCTATCTCTATCAATCTACCTAACTACCTATCTCTATCTATCAATCTACCTACCTACCTACCTACCTATCTCTATCAATCTACCTACCTACCTATCTCTATCTATCTACCTACCTACCTACCTATCTCTATCTATCAATCTACCTACCTACCTACCTCTATCTATCTATCTACCTACCTACCTATCTCTATCTATCTACCTACCTACCTACCTATCTCTATCAATCTACCTACCTACCTATCTCTATCTATCTACCTACCTACCTACCTATCTCTATCTATCTACCTACCTACCTACCTATCTCTATCTATCTATCTACCTACCTACCTATCTGTATCTATCTATCTACCTACCTACCTATCTGTATCTATCTATCTACCTACCTACCTATCTCTATCTATCTATCTACCTACCTACCTATCTCTATCTATCTATCTACCTACCTACCTATCTATATCTATCAATCTACCTACCTACCTATCTCTATCTATCTATCTACCTACCTACCTATCTCTTTCTATCTATCTCCCTACCTACCTATCTCTATCAATCTACCTACCTACCTATCTGTATCTATCTATCTACCTACCTACCTATCTGTATCTATCTATCTACCTACCTACCTATCTGTATCTATCTATCTACCTACTTACCTATCTCTATCTATCTATCTACCTACCTACCTATCTCTATCAATCTACCTACCTACCTATCTGTATCTATCAATCTACCTACCTACCTATCTCTATCTATCTACCTACCTACCTACCTATCTCTATCAATCTACCTACCTTCCTATCTCTATCTATCTACCTACCTACCTACCTATATCTATCAATCTACCTTCCTACCTATCTGCATCTATCTATCTACCTACCTACCTATCTCTATCTATCTATGTACCTACCTACCTATCTCTATCTATCTATCTACCTACCTACCTATCTCTATCTATCTATCTACCTACCTATCTCTATCTATCTACCTACCTACCTATCTCTATCTATCAACCTACCTATCTGTATCTATCTACCTACCTACCTACGTATCTCTATCTATCTATCTACCTACCTACCTATCTCTATCTATCAATCTACCTACCTACCTATCTCTATCTCTCTATCTACCTATCTACCTATCTCTATCTATCAATCTACCTACCTTCCTATCTCTATCTATCAATCTACCTACCTACCTACCTATCTCTATCAATCTACCTACCTACCTATCTGTATCTATCTACCTACCTACCTACCTATCTCTATCTATCAATCTACCTACCTACCTATCTGTATCTATCTATCTACCTGCCTACCTATCTGTATCTATCTATCTACCTACCTACCTATCTCTATCTATCTACCTACCTACCTATCTCTATCTATCTATCTACCTACCTACCTACCTATCTCTATCAATCTACCTACCTACCTATCTCTATCTATCTACCTATCTACCTATCTCTATCTATCAATCTACCTACCTACCTATCTGTATCTATCTATCTACCTACCTACCTATCTGTATCTATCTATCTACCTACCTACCTACCTCTATCTATCTATCTACCTACCTACCTATCTCTATCTATCAATCTAGCTACCTACCTATCTCTATCTATCTATCTACCTACCTACCTATCTGTATCTATATATCTACCTACCTACCTATCTGTATCTATCTATCTACCTATCTACCTATCTCTATCTATCAATCTACCTACCTACCTATCTCTATCTATCTATCTACCTACCTACCTATCTCTATCTATCTATCTACCTACCTACCTATCTCTATCAATCTACCTACCTACCTATCTCTATCTATCTACCTACTTACCTACCTATCTCTATCTATCTATCTACCTACCTACCTATCTCTATCTATCTACCTACCTACCTATCTCTATCTATCAATCTAGCTACCTACCTATCTCTATCTATCTATCTACCTACCTACCTATCTGTATCTATATATCTACCTACCTACCTATCTGTATCTATCTATCTACCTATCTACCTATCTCTATCTATCAATCTACCTACCTGCCTATCTCTATCTATCTACCTACCTACCTATCTCTATCTATCTATCTACCTACCTACCTATCTCTATCAATCTACCTACCTACCTATGTGTATCTATCTATCTACCTACCTACCTATCTGTATCTATCTATCTACCTACCTACCTATCTGTATCTATCTATCTACCTACCTACCTATCTCTATCTATCTATCTATCTACCTACCTACCTATCTCTATCTATCAAACTACCTACCTACCTATCTGTATCTATCAATCTACCTACCTACCTATCTCTATCTATCTACATACCTACCTACCTATCTCTATCAATCTATCTACCTACCTATCTCTTTCTATCTACCTACCTACCTACCTATCTCTATCTATCAATCTACCTTCCTACCTATCTGCATCTATCTATCTACCTACCTACCTATCTCTATCTATCTATCTACCTACCTACCTATCTCTATCTACCTATCTACCTACCTACCTATCTCTATCTATCTACCTACCTACCTATCTGTATCTATCTATCTATCTACCTACCTACCTATCTCTATCTATCAATCTACCTACCTACCTATCTCTATCTCTCTATCTACCTATCTACCTATCTCTATCTATCAATCTACCTACCTACCTATCTCTATCTATCAATCTACCTACCTACCTACCTATCTCTATCAATCTACCTACCTACCTATCTCTATCTATCTACCTACCTACCTACCTATCTCTATCTATCAATCTACCTACCTACCTATCTGTATCTATCTATCTACCTACCTACCTATCTGTATCTATCTATCTACCTACCTACCTATCTCTATCTATCTACCTACCTACCTACCTATCTCTATCAATCTACCTACCTACCTATCTCTATCTATCTACCTACCTACCTACCTATCTCTATCTATCTACCTACCTACCTACCTATCTCTATCTATCTATCTACCTACCTACCTATCTGTATCTATCTATCTACCTACCTACCTATCTGTATCTATCTATCTACCTACCTACCTATCTCTATCTATCTATCTACCTACCTACCTATCTCTATCTATCTATCTACCTACCTACCTATCTGTATCTATCAATCTACCTACCTACCTATCTCTATCTATCTATCTATCTACCTACCTACCTATCTCTTTCTATCTATCTCCCTACCTACCTATCTCTATCAATCTACCTACCTACCTATCTGTATCTATCTATCTACCTACCTACCTATCTGTATCTATCTATCTACCTACCTACCTATCTGTATCTATCTATCTACCTACTTACCTATCTCTATCTATCTATCTACCTACCTACCTATCTCTATCTATCAATCTACCTACCTACCTATCTGTATCAATCAATCTACCTACCTACCTATCTCTATCTATCTACCTACCTACCTACCTATCTCTATCAATCTACCTACCTTCCTATCTCTATCTATCTACCTACCTACCTACCTATATCTATCAATCTACCTTCCTACCTATCTGCATCTATCTATCTACCTACCTACCTATCTCTATCTATCTATGTACCTACCTACCTATCTCTATCTATCTATCTACCTACCTACCTATCTCTATCTATCTATCTACCTACCTATCTCTATCTATCTATCTACCTACCTACCTATCTCTATCTATCAACCTACCTATCTGTATCTATCTACCTACCTACCTACGTATCTCTATCTATCTATCTATCTACCTACCTACCTATCTCTATCTATCAATCTACCTACCTACCTATCTGTATCTATCTATCTACCTGCCTACCTATCTGTATCTATCTATCTACCTACCTACCTATCTCTATCTATCTACCTACCTACCTATCTCTATCTATCTATCTACCTACCTACCTACCTATCTCTATCAATCTACCTACCTACCTATCTCTATCTATCTACCTACCTACCTATCTCTATCTATCAATCTACCTACCTACCTATCTGTATCTATCTATCTACCTACCTACCTATCTGTATCTATCTATCTACCTACCTACCTACCTCTATCTATCTATCTACCTACCTACCTATCTCTATCTATCAATCTAGCTACCTACCTATCTCTATCTATCTATCTACCTACCTACCTATCTGTATCTATATATCTACCTACCTACCTATCTGTATCTATCTATCTACCTATCTACCTATCTCTATCTATCAATCTACCTACCTACCTATCTCTATCTATCTATCTATCTACCTACCTACCTATCTCTATCTATCTATCTACCTACCTACCTATCTCTATCAATCTACCTACCTACCTATCTCTATCTATCTACCTACTTACCTACCTATCTCTATCTATCTATCTACCTACCTACCTATCTCTATCTATCTACCTACCTACCTACCTATTTCTATCAATCTACCTACCTACCTATCTCTATCTACCTACCTACCTATCTCTATCTATCTACCTACCTACCTACCTATCTCTATCTATCTATCTACCTACCTACCTATCTGTATCTATCTATCTACCTACCTACCTATCTCTATCTATCTATCTACCTACCTACCTATCTCTATCTATCTATCTATCTACCTACCTACCTATCTCTATCTATCTATCTATCTATCTACCTACCTACCTATCTCTATCTATCTATCTATCTACCTACCTATCTATGTCTATCAATCTACCTACCTACCTATCTCTATCTATCTATCTATCTATCTATCTACCTACCTACCTACCTATCTCTTTCTATCTATCTACCTACCTACCTATCTCTATCAATCTACCTACCTACCTATCTGTATCCATCTATCTACCTACCTACCTATCTGTATCTATCTATCTACCTACCTACCTATCTGTATCTATTTATCTACCTACCTACCTATCTCTATCTATCAATCTACCTACCTACCTATCTGTATCTATCAATCTACCTACCTACCTATCTGTATCTATCAATCTACCTACCTACCTATCTCTATCTATCTATCTACCTACCTACATATCTGTATCTATTTATCTACCTACCTACCTATCTCTATCTATCAATCTACCTACCTACCTATCTATATCTATCAATCTACCTACCTACCTATCTCTATCTATCTATCTATCTATCTATCTATCTATCTACCTACCTACCTACCTATCTCTTTCTATCTATCTACCTACCTACCTATCTCTATCAATCTACCTACCTACCTATCTGTATCTATCTATCTACCTACCTACCTATCTGTATCTATCTATCTACCTACCTACCTATCTGTATCTATTTATCTACCTACCTACCTATCTCTATCTATCAATCTACCTACCTACCTATCTGTATCTATCAATCTACCTACCTACCTATCTCTATCTATCTATCTACCTACCTACATATCTCTATCTATCTATCTACCTACCTACCTATCTGTATCTATATATCTACCTACCTACCTATCTCTATCTATCAATCTACCTACCTACCTATCTCTATCTACCAATCTACCTACCTACCTATCTCTATCTATCTATCTACCTACCTACCTATCTCTATCTATCAATCTACCTACCTACCTATCTGTATCTATCAATCTACCTACCTACCTATCTGTATCTATCTATCTACCTACCTAACTATCTCTATCTATCAATCTACCTACCTACCTATCTGTATCTATCTATCTACCTACCTACCTATCTCTATCTATCTATCTATCTACCTACCTACCTATCTCTATGTATCTATCTACCTACCTACCTATCTCTATCTATCTATCTACCTACCTACCTATCTCTATCAATCTACCTACCTACCTATCTCTATCTATCTATCTACCTACCTACCTATCTGTATCTATATATCTACCTACCTACCTATCTGTATCTATCTATCTACCTATCTACCTATCTCTATCTATCAATCTACCTACCTATCTCTATCTATCTATCTATCTACCTACCTACCTATCTCTATCTATCTATCTACCTACCTACCTATCTCTATCAATCTACCTACCTACCTATCTCTATCTATCTACCTACTTACCTACCTATCTCTATCTATCTATCTACCTACCTACCTATCTCTATCTATCTACCTACCTACCTACCTATTTCTATCAATCTACCTACCTACCTATCTCTATCTACCTACCTATCTCTATCTATCTACCTACCTACCTACCTATCTCTATCTATCTATCTACCTACCTACCTATCTGTATCTATCTATCTACCTACCTACCTATCTCTATCTATCTATCTACCTACCTACCTATCTCTATCTATCTATCTATCTATCTACCTACCTACCTATCTCTATCTATCTATCTATCTACCTACCTACCTATCTCTATCTATCTATCTATCTACCTACCTATCTATGTCTATCAATCTACCTACCTACCTATCTCTATCTATCTATCTATCTATCTACCTACCTACCTACCTACCTATCTCTTTCTATCTATCTACCTACCTACCTATCTCTATCAATCTACCTACCTACCTATCTGTATCTATCTATCTACCTACCTACCTATCTGTATCTATCTATCTACCTACCTACCTATCTGTATCTATTTATCTACCTACCTACCTACCTCTATCTATCAATCTACCTACCTACCTATCTGTATCTATCAATCTACCTACCTACCTATCTGTATCTATCAATCTACCTACCTACCTATCTCTATCTATCTATCTACCTACCTACATATCTGTATCTATTTATCTACCTACCTACCTATCTCTATCTATCAATCTACCTACCTACCTATCTCTATCTATCAATCTACCTACCTACCTATCTGTATCTATCAATCTACCTACCTACCTATCTCTATCTATCTATCTACCTACCTACATATCTCTATCTATCTATCTACCTACCTACCTATCTGTATCTATATATCTACCTACCTACCTATCTCTATCTATCAATCTACCTACCTACCTATCTCTATCTATCAATCTACCTACCTACCTATCTCTATCTATCTATCTACCTACCTACCTATCTCTATCTATCAATCTACCTACCTACCTATCTGTATCTATCAATCTATCTACCTACCTAACTATCTCTATCTATCAATCTACCTACCTACCTATCTGTATCTATCTATCTACCTACCTACCTATCTCTATCTATCTATCTATCTACCTACCTACCTATCTCTATGTATCTATCTACCTACCTACCTATCTCTATCTATCAATCTACCTACCTACCTATCTGTATCTATCTATCTACCTACCTACCTATCTGTATCTATCTATCTACCTACCTACCTATCTGTATCTATTTATCTACCTACCTACCCATCTCTATCTATCAATCTACCTACCTACCTATCTGTATCTATCAATCTACCTACCTACCTATCTGTATCTATCTATCTACCTACCTACCTATCTGTATCTATCTATCTACCTACCTACCTACCTCTATCTATCTATCTACCTACCTACCTATCTCTATCTATCAATCTAGCTACCTACCTATCTCTATCTATCTATCTACCTACCTACCTATCTGTATCTATATATCTACCTACCTACCTATCTGTATCTATCTATCTACCTATCTACCTATCTCTATCTATCTATCTACCTACCTACCTATCTCTATCTATCTATCTACCTACCTACCTATCTCTATCTATCTATCTACCTACCTACCTATCTGTATCTATCAATCTACCTACCTACCTATCTCTATCTATCTACCTACCTATATGTATCTACCTACCTACCTACCTACGTATCTCTATCTATCTATCTACCTACCTACCTATCTCTATCTATCAATCTACCTACCTACCTATCTCTATCTATCTATCTACCTATCTACCTATCTCTATCTATCAATCTACCTACCTACCTATCTCTATCTATCAATCTACCTACCTACCTACCTATCTCTATCAATCTACCTACCTACCTATCTCTATCTATCTACCTACCTACCTATCTCTATCTATCAATCTACCTACCTACCTATCTGTATCTATCTATCTACCTACCTACCTATCTGTATCTATCTCTCTACCTACCTACCTATCTCTATCTATCTACCTACCTACCTATCTCTATCAATCTACCTACCTACCTATCTCTATCTATCTACCTACCTACCTACCTACCTATCTCTATCTATCAATCTACCTACCTACCTATCTGTATCTATCTATCTACCTACCTACCTATCTGTATCTATCTATCTACCTACCTACCTATCTCTATCAATCTATCTACCTACCTACCTATCTCTATCTATCAATCTACCTACCTACCTATCTCTATCTATCTATCTACCTACCTACATATCTGTATCTATATATCTACCTACCTACCTATCTGTATCTATCTATCTACCTATCTACCTATCTCTATCTATCAATCTACCTACCTATCTTTATCTATCTACCTACCTACCTACCTATCTGTATCTATCAATCTACCTACCTACCTATCTCTATCTATCTACCTACCTACCTATCTCTATCAATCTACCTACCTACCTATCTCTATCTATCTACCTACCTACCTACCTATCTGTATCTATCTATCTACCTACCTACCAATCTGTATCTATCTATCTACCTACCTAACTATCTCTATCTATCAATCTACCTACCTACCTATCTGTATCTATCTATCTGCCTACCTACCTATCTCTATCTATCTATCTACCTACCTACCTATCTCTATCTATCTATCTACCTACCTACCTATCTGTATCTATCTATCTACCTATCTACCTATCTCTATCTATCTATCTACCTACCTACCTATCTCTATCTATCTATCTACCTACCTACCTATCTCTATCTATCTATCTACCTACCTACCTATCTGTATCTATCAATCTACCTACCTACCTATCTCTATCTATCTACCTACCTATATGTATCTACCTACCTACCTACCTACGTATCTCTATCTATCTATCTACCTACCTACCTATCTCTATCTATCAATCTACCTACCTACCTATCTCTATCTATCTATCTACCTATCTACCTATCTCTATCTATCAATCTACCTACCTACCTATCTCTATCTATCAATCTACCTACCTACCTACCTATCTCTATCAATCTACCTACCTACCTATCTCTATCTATCTACCTACCTACCTATCTCTATCTATCAATCTACCTACCTACCTATCTGTATCTATCTATCTACCTACCTACCTATCTGTATCTATCTCTCTACCTACCTACCTATCTCTATCTATCTACCTACCTATCTATCTCTATCAATCTACCTACCTACCTATCTCTATCTATCTACCTACCTACCTACCTACCTATCTCTATCTATCAATCTACCTACCTACCTATCTGTATCTATCTATCTACCTACCTACCTATCTGTATCTATCTATCTACCTACCTACCTATCTCTATCAATCTATCTACCTACCTACCTATCTCTATCTATCAATCTACCTACCTACCTATCTCTATCTATCTATCTACCTACCTACATATCTGTATCTATATATCTACCTACCTACCTATCTGTATCTATCTATCTACCTATCTACCTATCTCTATCTATCAATCTACCTACCTATCTTTATCTATCTACCTACCTACCTACCTATCTGTATCTATCAATCTACCTACCTACCTATCTCTATCTATCTACCTACCTACCTATCTCTATCAATCTACCTACCTACCTATCTCTATCTATCTACCTACCTACCTACCTATCTGTATCTATCTATCTACCTACCCACCAATCTGTATCTATCTATCTACCTACCTAACTATCTCTATCTATCAATCTACCTACCTACCTATCTGTATCTATCTATCTGCCTACCTACCTATCTCTATCTATCTATCTACCTACCTACCTATCTCTATCTATCTATCTACCTACCTACCTATCTGTATCTATCTATCTACCTATCTACCTATCTCTATCTATCTATCTACCTACCTACCTATCTCTATCTATCTATCTACCTACCTACCTATCTCTATCTATCTATCTACCTACCTACCTATCTGTATCTATCAATCTACCTACCTACCTATCTCTATCTATCTACCTACCTATATGTATCTACCTACCTACCTACCTACGTATCTCTATCTATCTATCTACCTACCTACCTATCTCTATCTATCAATCTACCTACCTACCTATCTCTATCTATCTATCTACCTATCTACCTATCTCTATCTATCAATCTACCTACCTACCTATCTCTATCTATCAATCTACCTACCTACCTACCTATCTCTATCAATCTACCTACCTACCTATCTCTATCTATCTACCTACCTACCTATCTCTATCTATCAATCTACCTACCTACCTATCTGTATCTATCTATCTACCTACCTACCTATCTGTATCTATCTCTCTACCTACCTACCTATCTCTATCTATCTACCTACCTACCTATCTCTATCAATCTACCTACCTACCTATCTCTATCTATCTACCTACCTACCTACCTACCTATCTCTATCTATCAATCTACCTACCTACCTATCTGTATCTATCTATCTACCTACCTACCTATCTGTATCTATCTATCTACCTACCTACCTATCTCTATCAATCTATCTACCTACCTACCTATCTCTATCTATCAATCTACCTACCTACCTATCTCTATCTATCTATCTACCTACCTACATATCTGTATCTATATATCTACCTACCTACCTATCTGTATCTATCTATCTACCTATCTACCTATCTCTATCTATCAATCTACCTACCTATCTTTATCTATCTACCTACCTACCTACCTATCTGTATCTATCAATCTACCTACCTACCTATCTCTATCTATCTACCTACCTACCTATCTCTATCAATCTACCTACCTACCTATCTCTATCTATCTACCTACCTACCTACCTATCTGTATCTATCTATCTACCTACCTACCAATCTGTATCTATCTATCTACCTACCTAACTATCTCTATCTATCAATCTACCTACCTACCTATCTGTATCTATCTATCTGCCTACCTACCTATCTCTATCTATCTATCTACCTACCTACCTATCTCTATCTATCTATCTACCTACCTATCTCTATCTATCAATCTACCTACCTACCTATCTGTATCTATCTACCTACCTACCTACCTATCTCTATCTATCTATCTACCTACCTACCTATCTCTATCTATCAATCTACCTACCTACCTATCTGTGTCTATCAATCTACCTACCTACCTATCTCTATCTATCTATCTACCTACCTACCTATCTCTATCTATCAATCTACTTACCTACCTATCTGTATCTATCAATCTACCTACCTACCTATCTCTATCTATCTACCTACC
The DNA here is from genome assembly GCA_024509115.1 of Crotalus helleri. NCBI lineage: Eukaryota > Metazoa > Chordata > Lepidosauria > Squamata > Viperidae > Crotalus > Crotalus helleri. The sequence goes on from JAKSXO010000131.1 coordinate 106,126, forward strand.
TACCAACCTATCTCTATCAATCTACCTACCTATCTATCTCTATCTATCTACCTACCTACCTACCTACCTATCTCTATCTATCAATCTACCTTCCTACCTATCTGTATCTATCTATCTACCTACCTACCTATCTCTATCTATCTATCTACCTACTTACCTATCTCTATCTATCTATCTACCAACCTACCTATTTCTATCTTTCTATCTACCTACCTACCTATCTGTATCTATCAATCTACCTACCTACCTATCTCTATCTATCTACCTACCTATCTGTATCTATCTACCTACCTACGTATCTCTATCTATCTATCTATCTATCTACCTACCTACCTATCTCTATCTATCAATCTACCTACCTACCTATCTCTACCTATCTATCTACCTATCTACCTATCTCTATCTATCAATCTACCTACCTACCTATCTCTATCTATCAATCTACCTACCTACCTATCTCTATCTATCTATCTACCTACCTACCTATCTCTATCTATCTACCTACCTACCTACCTATCTGTATCTATCTATCTACCTACCTACCTATCTGTATCTATCTATCTACCTACCTACCTATCTCTATCTATCTATCTACCTACCTACCTATCTCTATCTATCTATCTACCTACCTACCTATCTCTATCTATCTATCTATCTACCTACCTATCTATATCTATCAATCTACCTACCTACCTATCTCTATCTATCTATCTATCTATCTACCTACCTACCTACCTACCTATCTCTTTCTATCTATCTACCTACCTACCTATCTCTATCAATCTCCCTACCTACCTATCTGTATCTATCTATCTACCTACCTACCTATCTGTATCTATCTATCTACCTACCTACCTATCTGTATCTATCTATCTACCTACCTACCTATCTGTATCTATTTATCTACCTACCTACCTATCTCTATCAATCTACCTACCTACCTATCTGTATCTATCAATCTACCTACCTACCTATCTCTATCTATCTATCTACCTACCTACATATCTCTATCTATCTATCTACCTACCTACGTATCTCTATCTATCTATCTACCTACCTACCTATCTCTATCTATCAATCTACCTACCTACCTATCTCTATCTATCTATCTACCTATCTACCTATCTCTATCTATCAATCTACCTACCTACCTATCTCTATCTATCAATCTACCTACCTACCTACCTATCTCTATCAATCTACCTACCTGCCTATCTCTATCTATCTACCTACCTACCTACCTACCTATCTCTATCTATCAATCTACCTACCTACCTATCTGTATCTATCTATCTACCTACCTACCTATCTGTATCTATCTATCTACCTACCTACCTATCTCTATCTATCTACCTACCTACCTATCTCTATCTATCTATCTACCTACCTACCTACCTATCTCTATCAATCTACCTACCTACCTATCTCTATCTATCTACCTACCTACCTACCTATCTCTATCTATCAATCTACCTACCTACCTATCTGTATCTATCTATCTACCTACCTACCTATCTGTATCTATCTATCTACCTACCTACCTATCTCTATCAATCTATCTACCTACCTACCTATCTCTATCAGTCTACCTACCTACCTATCTCTATCTATCTATCTACCTACCTACATATCTGTATCTATATATCTACCTACCTACCTATCTGTATCTATCTATCTACCTATCTACCTATCTCTATCTATCAATCAACCTACCCACCTATCTCTATCTATCAATCTACCTACCTATCTTTATCTATCTACCTACCTACCTACCTATCTGTATCTATCAATCTCCCTACCTACCTATCTCTATCTATCTACCTACCTACCTACCTAACTCTATCAATCTACCTACCTACCTATCTCTATCTATCTACCTAACTACCTACCTACCTACCTATCTGTATCTATCAATCTACCTACCTACCTATCTCTATCTATCTACCTACCTATCTGTATCTATCTACCTACCTACGTATCTCTATCTATCTATCTACCTACCTACCTATCTCTATCTATCAATCTACCTACCTACCTATCTCTACCTATCTATCTACCTATCTACCTATCTCTATCTATCAATCTACCTACCTACCTAACTCTATCTATCAATCTACCTACCTACCTACCTATCTCTATCAATCTACCTACCTACCTATCTCTATCTATCTACCTACACACCTACCTATCTCTATCTATCAATCTACCTACCTACCTATCTGTATCTATCTATCTACCTACCTACCTATCTCTATCTATCTACCTACCTACCTACCTATCTCTATCTATCTATCTACCTACCTACCTATCTGTATCTATCTATCTACCTACCTACCTATCTCTATCTATCTATCTACCTACCTACCTATCTCTATCTATCTATCTACCTACCTACCTATCTATATCTATCAATCTACCTACCTACCTATCTCTATCTATCTACCTACCTACCTACCTATCTCTTTCTATCTATCTACCTACCTACCTATCTCTATCAATCTCCCTACCTACCTATCTGCATCTATCTATCTACCTACCTACCTATCTGTATCTATCTATCTACCTACCTACCTATCTGTATCTATCTATCTACCTACCTACCTATCTGTATCTATTTATCTACCTACCTACCTACCTATCTCTATCAATCTACCTACCTACCTTTCTGTATCTATCAATCTACCTACCTACCTATCTCTATCTATCTATCTACCTACCTACATATCTCTATCTATCTATCTACCTACCTACGTATCTCTATCTATCTATCTACCTACCTACCTATCTCTATCTATCAATCTACCTACCTACCTATCTCTATCTATCTATCTACCTATCTACCTATCTCTATCTATCAATCTACCTACCTACCTATCTCTATCTATCAATCTACCTACCTACCTACCTATCTCTATCAATCTACCTACCTACCTATCTCTATCTATCTACCTACCTACCTACCTATCTCTATCTATCAATCTACCTACCTACCTATCTGTATCTATCTATCTACCTACCTACCTATCTGTATCTATCTATCTACCTACCTACCTATCTCTATCTATCTACCTACCTACCTATCTCTATCTATCTATCTACCTACCTACCTACCTATCTCTATCAATCTACCTACCTACCTATCTCTATCTATCTACCTACCTACCTACCTATCTCTATCTATCAATCTACCTACCTACCTATCTGTATCTATCTATCTACCTACCTACCTATCTGTATCTATCTATCTACCTACCTACCTATCTCTATCAATCTATCTACCTACCTACCTATCTCTATCTATCAATCTACCTACCTACCTATCTCTATCTATCTATCTACCTACCTACATATCTGTATCTATATATCTACCTACCTACCTATCTGTATCTATCTATCTACCTATCTACCTATCTCTATCTATCAATCTACCTACCCACCTATCTCTATCTATCAATCTACCTACCTATCTTTATCTATCTACCTACCTACCTACCTATCTGTATCTATCAATCTACCTACCTACCTATCTCTATCTATCTACCTACCTACCTATCTCTATCAATCTACCTACCTACCTATCTCTATCTATCTACCTACCTACCTACCTACCTATCTGTATCTATCTATCTACCTACCTACCAATCTGTATCTATCTATCTACCTACCTAACTATCTCTATCTATCAATCTACCTACCTACCTATCTGTATCTATCTATCTGCCTACCTACCTATCTCTATCTATCTATCTACCTACCTACCTATCTCTATCTATCTATCTACCTACCTACCTATCTCTATCTATCAATCTACCTACCTACCTATCTGTATCTATCTATCTACCTATCTACCTATCTCTATCTATCAATCTACCTACCTACCTATCTCTATCTATCAATCTACCTACCTACCTACCTATCTCTATCAATCTACCTACCTACCTATCTCTATCTATCTACCTACCTACCTATCTCTATCTATCAATCTACCTACCTACCTATCTGTATCTATCTATCTACCTACCTACCTATCTGTATCTATCTATCTACCTACCTACCTACCTATCTGTATCTATCTATCTACCTACCTACCTATCTCTATCTATCTATCTACCTACCTACCTATCTCTATCTATCTATCTACCTACCTACCTATCTCTATCTATCTATCTATCTATCTATCTATCTACCTACCTATCTATATCTATCAATCTACCTACCTACCTATCTCTATCTATCTATCTATCTACCTACCTACCTACCTATCTCTTTCTATCTATCTACCTACCTACCTATCTCTGTCAATCTACCTACCTACCTATCTGTATCTATCTATCTACCTACCTACCTATCTGTATCTATCTATCTACATACCTACCTATCTGTATCTATCTATCTACCTACCTACCTATCTGTATCTATTTATCTACCTACCTACCTATCTCTATCTATCAATCTACCTACCTACCTATCTGTATCTATCAATCTACCTACCTACCTATCTCTATCTATCTATCTACCTACCTACATATCTCTATCTATCTATCTACCTACCTACCTATCTGTATCTATATATCTACCTACCTACCTATCTCTATCTATCAATCTACCTACCTACCTATCTCTATCTATCAATCTACCTACCTACCTATCTCTATCTATCTATCTACCTACCTACCTATCTCTATCTATCAATCTACCTACCTACTTATCTGTATCTATCAATCTACCTACCTACCTATCTGTATCTATCTATCTACCTACCTAACTATCTCTATCTATCAATCTACCTACCTACCTATCTGTATCTATCTATCTACCTACCTACCTATCTCTATCTATCTATCTATCTATCTATCTACCTACCTACCTATCTCTATCTATCTATCTACCTACCTACCTATCTCTATCTATCAATCTACCTACCTACCTATCTGTATCTATCTATCTACCTACCTACCTATCTGTATCTATCTATCTACCTACCTACCTATCTGTATCTATTTATCTACCTACCTACCTATCCCTATCTATCAATCTACCACCTACCTATCTGTATCTATCAATCTACCTACCTACCTATCTCTATCTATCTATCTACCTACCTACCTATCTCTATCTATCTATCTACCTACCTACCTATCTGTATCTATGTATCTACCTACCTACCTATCTGTATCTATCAATCTACCTACCTACCTATCTCTATCTATCAATCTACCTACCTACCTATCTCTATCTACCTACCTACCTATCTCTATCTATCAATCTACCTACCTACCTATCTGTATCTATCTATCTACCTACCTACCTATCTCTATCTATCTATCTATCTACCTACCTACCTATCTCTATCTATCTATCTACCTACCTACCTACCTATCTCTATCTATCTATCTACCTACCTACCTATCTGTATCTATCAATCTACCTACCTACCTATCTCTATCTATCTACCTACCTATATGTATCTATCTACCTACCTACCTACGTATCTCTATCTATCTATCTACCTACCTACCTATCTCTATCTATCAATCTACCTACCTACCTATCTCTATCAATCTATCTACCTACCTACCTATCTCTATCTATCAATCTACCTACCTACCTATCTCTATCTATCTATCTACCTACCTACATATCTGTATCTATATATCTACCTACCTACTTATCTGTATCTATCTATCTACCTATCTACCTATCTCTATCTATCAATCTACCTACCCACCTATCTCTATCTATCAATCTACCTACCTATCTTTATCTATCTACCTACCTACCTACCTATCTGTATCTATCAATCTACCTACCTACCTATCTCTATCTATCTACCTACCTACCTACCTATCTCTATCAATCTACCTACCTACCTATCTCTATCTATCTACCTACCTACCTACCTATCTCTATCTATCAATCTACCTACCTACCTATCTGTATCTATCTATCTACCTACCTACCTATCTGTATCTATCTATCTACCTACCTACCTATCTCTATCAATCTATCTACCTACCTACCTATCTCTATCTATCAATCTACCTACCTACCTATCTCTATCTATCTATCTACCTACCTACATATCTGTATCTATATATCTACCTACCTACCTATCTGTATCTATCTATCTACCTATCTACCTATCTCTAATTATCAATCTACCTACCCACCTATCTCTATCTATCAATCTACCTACCTATCTTTATCTATCTACCTACCTACCTACCTATCTCTATCTATCTAACTACCTACCTACCTATCTCTATCTATCAATCTACCTACCTACCTATCTGTGTCTATCTATCTACCTACCTACCTATCTCTATCTATCTACCTACCTACCTACCTATCTCTATCAATCTACCTACCTACCTATCTCTATCTATCTACCTACCTACCTACCTACCTATCTGTATCTATCTATCTATCTACCTACCTACCAATCTGTATCTATCTATCTACCTACCTAACTATCTCTATCTATCAATCTACCTACCTACCTATCTGTATCTATCTATCTGCCTACCTACCTATCTCTATCTATCTACCTACCTACCTATCTCTATCTATCTAACTACCTACCTACCTATCTCTATCTATCAATCTACCTACCTACCTATCTGTGTCTATCAATCTACCTACCTACCTATCTCTATCTATCTATCTACCTACCTACCTATCTCTATCTATCAATCTACTTACCTACCTATCTGTATCTATCAATCTACCTACCTACCTATCTCTATCTATCTACCTACCTACCTACCTATCTCTATCAATCTACCTACCTATCTATCTCTATCTATCTACCTACCTACCTATCTCTACCTATCAATCTACCTTCCTACCTATCTGTATCTATCTATCTACCTACCTACCTATCTCTATCTATCTATCTACCTACCTACCTATCTCTATCTATCTATCTACCAACCTACCTATCTCTATCTTTCTATCTACCTACCTACCTATCTCTATCTATCAATCTACCTACCTACCTATCTCTATCTATCTACCTACCTATCTGTATCTATCTACCTACCTACCTACGTATCTCTATCTATCTATCTACCTACCTACCTATCTCTATCTATCAATCTACCTACCTACCTATCTCTATCTATCTATCTACCTATCTACCTATCTCTATCTATCAATCTACCTACCTACCTATCTCTATCTATCAATCTACCTACCTACCTACCTATCTCTATCAATCTACCTACCTACCTATCTCTATCTATCTACCTACCTACCTACCTATCTCTATCTATCAATCTACCTACCTACCTATCTGTATCTATCTATCTACCTACCTACCTATCTGTATCTATCTATCTACCTACCTACCTATCTCTATCTATCTATCTATCTACCTACCTACCTATCTGTATCTATCTATCTACCTACCTACCTATCTCTATCTATCTATCTACCTACCTACCTATCTCTATCTATCTATCTACCTACCTACCTATCTCTATCTATCTATCTATCTATCTATCTACCTACCTATCTATATCTATCAATCTACCTACCTACCTATCTCTATCTATCTATCTATCTACCTACCTACCTACCTATCTCTTTCTATCTATCTACCTACCTACCTATCTCTATCAATCTACCTACCTACCTATCTGTATCTATCTATCTACCTACCTACCTATCTGTATCTATCTATCTACATACCTACCTATCTGTATCTATCTATCTACCTACCTACCTATCTGTATCTATTTATCTACCTACCTACCTATCTCTATCTATCAATCTACCTACCTACCTATCTGTATCTATCAATCTACCTACCTACCTATCTCTATCTATCTATCTACCTACCTACCTATCTGTATCTATATATCTACCTACCTACCTATCTGTATCTATATATCTACCTACCTACCTATCTCTATCTATCAATCTACCTACCTACCTATCTCTATCTATCAATCTACCTACCTACCTATCTCTATCTATCTATCTACCTACCTACCTATCTCTATCTATCAATCTACCTACCTACTTATCTGTATCTATCAATCTACCTACCTACCTATCTGTATCTATCTATCTACCTACCTAACTATCTCTATCTATCAATCTACCTACCTACCTATCTGTATCTATCTATCTACCTACCTACCTATCTCTATCTATCTATCTATCTATCTACCTACCTACCTATCTCTATCTATCTATCTACCTACCTACCTATCTCTATCTATCAATCTACCTACCTACCTATCTGTATCTATCTATCTACCTACCTACCTATCTGTATCTATCTATCTACCTACCTACCTATCTGTATCTATTTATCTACCTACCTACCTATCTCTATCTATCAATCTACCTACCTACCTATCTGTATCTATCAATCTACCTACCTACCTATCTCTATCTATCTATCTATCTACCTACCTACATATCTCTATCTATCTATCTACCTACCTACCTATCTGTATCTATGTATCTACCTACCTACCTATCTGTATCTATCAATCTACCTACCTACCTATCTCTATCTATCAATCTACCTACCTACCTATCTCTATCTACCTACCTACCTACCTATCTCTATCTATCAATCTACCTACCTACCTATCTCTATCTATCTATCTACCTATCTACCTATCTCTATCTATCAATCTACCTACCTACCTATCTCTATCTATCAATCTACCTACCTACCTACCTATCTCTATCAATCTACCTACCTACCTATCTCTATCTATCTACCTACCTACCTACCTATCTCTATCTATCAATCTACCTACCTACCTATCTGTATCTATCTATCTACCTACCTACCTATCTGTATCTATCTATCTACCTACCTACCTATCTCTATCTATCTATCTATCTACCTACCTACCTATCTGTATCTATCTATCTACCTACCTACCTATCTCTATCTATCTATCTACCTACCTACCTATCTCTATCTATCTATCTACCTACCTACCTATCTCTATCTATCTATCTATCTATCTATCTACCTACCTATCTATATCTATCAATCTACCTACCTACCTATCTCTATCTATCTATCTATCTACCTACCTACCTACCTATCTCTTTCTATCTATCTACCTACCTACCTATCTCTATCAATCTACCTACCTACCTATCTGTATCTATCTATCTACCTACCTACCTATCTGTATCTATCTATCTACATACCTACCTATCTGTATCTATCTATCTACCTACCTACCTATCTGTATCTATTTATCTACCTACCTACCTATCTCTATCTATCAATCTACCTACCTACCTATCTGTATCTATCAATCTACCTACCTACCTATCTCTATCTATCTATCTACCTACCTACCTATCTGTATCTATATATCTACCTACCTACCTATCTGTATCTATATATCTACCTACCTACCTATCTCTATCTATCAATCTACCTACCTACCTATCTCTATCTATCAATCTACCTACCTACCTATCTCTATCTATCTATCTATCTACCTACCTACCTATCTCTATCTATCAATCTACCTACCTACTTATCTGTATCTATCAATCTACCTACCTACCTATCTGTATCTATCTATCTACCTACCTAACTATCTCTATCTATCAATCTACCTACCTACCTATCTGTATCTATCTATCTACCTACCTACCTATCTCTATCTATCTATCTATCTACCTACCTACCTATCTCTATCTATCTATCTACCTACCTACCTATCTCTATCTATCAATCTACCTACCTACCTATCTGTATCTATCTATCTACCTACCTACCTATCTGTATCTATCTATCTACCTACCTACCTATCTGTATCTATTTATCTACCTACCTACCTATCTCTATCTATCAATCTACCTACCTACCTATCTGTATCTATCAATCTACCTACCTACCTATCTCTATCTATCTATCTATCTACCTACCTACATATCTCTATCTATCTATCTACCTACCTACCTATCTGTATCTATGTATCTACCTACCTACCTATCTGTATCTATCAATCTACCTACCTACCTATCTCTATCTATCAATCTACCTACCTACCTATCTCTATCTACCTACCTACCTACCTATCTCTATCTATCAATCTACCTACCTACCTATCTGTATCTATCTATCTACCTACCTACCTATCTCTATCTATCTATCTACCTACCTACCTATCTCTATCTATCTATCTACCTACCTACCTACCTATCTCTATCTATCTATCTACCTACCTACCTATCTGTATCTATCAATCTACCTACCTACCTATCTCTATCTATCTACCTACCTATATGTATCTATCTACCTACCTACCTACGTATCTCTATCTATCTATCTACCTACCTACCTATCTCTATCAATCTACCTACCTACCTATCTCTATCTGTCTATCTACCTATCTACCTATCTCTATCTATCAATCTACCTACCTACCTATCTCTATCTATCAATCTACCTACCTACCTACCTATCTCTATCAATCTACCTACCTACCTATCTCTATCTATCTACCTACACACCTACCTATCTCTATCTATCAATCTACCTACCTACCTATCTGTATCTATCTATCTACCTACCTACCTATCTCTATCTATCTATCTACCTACCTACCTATCTCTATCTATCTATCTACCTACCTACCTACCTATCTCTATCAATCTACCTACCTACCTATCTCTATCTATCTACCTACCTACCTACCTATCTCTATCTATCAATCTACCTACCTACCCATCTGTATCTATCTATCTACCTACCTACCTATATCTATCTATCTATCTACCTACCTACCTATCTCTATCTATCTATCTACCTACCTATCTGTATCTATCAATCTACCTACCTATCTGTATTTATCTATCTACCTACCTATCTGTATCTATCTAACTACCTACCTACGTATCTCTATCTATCTATCTATCTACCTACCTACCTATCTCTATCTATCAATCTACCTATCTACCTATCTGTATCTATCTATCTACCTACCTACCTATCTGTATCTATCAATCTACCTACCTACCTATCTCTATCTATCTATCTACCTACCTACATATCTCTATCTATCTATCTACCTACCTACCTATCTGTATCTATATATCTACCTACCTACCTATCTGTATCTATCAATCTACCTACCTACCTATCTCTATCTATCAATCTACCTACCTACCTATCTCTATCTATCTATCTACCTACCTACCTATCTGTATCTATCAATCTACCTACCTACCTATCTGTATCTATCTATCTACCTACCTACCTATCTCTATCAATCTACCTACCTACCTACCTATCTCTATCTATCTATCTACCTACCTACCTATCTGTATCTATCAATCTACCTACCTACCTATCTGTATCTATCTATCTACCTACCTACCTATCTCTATCTATCAATCTACCTACCTACCTATCTCTATCTATCTATCTACCTACCTACCTATCTGTATCTATCAATCTACCTACCTACGTATCTCTATCTATCTATCTACCTACCTACCTATCTCTATCAATCTACCTACCTACCTATCTCTATCTGTCTATCTACCTATCTACCTATCTCTATCTATCAATCTACCTACCTACCTATCTCTATCTATCAATCTACCTACCTACCTACCTATCTCTATCAATCTACCTACCTACCTATCTCTATCTATCTATCTACCTACCTACCTATCTCTATCTATCTATCTACCTACCTACCTATCTCTATCTATCTATCTACCTACCTACCTACCTATCTCTATCAATCTACCTACCTACCTATCTCTATCTATCTACCTACCTACCTACCTATCTCTATCTATCAATCTACCTACCTACCCATCTGTATCTATCTATCTACCTACCTACCTATATCTATCTATCTATCTACCTACCTACCTATCTCTATCTATCTATCTACCTACCTATCTGTATCTATCAATCTACCTACCTATCTGTATTTATCTATCTACCTACCTATCTGTATCTATCTAACTACCTACCTACGTATCTCTATCTATCTATCTATCTACCTACCTACCTATCTCTATCTATCAATCTACCTATCTACCTATCTGTATCTATCTATCTACCTACCTACCTATCTGTATCTATCAATCTACCTACCTACCTATCTCTATCTATCTATCTACCTACCTACATATCTCTATCTATCTATCTACCTACCTACCTATCTGTATCTATATATCTACCTACCTACCTATCTGTATCTATCAATCTACCTACCTACCTATCTCTATCTATCAATCTACCTACCTACCTATCTCTATCTATCTATCTACCTACCTACCTATCTGTATCTATCAATCTACCTACCTACCTATCTGTATCTATCTATCTACCTACCTACCTATCTGTATCTATCTACCTACCTACCTACCTATCTCTATCTATCTATCTACCTACCTACATATCTCTATCTATCAATCTACCTACCTACCTATCTGTATCTATCAATCTACCTACCTACCTATCTCTATCTATCTATCTACCTACCTACCTATCTCTATCTATCAATCTACCTACCTACCTATCTGCATCTATCAATCTACCTACCTACCTATCTCTATCTATCTACCTACCTACCTACCTATCTCTATCAATCTACCTACCTACCTATCTCTATCTATCAATCTACCTTCCTACCTATCTGTATCTATCTATCTACCTACCTACCTATCTGTATCTATCTATCTACCTACCTACCTATCTCTATCTATCTATCTACCTACCTACCTATCTCTATCTATCTATCTACCTACCTACCTATCTGTATCTATCAATCTACCTACCTACCTATCTCTATCTATCTACCTACCTATCTGTATCTATCTACTTACCTACGTATCTCTATCTATCTATCTATCTACCTACCTACCTATCTCTATCTATCTATCTATCTACCTATCTACCTATCTCTATCTATCAATCTACCTACCTACCTATCTCTATCTATCAATCTACCTACCTACCTATCTCTATCAATCTACCTACCTACCTATCTGTATCTATCTACCTACCTACCTACCTATCTGTATCTATCAATCTACCTACCTACCTATCTCTATCTATCTACCTACCTACCTATCTCTATCAATCTACCTACCTACCTATCTCTATCTATCTACCTACCTACCTACCTACCTATCTGTTTCTATCTATCTACCTACCTACCTATCTGTATCTATCTATCTACCTACCTAACTATCTCTATCTATCAATCTACCTACCTACCTATCTGTATCTATCTATCTACCTACCTACCTATCTCTATCTATCTATCTACCTACCTACCTATCTCTATCTATCTATCTACCTACCTACCTATCTCTATCTATCAATCTACCTACCTACCTATCTGTATCTACCTACCTACCTACCTACCTATCTCTATCTATCTACCTACCTACCTATCTCTATCTATCAATCTACCTACCTACCTATCTGTATCTATCAATCTACCTACCTACCTATCTCTATCTATCTATCTATCTACCTACCTACCTATCTCTATCTATCAATCTACCTACCTACCTATCTGTATCTATCAATCTACCTACCTTCCTTTCTCTATCTATCTACCTACCTACTTACCTATCTGTTTCTTTCTATCTACCTACCTACCTATCTCTATCTATCTACCTACCTACCTACCTATCTCTATCTATCAATCTACCTTCCTACCTATCTGTGTCTATGTATCTACCTACCTACCTATCTCTATCTATCTATCTACCTACCTACCTATCTCTATCTATCTACCTACCTACCTATCTCTATTTATCTATCTACCTACCTACCTATCTCTATCTATCAATCTACCTACCTACCTATCTCTATCTATCTACCTACCTATCTGTATCTATCTACCTACCTACCTACGTATCTCTATCTATCTATCTACCTACCTACCTATTTCTATCTATCAATCTACCTACCTACCTATCTCTATCAATCTACCTACCTACCTATCTGTATCTATCTACCTACCTACCTACCTATCTGTATCTATCAATCTACCTACCTACCTATCTCTATCTATCTACCTACCTACCTATCTCTATTCATCTACCTACCTACCTAACTCTATCTATCTACCTACCTACCTACCTACCTATCTGTTTCTATCTATCTACCTACCCACCCATCTGTATCTATCTATCTACCTACCTAACTATCTCTATCTATCAATCTACCTACCTACCTATCTGTATCTATCTATCTACCTACCTACCTATCTCTATCTATCTACCTACCTACCTACCTATCTGTATCTATCTACCTACCTACCTACCTATCTCTATCTATCTATCTACCTACCTACCTATCTCTAAATATCAATCTACCTACCTACCTATCTGTATCTATCAATCTACCTACCTACCTATCTCTATCTATCTATCTATCTACCTACCTACCTATCTCTATCTATCAATCTACCTACCTACCTATCTGTATCTATCAATCTACCTACCTACCTTTCTCTATCTATCTACCTACCTACCTACCTATCTGTTTCTTTCTTTCTATCTACCTACCTACCTATCTCTATCTATCTACCTACCTACCTACCTATCTCTATCTATCAATCTACCTTCCTACCTATCTGTATCTATCTATCTACCTACTTACCTATCTCTATCTATCTATCTACCTACCTACCTATCTCTATCTATCTATCTACCTACCTACCTATCTCTATCTATCTACCTACCTATCTGTATCTATCTACCTACCTACCTACCTATCTCTATCTATCTATCTACCTACCTACCTATCTCTATCTATCTATCTACCTACCTACCTATCTCTATCTATCAATCTACCTACCTACCTATCTCTATCTATCAATCTACCTACCTACCTATCTCTATCAATCTACCTACCTACCTATCTCTATCTATCTACCTACACACCTACCTATCTCTATCTATCAATCTACCTACCTACCTATCTGTATCTATCTATCTACCTACCTACCTATCTCTATCTATCTACCTACCTACCTACCTATCTCTATCTATCTATCTACCTACCTATCTGTATCTATCTATCCACCTACCTACCTATCTCTATCTATCTATCTACCTACCTACCTATCTCTATCTATCTATCTACCTACCTACCTATCTCTATCTATCTATCTATCTACCTACCTATCTATATCTATCAATCTACCTACCTACCTATCTCTATCTATCTATCTATCTACCTACCTACCTACCTATCTCTTTCTATCTATCTACCTACCTACCTATCTCTATCAATCTCCCTACCTACCTATCTGTATCTATCTATCTACCTACCTACCTATCTGTATCTATCTATCTACCTACCTACCTATCTGTATCTATTTATCTACCTACCTAACTATCTCTATCTATCAATCTACCTACCTACCTATCTGTATCTATCTATCTACCTACCTACCTATCTCTATCTATCTATCTACCTACCTACCTATCTCTATCTATCTATCTACCTACCTACCTATCTCTATCTATCAATCTACCTACCTACCTATCTGTATCTATCTATCTACCTACCTACCTATCTGTATCTACCTACCTACCTACCTACCTATCTCTATCTATCTATCTACCTACCTACCTATCTCTATCTATCAATCTACCTACCTACCTATCTGTATCTATCAATCTACCTACCTACCTATCTCTATCTATCTATCTATCTACCTACCTACCTATCTCTATCTATCAATCTACCTACCTACCTATCTGTATCTATCAATCTACCTACCTTCCTTTCTCTATCTATCTACCTACCTACTTACCTATCTGTTTCTTTCTATCTACCTACCTACCTATCTCTATCTATCTACCTACCTACCTACCTATCTCTATCTATCAATCTACCTTCCTACCTATCTGTGTCTATGTATCTACCTACCTACCTATCTCTATCTATCTATCTACCTACCTACCTATCTCTATCTATCTACCTACCTACCTATCTCTATTTATCTATCTACCTACCTACCTATCTCTATCTATCAATCTACCTACCTACCTATCTCTATCTATCTACCTACCTATCTGTATCTATCTACCTACCTACCTACGTATCTCTATCTATCTATCTACCTACCTACCTATTTCTATCTATCAATCTACCTACCTACCTATCTCTATCAATCTACCTACCTACCTATCTGTATCTATCTACCTACCTACCTACCTATCTGTATCTATCAATCTACCTACCTACCTATCTCTATCTATCTACCTACCTACCTATCTCTATTCATCTACCTACCTACCTATCTCTATCTATCTACCTACCTACCTACCTACCTATCTGTTTCTATCTATCTACCTACCCACCCATCTGTATCTATCTATCTACCTACCTAACTATCTCTATCTATCAATCTACCTACCTACCTATCTGTATCTATCTATCTACCTACCTACCTATCTCTATCTATCTACCTACCTACCTACCTATCTGTATCTATCTACCTACCTACCTACCTATCTCTATCTATCTACCTACCTACCTATCTCTATCTATCAATCTACCTACCTACCTATCTGTATCTATCAATCTACCTACCTACCTATCTCTATCTATCTATCTATCTACCTACCTACCTATCTCTATCTATCAATCTACCTACCTACCTATCTGTATCTATCAATCTACCTACCTACCTTTCTCTATCTATCTACCTACCTACCTACCTATCTGTTTCTTTCTTTCTATCTACCTACCTACCTATCTCTATCTATCTACCTACCTACCTACCTATCTCTATCTATCAATCTACCTTCCTACCTATCTGTATCTATCTATCTACCTACTTACCTATCTCTATCTATCTATCTACCTACCTACCTATCTCTATCTATCTATCTACCTACCTACCTATCTCTATCTATCTACCTACCTATCTGTATCTATCTACCTACCTACCTACCTATCTCTATCTATCTATCTACCTACCTACCTATCTCTATCTATCTATCTACCTACCTACCTATCTCTATCTATCAATCTACCTACCTACCTATCTCTATCTATCAATCTACCTACCTACCTATCTCTATCAATCTACCTACCTACCTATCTCTATCTATCTACCTACACACCTACCTATCTCTATCTATCAATCTACCTACCTACCTATCTGTATCTATCTATCTACCTACCTACCTATCTCTATCTATCTACCTACCTACCTACCTATCTCTATCTATCTATCTACCTACCTATCTGTATCTATCTATCCACCTACCTACCTATCTCTATCTATCTATCTACCTACCTACCTATCTCTATCTATCTATCTACCTACCTACCTATCTCTATCTATCTATCTATCTACCTACCTATCTATATCTATCAATCTACCTACCTACCTATCTCTATCTATCTATCTATCTACCTACCTACCTACCTACCTACCTATCTCTTTCTATCTATCTACCTACCTACCTATCTCTATCAATCTCCCTACCTACCTATCTGTATCTATCTATCTACCTACCTACCTATCTGTATCTATCTATCTACCTACCTACCTATCTGTATCTATTTATCTACCTACCTACCTATCTCTATCAATCTACCTACCTACCTATCTGTATCTATCAATCTACCTACCTACCTATCTCTATCTATCTATCTACCTACCTACATATCTCTATCTATCTATCTACCTACCTACGTATCTCTATCTATCTATCTACCTACCTACCTATCTCTATCTATCAATCTACCTACCTACCTATCTCTATCTATCTATCTACCTATCTACCTATCTCTATCTATCAATCTACCTACCTACCTATCTCTATCTATCAATCTACCTACCTACCTACCTATCTCTATCAATCTACCTACCTACCTATCTCTATCTATCTACCTACCTACCTACCTACCTATCTCTATCTATCAATCTACCTACCTACCTATCTGTATCTATCTATCTACCTACCTACCTATCTGTATCTATCTATCTACCTACCTACCTATCTCTATCTATCTACCTACCTACCTATCTCTATCTATCTATCTACCTACCTACCTACCTATCTCTATCAATCTACCTACCTACCTATCTCTATCTATCTACCTACCTACCTACCTATCTCTATCTATCAATCTACCTACCTACCTATCTGTATCTATCTATCTACCTACCTACCTATCTGTATCTATCTATCTACCTACCTACCTATCTCTATCCATCTATCTACCTACCTACCTATCTCTATCTATCAATCTACCTACCTACCTATCTCTATCTATCTATCTACCTACCTACATATCTGTATCTATATATCTACCTACCTACCTATCTGTATCTATCTATCTACCTATCTACCTATCTCTATCTATCAATCTACCTACCCACCTCTCTCTATCTATCAATCTACCTACCTATCTTTATCTATCTACCTACCTACCTACCTATCTGTATCTATCAATCTACCTACCTACCTATCTCTATCTATCTACCTACCTACCTACCTATCTCTATCAATCTACCTACCTACCTATCTCTATCAATCTACCTACATACCTACCTACCTATCTGTATCTATCTATCTACCTACCTACCAATCTGTATCTATCTATCTACCTACCTAACTATCTCTATCTATCAATCTACCTACCTACCTATCTGTATCTATCTATCTGCCTACCTACCTATCTCTATCTATCTATCTACCTACCTACCTATCTCTATCTATCTATCTACCTACCTACCTATCTCTATCTATCAATCTACCTACCTACCTATCTCTATCTATCTACCTACCTATCTATATCTATCTACCTACCTACCTACGTATCTCTATCTATCTATCTACCTACCTACCTATCTCTATCTATCAATCTACCTACCTACCTATCTCTATCTATCTATCTATCTACCTATCTACCTATCTCTATCTATCAATCTACCTACCTACCTATCTCTATCTATCAATCTACCTACCTACCTACCTACCTATCTCTATCAATCTACCTACCTACCTATCTCTATCTATCTACCTACCTACCTACCTATCTCTATCTATCAATCTACCTACCTACATATCTGTATCTATCTATCTACCTACCTACCTATCTGTATCTATCTATCTACCTACCTACCTATCTCTATCTATCTATCTATCTATCTATCTACCTACCTACCTATCTGTATCTATCTATCTACCTACCTACCTATCTCTATCTATCTATCTACCTACCTACCTATCTCTATCTATCTATCTACCTACCTACCTATCTCTATCTATCTATCTATCTATCTACCTACCTATCTATATCTATCAATCTACCTACCTACCTATCTCTATCTATCTATCTATCTACCTACCTACCTACCTACCTACCTACCTATCTCTTTCTATCTATCTACCTACCTACCTATCTCTATCAATCTACCTACCTACCTATCTGTATCTATCTATCTACATACCTACCTATCTGTATCTATCTATCTACATACCTACCTATCTGTATCTATCTATCTACCTACCTACCTATCTGTATCTATTTATCTACCTACCTACCTATCTCTATCTATCAATCTACCTACCTACCTATCTGTATCTATCAATCTACCTACCTACCTACCTATCTCTATCTATCTATCTACCTACCTACATATCTCTATCTATCTATCTACCTACCTACCTATCTGTATCTATATATCTACCTACCTACCTATCTCTATCTATCAATCTACCTACCTACCT
Source organism: Crotalus helleri (assembly GCA_024509115.1). Taxonomy (NCBI): domain Eukaryota; kingdom Metazoa; phylum Chordata; class Lepidosauria; order Squamata; family Viperidae; genus Crotalus; species Crotalus helleri. The sequence goes on from JAKSXO010000131.1 coordinate 125,860, forward strand.
ATCTCTATCTATCAATCTACCTACCTACCTATCTCTATCTATCTATCTACCTACCTACCTATCTCTATCTATCAATCTACCTACCTACTTATCTGTATCTATCAATCTACCTACCTACCTATCTGTATCTATCTATCTACCTACCTAACTATCTCTATCTATCAATCTACCTACCTACCTATCTGTATCTATCTATCTACCTACCTACCTATCTCTATCTATCTATCTATCTATCTATCTATCTATCTATCTATCTATCTACCTACCTACCTATCTCTATCTATCTACCTACCTACCTATCTCTATCTATCAATCTACCTACCTACCTATCTGTATCTATCTATCTACCTACCTACCTATCTGTATCTATCTATCTACCTACCTACCTATCTGTATCTATTTATCTACCTACCTACCTATCTGTATCTATCAATCTACCTACCTACCTATCTGTATCTATCAATCTACCTACCTACCTATCTCTATCTATCTATCTACCTACCTACATATCTCTATCTATCTATCTACCTACCTACCTATCTGTATCTATGTATCTACCTACCTACCTATCTGTATCTATCAATCTACCTACCTACCTATCTCTATCTATCAATCTACCTACCTACCTATCTCTATCTACCTACCTACCTACCTATCTCTATCTATCAATCTACCTACCTACCTATCTGTATCTATCTATCTACCTACCTACCTATCTCTATCTATCTATCTACCTACCTACCTATCTCTATCTATCTATCTACCTACCTACCTATCTCTATCTATCTATCTACCTACCTACCTATCTGTATCTATCAATCTACCTACCTACCTATCTCTATCTATCTACCTACCTATATGTATCTATCTACCTACCTACCTACGTATCTCTATCTATCTATCTACCTACCTACCTATCTCTATCTATCAATCTACCTACCTACCTATCTCTATCTATCTATCTACCTATCTACCTATCTCTATCTATCAATCTACCTACCTACCTATCTCTATCTATCAATCTACCTACCTACCTACCTATCTCTATCAATCTACCTACCTACCTATCTCTATCTATCTACCTACCTACCTACCTATCTCTATCTATCAATCTACCTACCTACCTATCTGTATCTATCTATCTACCTACCTACCTATCTGTATCTATCTATCTACCTACCTACCTATCTCTATCTATCTACCTACCTACCTATCTCTATCTATCTATCTACCTACCTACCTACCTATCTCTATCAATCTACCTACCTACCTATCTCTATCTATCTACCTACCTACCTACCTATCTCTATCTATCAATCTACCTACCTACCTATCTCTATCTATCTACCTACCTACCTATCTCTATCTATCAATCTACCTACCTACCTATCTCTATCTATCTATCTACCTACCTACATATCTGTATCTATATATCTACCTACCTACCTATCTGTATCTATCTATCTACCTATCTACCTATCTCTATCTATCAATCTACCTACCCACCTATCTCTATCTATCAATCTACCTACCTATCTTTATCTATCTACCTACCTACCTACCTATCTGTATCTATCAATCTACCTACCTACCTATCTCTATCTATCTACCTACCTACCTACCTATCTCTATCAATCTACCTACCTACCTATCTCTATCTATCTACATACCTACCTACCTATCTGTATCTATCTATCTACCTACCTACCTATCTGTATCTATCTATCTACCTACCTAACTATCTCTATCTATCAATCTACCTACCTACCTATCTGTATCTATCTATCTGCTACCTACCTATCTCTATCTATCTATCTACCTACCTACCTATCTCTATCTATCTATCTACCTACCTACCTATCTCTATCTATCAATCTACCTACCTACCTATCTGTATCTATCTATCTACCTACCTACCTATCTGTATCTATCTACCTACCTACCTACCTATCTCTATCTATCTATCTACCTACCTACCTATCTCTATCTATCAATCTACCTACCTACCTATCTGTGTCTATCAATCTACCTACCTTCCTATCTCTATCTATCTATCTACCTACCTACCTATCTCTATCTATCAATCTACTTACCTACCTATCTGTATCTATCAATCTACCTACCTACCTATCTCTATCTATCTACCTACCTACCTACCTATCTCTATCAATCTACCTACCTACCTATCTCTATCTATCTACCTACCTACCTACCTATCTCTATCTATCAATCTACCTTCCTACCTATCTGTATCTATCTATCTACCTACCTACCTATCTCTATCTATCTATCTACCTACCTACCTATCTCTATCTATCTATCTACCAACCTACCTATCTCTATCTTTCTATCTACCTACCTATCTGTATCTATCAATCTACCTACCTACATATCTCTATCTATCTACCTACCTATCTGTATCTATCTACCTACCTACCTACGTATCTCTATCTATCTATCTACCTACCTACCTATCTCTATCTATCAATCTACCTACCTACCTATCTCTATCTATCTATCTACCTATCTACCTATCTCTATCTATCAATCTACCTACCTACCTATCTCTATCTATCAATCTACCTACCTACCTACCTATCTATCAATCTACCTACCTACCTATCTCTATCTATCTACCTACACACCTACCTATCTCTATCTATCAATTTACCTACCTACCTATCTGTATCTATCTATCTACCTACCTACCTATCTCTATCTATCTATCTACCTACCTACCTATCTCTATCTATCTATCTACCTACCTAACTACCTATCTCTATCAATCTACCTACCTACCTATCTCTATCTATCTACCTACCTACCTACCTATCTCTATCTATCAATCTACCTACCTACCCATCTGTATCTATCTATCTACCTACCTACCTATATCTATCTATCTATCTATCTACCTACCTACCTATCTCTATCTATCTATCTACCTACCTACCTATCTGTATCTATCAATCTACCTACCTACCTATCTCTATCTATCTATCTACCTACCTACATATCTCTATCTATCTATCTACCTACCTATCTGTATCTATGTATCTACCTACCTACCTATCTGTATCTATCAATCTACCTACCTACCTATCTCTATCTATCAATCTACCTACCTACCTATCTCTATCTACCTACCTACCTACCTATCTCTATCTATCAATCTACCTACCTACCTATCTTTATCTATCTATCTACCTACCTACCTATCTCTATCTATCTATCTACCTACCTACCTATCTCTATCTATCTATCCACCTACCTACCTATCTCTATCTATCTATCTACCTAGCAACCTATCTGTATCTATCAATCTACCTACCTACCTATCTCTATCTATCTACCTACCTATATGTATCTACCTACCTACCTACCTACGTATCTCTATCTATCTATCTACCTACCTACCTATCTCTATCTATCAATCTACCTACCTACCTATCTCTATCTATCTATCTACCTATCTACCTATCTCTATCTATCAATCTACCTACCTACCTATCTCTATCTATCAATCTACCTACCTACCTACCTATCTCTATCTATCTATCTACCTACCTACCTATCTCTATCTATCTATCTACCTACCTACCTATCTCTATCTATCTACCTACCTACCTACCTACCTATCTCTATCAATCTACCTACCTACCTATCTCTATCTATCTACCTACCTACCTACCTATCTCTATCTATCAATCTACCTACCTACCCATCTGTATCTATCTATCTACCTACCTACCTATATCTATCTATCTATCTACCTACCTACCTATCTCTATCTATCTATCTACCTACCTACGTATCTGTATCTATCAATCTACCTACCTACCTATCTCTATCTATCTATCTACCTACCTACATATCTCTATCTATCTATCTACATACCTACCTATCTGTATCTATGTATCTACCTACCTACCTATCTGTATCTATCAATCTACCTACCTACCTATCTCTATCTATCAATCTACCTACCTACCTATCTCTATCTACCTACCTACCCACCTATCTCTATCTATCAATCTACCTACCTACCTATCTGTATCTATCTATCTACCTACCTACCTATCTCTATCTATCTATCTACCTACCTACCTATCTCTATCTATCTATCTACCTACCTACGTATCTGTATCTATCAATCTACCTACCTACCTATCTCTATCTATCTATCTACCTACCTACATATCTCTATCTATCTATCTACCTACCTACCTATCTGTATCTATGTATCTACCTACCTACCTATCTGTATCTATCAATCTACCTACCTACCTATCTCTATCTATCAATCTACCTACCTACCTATCTCTATCTACCTACCTACCCACCTATCTCTATCTATCAATCTACCTACCTACCTATCTGTATCTATCTATCTACCTACCTACCTATCTCTATCTATCTACCTACCTACCTATCTCTATCTATCTATCTACCTACCTACCTATCTGTATCTATCAATCTACCTACCTACCTATCTCTATCTATCTACCTACCTATATGTATCTCCCTACCTACCTACCTACGTATCTCTATCTATCTATCTACCTACCTACCTATCTCTATCTATCAATCTACCTACCTACCTATCTCTATCTATCTATCTACCTATCTACCTATCTCTATCTATCAATCTACCTACCTACCTATCTCTATCTATCAATCTACCTACCTACCTACCTATCTCTATCAATCTACCTACCTACCTATCTCTATCTATCTACCTACCTACCTACCTATCTCTTTTTCTATCAATCTACCTACCTACCTATCTGTATCTATCTATCTACCTACCTACCTATCTGTATCTATCTATCTACCTACCTACCTATCTCTATCTATCTACCTACCTACCTATCTCTATCTATCTATCTACCTACCTACCTACCTATCTCTATCAATCTACCTACCTACCTATCTCTATCTATCTACCTACCTACCTACCTACCTATCTCTATCTATCAATCTACCTACCTACCTATCTGTATCTATCTATCTACCTACCTACCTATCTGTATCTATCTATCTACCTACCTATCTCTATCTATCTATCTACCTACCTACCTATCTCTATCTATCAATCTACCTACCTACCTATATCTATCTATCTATCTACCTACCTACATATCTGTATCTATATATCTACCTACCTACCTATCTGTATCTATCTATCTACCTATCTACCTATCTCTATCTATCAATCTACCTACCCACCTATCTCTATCTATCAATCTACCTACCTATCTTTATCTATCTATCTACCTACCTACCTATCTGTATCTATCAATCTACCTACCTACCTATCTCTATCTATCTACCTACCTACCTACCTATCTCTATCAATCTACCTACCTACCTATCTCTATCTATCTACCTACCTACCTACCTATCTGTATCTATCTATCTACCTACCTACCTATCTGTATCTATCTATCTACCTACCTAACTATCTCTATCTATCAATCTACCTACCTACCTATCTGTATCTATCTATCTGCCTACCTACCTATCTCTATCTATCTATCTACCTACCTACCTATCTCTATCTATCTATCTACCTACCTACCTATCTCTATCTATCAATCTACCTACTTACCTATCTGTATCTATCTATCTACCTACCTACCTATCTGTATCTATCTACCTACCTACCGACCTATCTCTATCTATCTATCTACCTACCTACCTATCTGTGTCTATCAATCTACCTACCTACCTATCTCTATCTATCTATCTACCTACCTACCTATCTCTATCTATCTACTTACATACCTATCTGTATCTATCAATCTACCTACCTACCTATCTCTATCTATCTACCTACCTACCTACCTATCTCTATCAATCTACCTACCTACCTATCTCTATCTATCTACCTACCTACCTACCTATCTCTATCTATCAATCTACCTTCCTACCTATCTGTATCTATCTATCTACCTACCTACCTATCTCTATCTATCTATCTACCTACCTACCTATCTCTATCTATCTATCTACCAACCTACCTATCTCTATCTTTCTATCTACCTACCTACCTATCTGTATCTATCAATCTACCTACCTACCTATCTCTATCTATCTACCTACCTATCTGTATCTATCTATCTACCTACCTACGTATCTCTATCTATCTATCTACCTACCTACCTATCTCTATCAATCTACCTACCTACCTATCTCTATCTGTCTATCTACCTATCTACCTATCTCTATCTATCAATCTACCTACCTACCTATCTCTATCTATCAATCTACCTACCTACCTACCTATCTCTATCAATCTACCTACCTACCTATCTCTATCTATCTACCTACACACCTACCTATCTCTATCTATCAATCTACCTACCTACCTATCTGTATCTATCTATCTACCTACCTACCTATCTCTATCTATCTATCTACCTACCTACCTATCTCTATCTATCTATCTACCTACCTACCTACCTATCTCTATCAATCTACCTACCTACCTATCTCTATCTATCTACCTACCTACCTACCTATCTCTATCTATCAATCTACCTACCTACCCATCTGTATCTATCTATCTACCTACCTACCTATATCTATCTATCTATCTACCTACCTACCTATCTCTATCTATCTATCTACCTACCTACCTATCTGTATCTATCAATCTACCTACCTATCTGTATTTATCTATCTACCTACCTATCTGTATCTATCTAACTACCTACCTACGTATCTCTATCTAGCTACCTACCTACCTACCTATCTCTATCTATCAATCTACCTATCTACCTATCTGTATCTATCTATCTACCTACCTACCTATCTGTATCTATCAATCTACCTACCTACCTATCTCTATCTATCTATCTACCTACCTACCTATCTCTATCTATCTATCTACCTACCTACCTATCTGTATCTATATATCTACCTACCTACCTATCTGTATCTATCAATCTACCTACCTACCTATCTCTATCTATCAATCTACCTACCTACCTATCTCTATCTATCTATCTACCTACCTACCTATCTGTATCTATCAATCTACCTACCTACCTATCTGTATCTATCTATCTACCTACCTACCTATCTGTATCTATCTACCTACCTACCTACCTATCTCTATCTATCAATCTACCTACCTACCTATCTGTATCTATCTATCTACCTACCTACCTATCTGTATCTATCTACCTACCTACTGACCTATCTCTATCTATCTATCTACCTACCTACCTATCTGTGTCTATCAATCTACCTACCTACCTATCTCTATCTATCTATCTACCTACCTACCTATCTCTATCTATCAATCTACTTACCTACCTATCTGTATCTATCAATCTACCTACCTACCTATCTCTATCTATCTACCTACCTACCTACCTATCTCTATCAATCTACCTACCTACCTATCTCTATCTATCTACCTACCTACCTACCTATCTCTATCTATCAATCTACCTTCCTACCTATCTGTATCTATCTATCTACCTACCTACCTATCTCTATCTATCTATCTACCTACCTACCTATCTCTATCTATCTATCTACCAACCTACCTATCTCTATCTTTCTATCTACCTACCTACCTATCTGTATCTATCAATCTACCTACCTACCTATCTCTATCTATCTACCTACCTATCTGTATCTATCTACCTACCTACCTACGTATCTCTATCTATCTATCTACCTACCTACCTATCTCTATCAATCTACCTACCTACCTATCTCTATCTGTCTATCTACCTATCTACCTATCTCTATCTATCAATCTACCTACCTACCTATCTCTATCTATCAATCTACCTACCTACCTACCTATCTCTATCAATCTACCTACCTACCTATCTCTATCTATCTACCTACACACCTACCTATCTCTATCTATCAATCTACCTACCTACCTATCTGTATCTATCTATCTACCTACCTACCTATCTCTATCTATCTATCTACCTACCTACCTATCTCTATCTATCTATCTACCTACCTACCTACCTATCTCTATCAATCTACCTACCTACCTATCTCTATCTATCTACCTACCTACCTACCTATCTCTATCTATCAATCTACCTACCTACCCATCTGTATCTATCTATCTACCTACCTACCTATATCTATCTATCTATCTACCTACCTACCTATCTCTATCTATCTATCTACCTACCTACCTATCTGTATCTATCAATCTACCTACCTATCTGTATTTATCTATCTACCTACCTATCTGTATCTATCTAACTACCTACCTACGTATCTCTATCTATCTATCTACCTACCTACCTATCTCTATCTATCAATCTACCTATCTACCTATCTGTATCTATCTATCTACCTACCTACCTATCTGTATCTATCAATCTACCTACCTACCTATCTCTATCTATCTATCTACCTACCTACATATCTCTATCTATCTATCTATCTACCTACCTACCTATCTGTATCTATATATCTACCTACCTACCTATCTGTATCTATCAATCTACCTACCTACCTATCTCTATCTATCAATCTACCTACCTACCTATCTCTATCTATCTATCTACCTACCTACCTATCTGTATCTATCAATCTACCTACCTACCTATCTGTATCTATCTATCTACCTACCTACCTATCTGTATCTATCTACCTACCTACCTATCTCTATCTATCTATCTACCTACCTACCTATCTCTATCTATCAATCTACCTACCTACCTATCTGTATCTATCAATCTACCTACCTACCTATCTCTATCTATCAATCTACCTACCTACCTATCTGCATCTATCAATCTACCTACCTACCTATCTCTATCTATCTACCTACCTACCTACCTATCTCTATCAATCTACCTACCTACCTATCTCTATCTATCAATCTACCTTCCTACCTATCTGTAACTATCTATCTACCTACCTACCTATCTGTATCTATCTATCTACCTACCTACCTATCTCTATCTATCTATCTACCTACCTACCTATCTCTATCTATCTATCTACCTACCTACCTATCTGTATCTATCAATCTACCTACCTACCTATCTCTATCTATCTACCTACCTATCTGTATCTATCTACCTACCTACGTATCTCTATCTATCTATCTATCTACCTACCTACCTATCTCTATCTATCTATCTACCTATCTACCTATCTCTATCTATCAATCTACCTACCTACCTATCTCTATCTATCAATCTACCTACCTACCTATCTCTATCAATCTACCTACCTACCTATCTGTATCTATCTACCTACCTACCTACCTATCTGTATCTATCAATCTACCTACCTACCTATCTCTATCTATCTACCTACCTACCTATCTCTATCAATCTACCTACCTACCTATCTCTATCTATCTACCTACCTACCTACCTATCTGTTTCTATCTATCTACCTACCTACCTATCTGTATCTATCTATCTACCTACCTAACTATCTCTATCTATCAATCTACCTACCTACCTATCTGTATCTATCTATCTACCTACCTACCTATCTCTATCTATCTATCTACCTACCTACCTATCTCTATCTATCTATCTACCTACCTACCTATCTCTATCTATCAATCTACCTACCTACCTATCTGTATCTATCTATCTACCTACCTACCTATCTGTATCTACCTACCTACCTACCTACCTATCTCTATCTATCTATCTACCTACCTACCTATCTCTATCTATCAATCTACCTACTTACCTATCTGTATCTATCAATCTACCTACCTACCTATCTCTATCTATCTATCTATCTACCTACCTACCTATCTCTATCTATCAATCTACCTACCTACCTATCTGTATCTATCAATCTACCTACCTACCTTTCTCTATCTATCTACCTACCTACTTACCTATCTGTTTCTTTCTATCTACCTACCTACCTATCTCTATCTATCTACCTACCTACCTACCTATCTCTATCTATCAATCTACCTTCCTACCTATCTGTATCTATGTATCTACCTACCTACCTATCTCTATCTATCTATCTACCTACCTACCTATCTCTATCTATCTACCTACCTACCTATCTCTATTTATCTATCTACCTACCTACCTATCTCTATCTATCAATCTACCTACCTACCTATCTCTATCTATCTACCTACCTATCTGTATCTATCTACCTACCTACCTACGTATCTCTATCTATCTATCTACCTACCTACCTATTTCTATCTATCAATCTACCTACCTACCTATCTCTATCAATCTACCTACCTACCTATCTGTATCTATCTACCTACCTACCTACCTATCTGTATCTATCAATCTACCTACCTACCTATCTCTATCTATCTACCTACCTACCTATCTCTATTCATCTACCTACCTACCTATCTCTATCTATCTACCTACCTACCTACCTACCTATCTGTTTCTATCTATCTACCTACCCACCTATCTGTATCTATCTATCTACCTACCTAACTATCTCTATCTATCAATCTACCTACCTACCTATCTGTATCTATCTATCTACCTACCTACCTATCTCTATCTATCTATCTACCTACCTACCTATCTGTATCTATCTACCTACCTACCTACCTATCTCTATCTATCTATCTACCTACCTACCTATCTCTATCTATCAATCTACCTACCTACCTATCTGTATCTATCAATCTACCTACCTACCTATCTCTATCTATCTATCTATCTACCTACCTACCTATCTCTATCTATCAATCTACCTACCTACCTATCTGTATCTATCAATCTACCTACCTACCTTTCTCTATCTATCTACCTACCTACCTACCTATCTGTTTCTTTCTTTCTATTTACCTACCTACCTATCTCTATCTATCTACCTACCTACCTACCTATCTCTATCTATCAATCTACCTTCCTACCTATCTGTATCTATCTATCTACCTACCTACCTATCTCTATCTATCTATCTACCTACCTACCTATCTCTATCTATCTATCTACCTACCTACCTATCTCTATCTATCTACCTACCTATCTGTATCTATCTACCTACCTACCTACCTATCTCTATCTATCTATCTACCTACCTACCTATCTCTATCTATCTATCTACCTACCTACCTATGTCTATCTATCTATCTACCTACCTACCTATCTCTATCTATCAATCTACCTACCTACCTATCTCTATCAATCAATCTACCTACCTACCTACCTATCTCTATCTATCTACCTACCTACCTACCTATCTCTATCTATCAATCTACCTACCTACCTATCTGTATCTATCTATCTACCTACCTACCTATCTGTATCTATCTATCTACCTACCTACCTATCTCTATCTATCTACCTACCTACCTACCTATCTCTATCAATCTACCTACCTACCTATCTCTATCTATCTACCTACCTACCTACCTATCTCTATCTATCAATCTACCTACCTACCTATCTGTATCTATGTATCTACCTACCTACCTATCTGTATCTATCTATCTACCTACCTACCTATCTCTATCTATCTATCTACATACCTACCTATCTCTATCTATCTATCTACCTACCTACCTATCTCTATCTATCTATCTACCTACCTACCTATCAGTATCTATCAATCTACCTACCTACCTATCTGTATTTATCTATCTACCTACCTATCTGTATCTATCTACCTACCTACCTTCGTATCTCTATCTATCTATCTACCTACCTACCTATCTCTATCTATCAATCTACCTACCTACCTATCTCTATCTATCTATCTACCTATCTACCTATCTCTATCTATCAATCTACCTACCTACCTACCTATCTCTATCTATCAATCTACCTACCTACCTATCTGTATCTATCTATCTACCTACCTAACTATCTGTATCTATCTATCTACCTACCTACCTATCTCTATCTATCTATCTACCTACCTACCTATCTCTATCTATCTATCTACCTACCTACCTATCTGTATCTATCTATCTACCTACCTACCTATCTCTATCTAGCTATCTACCTACCTACCTATCTCTATCTATCTATCTACCTACCTACCTATCTCTATCAATCTACCTACCTACCTATCCCTATCTATCTACCTACCTACCTACCTACCTATCTCTATCTATCAATCTACCTACCTACCTATCTGTATCTATCTATCTACCTACCTACCTATCTGTATCTATCTATCTACCTACCTACCTATCTCTATCTATCTATCTACCTACCTACCTATCTCTATCTATCAATCTACCTACCTACCTATCTCTATCTATCTACCTACCTACATATCTGTATCTATATATCTACCTACCTACCTATCTGTATCTATCTATCTACCTATCTACCTATCTCTATCTAATAATCTACCTACCCACCTATGTCTATCTATCAATCTACCTACCTATCTGTATCTATCTACCTACCTACATACCTATCTGTATCTATCAATCTACCTAACTACCTATCTCTATCTATCTACCTACCTACCTATCTCTATCAATCTACGTACCTACCTATCTCTATCTATCTACCTACCTACCTACCTATCTGTATCTATCTATCTACCTACCTACCTATCTGTATCTATCTATCTACCTACCTAACTATCTCTATGTATCAATCTACCTACCTACCTACCTATCTGTATCTATCTATCTACCTACCTACCTATCTCTATCTATCTATCTACCTACCTACCTATCTCTATCTATCTATCTACCTACCTACCTATCTCTATCTATCAATCTACCTACCTACCTATCTCTATCTATCTATCTACCTACCTACCTATCTCTATCTATCAATCTACCTACCTACCTATCTGTATCTATCAATCTACTTACCTACCTATCTCTATCTATCTATCTACCTACCTACCTATCTCTATCTATCAATCTACCTACCTACCTATCTCTATCTATCTACCTACCTACCTACCTACCTATCTCTATCAATCTACCTACCTACCTATCTCTATCTATCTACCTACCTACCTACCTATCTCTATCTATCAATCTACCTTCCTACCTATCTGTATCTATCTATCTACCTACCTACCTATCTCTATCTATCTATCTACCTACCTACCTATCTATCTATCTACCTACCTACCTACCTATCTCTATCTATCTATCTACCTACCTACCTATCTCTATCTATCTATCTACCTACCTACCTATCTGTATCAATCAATCTACCTACCTACCTATCTCTATCTATCTACCTACCTATCTGTATCTATCTACCTACCTACCTACGTATCTCTATCAATCTACCTACCTACCTATCTCTATCTATCAATCTACCTACCTACCTATCTCTATCTATCTAACTACCTATCTACCTATCTCTATCTATCAATCTACCTACCTACCTATCTCTATCTATCAATCTACCTACCTACCTATCTCTATCTATCTACCTACCTACCTACCTATCTCTATCTATCAATCTACCTACCTACCTATCTGTATTTATCTATCTACCTACCTACCTATCTGTATCTATCTATCTACCTACTACCTATCTCTATCTATCTATCTACCTACCTACCTACCTATCTCTATCAATCTACCTACCTACCTATCTCTATCTATCTACCTACCTACCTACCTATCTCTATCTATCAATCTACCTACCTACCTATCTGTATCTATCTATCTACCTACCTACCTATCTGTATCTATCTATCTACCTACCTAACTATCTGTATCTATCTATCTACCTACCTACCTATCTCTATCTATCTATCTACCTACCTACCTATCTCTATCTATCTATCTACCCACCTACCTATCTGTATCTATCAATCTACCTACCTACCTATCTGTATTTATCTATCTACCTACCTATCTGTATCTATCTACCTACCTACCTACGTATCTCTATCTATCTATCTACCTATCTACCTATCTCTATCTATCAATCTAGCTACCTACCTATCTCTATCTATCAATCTACCTACCTATCTGTATCTATCTATCTACCTACCTAACTATCTGTATCTATCTATCTACCTACCTACCTATCTCTATCTATCTATCTACCTACCTACCTATCTCTATCTATCTATCTACCTACCTACCTATCTGAATCTATCTATCTACCTACCTACCTATCTCTATCTATCTATCTACCTACCTACCTACCTATCTCTATCAATCTACCTACCTACCTATCTCTATCTATCAATCTACCTACCTATCTGTATCTATCTACCTACCTACCTACCTATCTGTATCTATCAATCTACCTACCTACCTATCTCTATCTATCTACCTACCTACCTATCTCTATCAATCTACCTACCTACCTATCTCTATCTACCTACCTACCTACCTATCTGTTTCTATCTATCTACCTACCTACCTATCTGTATCTATCTATCTACCTACCTACCTATCTCTATCTAACTATCTATCTATCTATCTATCTATCTATCTACCTACCTATCCCTATCTATCTACCTACCTACCTACCTATCTCTATCTATCAATCTACCTACCTACCTATCTGTATCTATCTATCTACCTACCTACCTATCTGTATCTATCTATCTACCTACCTACCTATCTCTATCTATCTACCTACCTACCTATCTCTATCTATCTACCTACCTACCTATCTCTATCTATCTACCTACCTACCTACCTACCTATCTCTATCTATCTATCTACCTACCTACCTATCTGTATCTATCTATCTACCTACCTACCTATCTCTATCTATCTATCTATCTACCTACCTACCTATCTCTATCTATCTATCTATCTATCTATCTATCTACCTACCTATCTATATCTATCAATCTACCTACCTACCTATCTCTATCTATCTATCTATCTATCTATCTATCTATCTATCTATCTATCTATCTATCTATCTACCTACCTATCTCTTTCTATCTATCTACCTACCTACCTATCTCTATCAATCTACCTACCTACCTATCTGTATCTATCTATCTACCTACCTACCTATCTGTATCTATCTATCTACCTACCTACCTATCTGTATCTATCTAGCTACCTACCTACCTATCTGTATCTATTTATCTACCTACCTACCTATCTCTATCTATCAATCTACCTGCCTACCTATCTGTATCTATCAATCTACCTACCTACCTATCTCTATCTATCTATCTACCTACCTACATATCTCTATCTATCTATCTACCTACCTACCTATCTGTATCTATATATCTACCTACCTACCTATCTGTATCTATATATCTACCTACCTACCTATCTGTATCGATCTATCTACCTGCCTACCTATCTCTATCTATCTATCTACCTACCTACCTATCTCTATCTATCTATCTACCTACCTACCTATCTGTATCTATCAATCTACCTACCTACCTATCTGTATTTATCTATCTACCTATCTACCTATCTCTATCTATCAATCTAGCTACCTACCTATCTCTATCTATCAATCTACCTACCTACCTATCTGTATCTATCTATCTACCTACCTAACTATCTGTATCTATCTATCTACCTACCTACCTATCTCTATCTATCTATCTACCTACCTACCTATCTCTATCTATCTATCTACCCACCTACCTATCTGTATCTATCAATCTACCTACCTACCTATCTGTATTTATCTATCTACCTACCTATCTGTATCTATCTACCTACCTACCTACGTATCTCTATCTATCTATCTACCTATCTACCTATCTCTATCTATCAATCTAGCTACCTACCTATCTCTATCTATCAATCTACCTACCTATCTGTATCTATCTATCTACCTACCTAACTATCTGTATCTATCTATCTACCTACCTACCTATCTCTATCTATCTACCTACCTACCTACCTACCTATCTCTATCTATCTATCTACCTACCTACCTATCTGTATCTATCTATCTACCTACCTACCTATCTCTATCTATCTATCTATCTACCTACCTACCTATCTCTATCTATCTATCTATCTATCTATCTATCTATCTATCTATCTATCTATCTATCTATCTACCTACCTATCTATATCTATCAATCTACCTACCTACCTATCTCTATCTATCTATCTATCTATCTATCTATCTATCTATCTATCTATCTATCTATCTACCTACCTATCTCTTTCTATCTATCTACCTACCTACCTATCTCTATCAATCTACCTACCTACCTATCTGTATCTATCTATCTACCTACCTACCTATCTGTATCTATCTATCTACCTACCTACCTATCTGTATCTATCTAGCTACCTACCTACCTATCTGTATCTATTTATCTACCTACCTACCTATCTCTATCTATCAATCTACCTGCCTACCTATCTGTATCTATCAATCTACCTACCTACCTATCTCTATCTATCTATCTACCTACCTACATATCTCTATCTATCTATCTACCTACCTACCTATCTGTATCTATATATCTACCTACCTACCTATCTGTATCTATCAATCTACCTACCTACCTATCTCTATCTATCAATCTACCTACCTACCTATCTCTATCTATCTATCTACCTACCTACCTATCTCTATCTATCAATCTACCTACCTACCTATCTGTATCTATCAATCTACCTACCGACCTATCTGTATCTCTCTATCTACCTACCTAACTATCTCTATCTATCAATCTACCTACCTACCTATCTGTATCTATCAATCTACTTACCTACCTATCTCTATCTATCTATCTACCTACCTACCTATCTCTATCTATCAATCTACCTACCTACCTATCTCTATCTATCTACCTACCTACCTACCTACCTATCTCTATCAATCTACCTACCTACCTATCTCTATCTATCTACCTACCTACCTACCTATCTCTATCTATCAATCTACCTTCCTACCTATCTGTATCTATCTATCTACCTACCTACCTATCTCTATCTATCTATCTACCTACCTACCTATCTATCTATCTACCTACCTACCTACCTATCTCTATCTATCTATCTACCTACCTACCTATCTCTATCTATCTATCTACCTACCTACCTATCTGTATCAATCAATCTACCTACCTACCTATCTCTATCTATCTACCTACCTATCTGTATCTATCTACCTACCTACCTACGTATCTCTATCAATCTACCTACCTACCTATCTCTATCTATCAATCTACCTACCTACCTATCTCTATCTATCTAACTACCTATCTACCTATCTCTATCTATCAATCTACCTACCTACCTATCTCTATCTATCAATCTACCTACCTACCTACCTATCTCTATCAATCTACCTACCTACCTATCTCTATCTATCTACCTACACACCTACCTATCTCTATCTATCAATCTACCTACCTACCTATCTCTATCTATCTATCTACCTACCTACCTACCTATCTCTATCAATCTACCTACCTACCTATCTCTATCTATCTACCTACCTACCTACCTATCTCTATCTATCAATCTACCTACCTACCCATCTCTATCTATCAATCTACCTACCTAACTATCTGTATCTATCTATCTACCTACCTACCTATCTCTATCTATCTATCTACCTACCTACCTATCTCTATCTATCTATCTACCTACCTACCTATCTGTATCTATCAATCTACCTACCTACCTATCTGTATTTATCTATCTACCTACCTATCTGTATCTATCTACCTACCTACCTACGTATCTCTATCTATCTATCTACCTATCTACCTATCTACCTATCTCTATCTATCAATCTAGCTACCTACCTATCTCTATCTATCAATCTACCTACCTATCTGTATCTATCTATCTACCTACCTAACTATCTGTATCTATCTATCTACCTACCTACCTATCTCTATCTATCTATCTACCTACCTACCTATCTCTATCTATCTATCTACCTACCTACCTATCTGAATCTATCTATCTACCTACCTACCTATCTCTATCTATCTATCTACCTACCTACCTACCTATCTCTATCAATCTACCTACCTACCTATCTCTATCTATCAATCTACCTACCTATCTGTATCTATCTACCTACCTACCTACCTATCTGTATCTATCAATCTACCTACCTACCTATCTCTATCTATCTACCTACCTACCTATCTCTATCAATCTACCTACCTACCTATCTCTATCTACCTACCTACCTACCTATCTGTTTCTATCTATCTACCTACCTACCTATCTGTATCTATCTATCTACCTACCTACCTATCTCTATCTATCTATCTATCTATCTACCTACCTATCCCTATCTATCTACCTACCTACCTACCTATCTCTATCTATCAATCTACCTACCTACCTATCTGTATCTATCTATCTACCTACCTACCTATCTGTATCTATCTATCTACCTACCTACCTATCTCTATCTATCTACCTACCTACCTATCTCTATCTATCTACCTACCTACCTATCTCTATCTATCTACCTACCTACCTACCTATCTCTATCTATCTATCTACCTACCTACCTATCTGTATCTATCTATCTACCTACCTACCTATCTCTATCTATCTATCTACCTACCTATCTATATCTATCAATCTACCTACCTACCTATCTCTATCTATCTATCTATCTATCTATCTATCTATCTATCTATCTATCTATCTATCTATCTATCTATCTATCTATCTATCTATCTATCTACCTACCTACCTATCTCTTTCTATCTATCTACCTACCTACCTATCTCTATCAATCTACCTACCTACCTATCTGTATCTATCTATCTACCTACCTACCTATCTGTATCTATCTATCTACCTACCTACCTATCTGTATCTATCTAGCTACCTACCTACCTATCTGTATCTATTTATCTACCTACCTACCTATCTCTATCTATCAATCTACCTGCCTACCTATCTGTATCTATCAATCTACCTACCTACCTATCTCTATCTATCTATCTACCTACCTACATATCTCTATCTATCTATCTACCTACCTACCTATCTGTATCTATATATCTACCTACCTACCTATCTGTATCTATCAATCTACCTACCTACCTATCTCTATCTATCAATCTACCTACCTACCTATCTCTATCTATCTATCTACCTACCTACCTATCTCTATCTATCAATCTACCTACCTACCTATCTGTATCTATCAATCTACCTACCGACCTATCTGTATCTATCTATCTACCTACCTAACTATCTCTATCTATCAATCTACCTACCTACCTATCTGTATCTATCTATCTACCTATCTACCTATCTCTATCTATCAATCTACCTACCTACCTACCTCTATCTATCAATCTACCTACCTACCTACCTATCTCTATCAATCTACCTACCTACCTATCTCTATCTATCTACCTACCTACCTACCTATCTCTATCTATCAATCTACCTACCTACCTATCTGTATCTATCAATCTACCTACCGACCTATCTGTATCTATCTATCTACCTACCTAACTATCTCTATCTATCAATCTACCTACCTACCTATCTGTATCTATCTATCTACCTACCTACCTATCTCTATCTATCTATCTATCTATCTACCTACCTACCTATCTCTATCTATCTATCTACCTACCTACCTATCTCTATATATCAATCTACCTACCTACCTATCTGTATCTATCTATCTACCTACCTACCTATCTGTATCTATCTATCTACCTACCTACCTATCTGTATCTATTTATCTACCTACCTACCTATCTCTATCTATCAATCTACCTACCTACCTATCTGTATCTATCAATCTACCTACCTACCTATCTCTATCTATCTATCTATCTACCTACCTACATATCTCTATCTATCTATCTATCTACCTACCTACCTATCTGTATCTATGTATCTACCTACCTACCTATCTGTATCTATCAATCTACCTACCTACCTATCTCTATCTATCAATCTACCTACCTACCTATCTCTATCTACCTACCTACCTACCTATCTCTATCTATCAATCTACCTACCTACCTATCTGTATCTATCTATCTACCTACCTACCTATCTCTATCTATCTATCTACCTACCTACCTATCTCTATCAATCTATCTACCTACCTACCTATCTCTATCTATCAATCTACCTACCCACCTATCTCTATCTATCAATCTACCTACCTATCTTTATCTATCTACCTACCTACCTACCTATCTGTATCTATCAATCTACCTACCTACCTATCTCTATCTATCTACCTACCTACCTACCTATCTCTATCAATCTACCTACCTACCTATCTCTATCTATCTACCTACCTACCTATCTGTATCTATCTATCTACCTACCTACCTATCTGTATCTATCTATCTACCTACCTAACTATCTCTATCTATCAATCTACCTACCTACCTATCTGTATCTATCTATCTGCCTACCTACCTATCTCTATCTATCTATCTACCTACCTACCTATCTCTATCTATCTATCTACCTACCTACCTATCTCTATCTATCAATCTACCTACCTACCTATCTGTATCTATCTATCTACCTACCTACCTATCTGTATCTATCTACCTACCTACCTACCTATCTCTATCTATCTATCTACCTACCTATCTCTATCTATCAATCTACTTACCTACCTATCTGTATCTATCAATCTACCTACCTACCTATCTCTATCTATCTACTTACCTACCTACCTATCTCTATCAATCTACCTACCTACCTATCTCTAACTATCTACCTACCTACCTACCTATCTCTATCTATCAATCTACCTTCCTACCTATCTGTATCTATCTATCTACCTACCTACCTATCTCTATATATCTATCTACCTACCTACCTATCTCTATCTATCTATCTACCAACCTACCTATCTCTATCTTTCTATCTACCTACCTACCTATCTGTATCTATCAATCTACCTACCTACCTATCTCTATCTATCTACCTACCTATCTGTATCTATCTACCTACCTACCTACGTATCTCTATCTATCAATCTACCTACCTACCTATCTGTATCTATCAATCTACCTACCTACCTATCTCTATCTATCTATCTATCTACCTACCTACATATCTCTATCTATCTATCTATCTACCTACCTACCTATCTGTATCTATGTATCTACCTACCTACCTATCTGTATCTATCAATCTACCTACCTACCTATCTCTATCTATCAATCTACCTACCTACCTATCTCTATCTACCTACCTACCTACCTATCTCTATCTATCAATCTACCTACCTACCTATCTGTATCTATCTATCTACCTACCTACCTATCTCTATCTATCTATCTACCTACCTACCTATCTCTATCAATCTATCTACCTACCTACCTATCTCTATCTATCAATCTACCTACCCACCTATCTCTATCTATCAATCTACCTACCTATCTTTATCTATCTACCTACCTACCTACCTATCTGTATCTATCAATCTACCTACCTACCTATCTCTATCTATCTACCTACCTACCTACCTATCTCTATCAATCTACCTACCTACCTATCTCTATCTATCTACCTACCTACCTACCTATCTGTATCTATCTATCTACCTACCTACCTATCTGTATCTATCTATCTACCTACCTAACTATCTCTATCTATCAATCTACCTACCTACCTATCTGTATCTATCTATCTGCCTACCTACCTATCTCTATCTATCTATCTACCTACCTACCTATCTCTATCTATCTATCTACCTACCTACCTATCTCTATCTATCAATCTACCTACCTACCTATCTGTATCTATCTATCTACCTACCTACCTATCTGTATCTATCTACCTACCTACCTACCTATCTCTATCTATCTATCTACCTACCTACCTATCTCTATCTATCAATCTACTTACCTACCTATCTGTATCTATCAATCTACCTACCTACCTATCTCTATCTATCTACTTACCTACCTACCTATCTCTATCAATCTACCTACCTACCTATCTCTATCTATCTACCTACCTACCTACCTATCTCTATCTATCAATCTACCTTCCTACCTATCTGTATCTATCTATCTACCTACCTACCTATCTCTATCTATCTATCTACCTACCTACCTATCTCTATCTATCTATCTACCAACCTACCTATCTCTATCTTTCTATCTACCTACCTACCTATCTGTATCTATCAATCTACCTACCTACCTATCTCTATCTATCTACCTACCTATCTGTATCTATCTACCTACCTACCTACGTATCTCTATCTATCTATCTACCTACCTACCTATCTCTATCTATCAATCTACCTACCTACCTATCTCTATCTATCTATCTACCTACCTACCTATCTCTATCTATCTATCTACCTATCTACCTATCTCTATCTATCAATCTACCTACCTACCTACCTACCTCTATCTATCAATCTACCTACCTACCTACCTATCTCTATCAATCTACCTACCTACCTATCTCTATCTATCTACCTACCTACCTACCTATCTCTATCTATCAATCTACCTACCTACCTATCTGTATCTATCTATCTACCTACCTACCTATCTGTATCTATCTATCTACCTACCTACCTATCTCTATCTATCTACCTACCTACCTATCTCTATCTATCTATCTACCTACCTACCTACCTACCTATCTCTATCAATCTACCTACCTACCTATCTCTATCTATCTACCTACCTACCTACCTATCTCTATCTATCAATCTACCTACCTATCTATCTGTATCTATCTATCTACCTACCTACCTATCTGTATCTATCTATCTACCTACCTACCTATCTCTATCTATCTACCTACCTACCTATCTCTATCTATCAATCTACCTACCTACCTATCTCTATCTATCTATCTACCTACCTACATATCTGTATCTATATATCTACCTACCTACCTATCTGTATCTATCTATCTACCTATCTACCTATCTCTATCTATCAATCTACCTACCCACCTATCTCTATCTATCAATCTACCTACCTATCTTTATCTATCTACCTACCTACCTACCTATCTGTATCTATCAATCTACCTACCTACCTATCTCTATCTATCTACCTACCTACCTACCTATCTCTATCAATCTACCTACCTACCTATCTCTATCTATCTACCTACCTACCTACCTATCTGTATTTATCTATCTACCTACCTACCTATCTGTATCTATCTATCTACCTACCTAACTATCTCTATCTATCAATCTACCCACCTACCTATCTGTATCTATCTATCTGCCTACCTACCTATCTCTATCTATCTATCTACCTACCTACCTATCTCTATCTATCTATCTACCTACCTATCTCTATCTATCAATCTACCTTCCTACCTATCTGTATCTATCTATCTACCTACCTACCTACCTATCTCTATCTACCTACCTACCTACCTATCTCTATCTATCAATCTACCTACCTACCTATCTGTATCTATCTATCTACCTACCTACCTATCTCTATCTATCTATCTACCTACCTACCTATCTCTATCAATATATCTACCTACCTACCTATCTCTATCTATCAATCTACCTACCCACCTATCTCTATCTATCAATCTACCTACCTATCTTTATCTATCTACCTACCTACCTACCTATCTGTATCTATCAATCTACCTACCTACCTATGTCTATCTATCTACCTACCTACCTACCTATCTCTATCAATCTACCTACCTACCTATCTCTATCTATCTACCTACCTACCTACCTATCTGTATCTATCTATCTACCTACCTACCTATCTGTATCTATCTATCTACCTACCTAACTATCTCTATCTATCAATCTACCTACCTACCTATCTGTATCTATCTATCTGCCTACCTACCTATCTCTATCTATCTATCTACCTACCTACCTATCTCTATCTATCTATCTACCTACCTACCTATCTCTATCTATCAATCTACCTACCTACCTATCTGTATCTATCTATCTACCTACCTACCTATCTGTATCTATCTACCTACCTACCTACCTATCTCTATCTATCTATCTACCTACCTACCTATCTCTATCTATCAATCTACTTACCTACCTATCTGTATCTATCAATCTACCTACCTACCTATCTCTATCTATCTACTTACCTACCTACCTATCTCTATCAATCTACCTACCTACCTATCTCTATCTATCTACCTACCTACCTACCTATCTCTATCTATCAATCTACCTTCCTACCTATCTGTATCTATCTATCTACCTACCTACCTATCTCTATCTATCTATCTACCTACCTACCTATCTCTATCTATCTATCTTCCAACCTACCTATCTCTATCTTTCTATCTACCTACCTACCTATCTGTATCTATCAATCTACCTACCTACCTATCTCTATCTATCTACCTACCTATCTGTATCTATCTACCTACCTACCTACGTATCTCTATCTATCTATCTACCTACCTACCTATCTCTATCTATCAATCTACCTACCTACCTATCTCTATCTATCTATCTACCTACCTACCTATCTCTATCTATCTATCTACCTATCTACCTATCTCTATCTATCAATCTACCTACCTACCTACCTACCTCTATCTATCAATCTACCTACCTACCTACCTATCTCTATCAATCTACCTACCTACCTATCTCTATCTATCTACCTACCTACCTACCTATCTCTATCTATCAATCTACCTACCTACCTATCTGTATCTATCTATCTACCTACCTACCTATCTGTATCTATCTATCTACCTACCTACCTATCTCTATCTATCTACCTACCTACCTATCTCTATCTATCTATCTACCTACCTACCTACCTACCTATCTCTATCAATCTACCTACCTACCTATCTCTATCTATCTACCTACCTACCTACCTATCTCTATCTATCAATCTACCTACCTATCTATCTGTATCTATCTATCTACCTACCTACCTATCTGTATCTATCTATCTACCTACCTACCTATCTCTATCTATCTACCTACCTACCTATCTCTATCTATCAATCTACCTACCTACCTATCTCTATCTATCTATCTACCTACCTACATATCTGTATCTATATATCTACCTACCTACCTATCTGTATCTATCTATCTACCTATCTACCTATCTCTATCTATCAATCTACCTACCCACCTATCTCTATCTATCAATCTACCTACCTATCTTTATCTATCTACCTACCTACCTACCTATCTGTATCTATCAATCTACCTACCTACCTATCTCTATCTATCTACCTACCTACCTACCTATCTCTATCAATCTACCTACCTACCTATCTCTATCTATCTACCTACCTACCTACCTATCTGTATCTATCTATCTACCTACCTACCTATCTGTATCTATCTATCTACCTACCTAACTATCTCTATCTATCAATCTACCTACCTACCTATCTGTATCTATCTATCTGCCTACCTACCTATCTCTATCTATCTATCTACCTACCTACCTATCTCTATCTATCTATCTACCTACCTATCTCTATCTATCAATCTACCTACCTACCTATCTGTATCTATCTATCTACCTACCTACCTATCTGTATCTATCTACCTACCTACCTACCTATCTCTATCTATCTATCTACCTACCTACCTATCTCTATCTATCAATCTACTTACCTACCTATCTGTATCTATCAATCTACCTACCTACCTATCTCTATCTATCTACTTACCTACCTACCTATCTCTATCAATCTACCTACCTACCTATCTCTATCTATCTACCTACCTACCTACCTATCTCTATCTATCAATCTACCAACCTACCTATCTCTATCTTTCTATCTACCTACCTACCTATCTGTATCTATCAATCTACCTACCTACCTATCTCTATCTATCTACCTACCTATCTGTATCTATCTACCTACCTACCTACGTATCTCTATCTATCTATCTACCTACCTACCTATCTCTATCTATCAATCTACCTACATACCTATCTCTATCTATCTATCTACCTATCTACCTATCTCTATCTATCAATCTACCTACCTACCTATCTCTATCTATCAATCTACCTACCTACCTACCTATCTCTATCAATCTACCTACCTACCTATCTCTATCTATCTACCTACACACCTACCTATCTCTATCTATCAATCTACCTACCTACCTATCTGTATCTATCTATCTACCTACCTACCTCTCTCTATCTATCTATCTACCTACCTACCTATCTCTATCTATCTATCTACCTACCTACCTATCTCTATCAATCTACCTACCTACCTATCTCTATCTATCTACCTACCTACCTATCTCTATCTATCAATCTACCTACCTACCCATCTGTATCTATCTATCTACCTACCTACCTATATCTATCTATCTATCTATCTATCTACCTACCTACCTATCTCTATCTATCTACCTACCTACCTATCTGTATCTATCAATCTACCTACCTACCTATCTGTATTTATTTATCTACCTACCTATCTGTATCTATCTACCTACCTACCTACGTATCTCTATCTATCTATCTACCTACCTACCTATCTCTATCTATCAATCTACCTATCTACCTATCTGTATCTATCTATCTACCTACCTACCTATCTGTATCTATCTATCTACCTACCTACCTATCTCTATCTATCTACCTACCTACCTATCTCTATCTATCTACCTACCTACCTATCTCTATCTATCTACCTACCTACCTACCTATCTCTATCTATCTATCTACCTACCTACCTATCTGTATCTATCTATCTACCTACCTACCTATCTCTATCTATCTATCTACCTACCTACCTATCTCTATCTATCTATCTATCTATCTATCTATCTATCTATCTATCTATCTATCTATCTATCTATCTATCTACCTACCTATCTATATCTATCAATCTACCTACCTACCTATCTCTATCTATCTATCTATCTATCTATCTATCTATCTATCTATCTATCTATCTATCTATCTATCTATCTATCTATCTATCTATCTACCTACCTACCTATCTGTATCTATCTATCTACCTACCTACCTATCTCTATCTATCTATCTACCTACCTACCTATCTCTATCTATCTATCTATCTATCTATCTATCTATCTATCTATCTATCTATCTATCTATCTATCTACCTACCTATCTATATCTATCAATCTACCTACCTACCTATCTCTATCTATCTATCTATCTATCTATCTATCTATCTATCTATCTATCTATCTATCTATCTATCTATCTATCTACCTACCTACCTATCTCTTTCTATCTATCTACCTACCTACCTATCTCTATCAATCTACCTACCTACCTATCTGTATCTATCTATCTACCTACCTACCTATCTGTATCTATCTATCTACCTACCTACCTATCTGTATCTATCTATCTACCTACCTACCTATCTGTATCTATTTATCTACCTACCTACCTATCTCTATCTATCAATCTACCTACCTACCTATCTGTATCTATCAATCTACCTACCTACCTATCTCTATCTATCTATCTACCTACCTACATATCTCTATCTATCTATCTACCTACCTACCTATCTGTATCTATATATCTACCTACCTACCTATCTCTATCTATCAATCTACCTACCTACCTATCTCTATCTATCTATCTACCTACCTACCTATCTCTATCTATCTACCTACCTACCTACCTATCTCTATCTATCAATCTACCTACCTACCTATCTGTATCTATCTATCTACCTACCTAACTATCTCTATCTATCAATCTACCTACCTACCTATCTGTATCTATCTATCTACCTACCTACCTATCTCTATCTATCTATCTATCTACCTACCTACCTATCTCTATCTATCTATCTACCTACCTACCTATCTCTATCTATCAATCTACCTACCTACCTATCTGTATCTATCTATCTACCTACCTACCTATCTGTATCTATCTATCTACCTCCTACCTATCTGTATCTATTTATCTACCTACCTACCTATCTCTATCTATCAATCTACCTACCTACCTATCTGTATCTATCAATCTACCTACCTACCTATCTGTATCTATCTATCTACCTACCTACCTATCTCGATCTATCTACCTACCTACCTATCTCTATCTATCTATCTACCTACCTACCTACCTATCTCTATCAATCTACCTTCCTACCTATCTCTATCTATCTACCTACCTACCTACCTATCTCTATCTATCAATCTACCTACCTATCTATCTGTATCTATCTATCTACCTACCTACCTATCTGTATCTATCTATCTACCTACCTACCTATCTCTATCTATCTATCTACCTACCTACCTATCTCTATCTATCAATCTACCTACCTACCTATCTCTATCTATCTATCTACCTACCTACATATCTGTATCTATATATCTACCTACCTACCTATCTGTATCTATCTATCTACCTATCTACCTATCTCTATCTATCAATCTACCTACCCATCTATCTCTATCTATCAATCTACCTACCTATCTTTATCTATCTACCTACCTACCTACCTATCTGTATCTATCAATCTACCTACCTACCTATCTCTATCTATCTACCTACCTACCTACCTATCTCTATCAATCTACCTACCTACCTATCTCTATCTATCTACCTACCTACCTACCTATCTGTATCTATCTATCTACCTACCTACCTATCTGTATCTATCTATCTACCTACCTAACTATCTCTATCTATCAATCTACCTACCTACCTATCTGTATCTATCTATCTGCCTACCTACCTATCTCTATCTATCTATCTACCTACCTACCTATCTCTATCTATCTATCTACCTACCTACCTATCTGAATCTATCAATCTACCTACCTACCTATCTGTATCTATCTATCTACCTACCTACCTATCTGTATCTATCTACCTACCTACCTACCTATCTCTATCTATCTATCTACCTACCTACCTATCTCTATCTATCAATCTACTTACCTACCTATCTGTATCTATCAATCTACCTACCTACCTATCTCTATCTATCTACTTACCTACCTACCTATCTCTATCAATCTACCTACCTACCTATCTCTATCTATCTACCTACCTACCTACCTATCTCTATCTATCAATCTACCTTCCTACCTATCTGTATCTATCTATCTACCTACCTACCTATCTCTATCTATCTATCTACCTACCTACCTATCTCTATCTATCTATCTACCAACCTACCTATCTCTATCTTTCTATCTACCTACCTACCTATCTCTATCTATCAATCTACCTACCTACGTATCTCTATCTATCTACCTACCTATCTGTATCTATCTACCTACCTACCTACGTATCTCTATCTATCTATCTACCTACCTACCTATCTCTATCTATCAATCTACCTACCTACCTACCTATCTCTATCTATCTATCTACCTATCTACCTATCTCTATCTATCAATCTACCTACCAACCTATCTCTATCTATCAATCTACCTACCTACCTACCTATCTCTATCAATCTACCTACCTACCTATCTCTATCTATCTACCTACACACCTACCTATCTCTATCTATCAATCTACCTACCTACCTATCTGTATCTATCTATCTACCTACCTACCTATCTCTATCTATCTATCTACCTACCTACCTATCTCTATCTATCTATCTACCTACCTACCTACCTATCTCTATCAATCTACCTACCTACCTATCTCTATCTATCTACCTACCTACCTACCTATCTCTAACTATCAATCTACCTACCTACCCATCTGTATCTATCTATCTACCTACCTACCTATATCTATCTATCTATCTATCTATCTATCTACCTACCTACCTATCTCTATCTATCTATCTACCTACCTACCTATCTGTATCTATCAATCTACCTACCTACCTATCTGTATTTATTTATCTACCTACCTATCTGTATCTATCTACCTACCTACCTACGTATCTCTATCTATCTATCTACCTACCTATCTCTATCTATCTATCTACCTACCTACCTACCTATCTCTATCAATCTACCTACCTACCTATCTCTATCTATCTACCTACCTACCTACCTATCTCTATCTATCAATCTACCTACCTATCTATCTGTATCTATCTATCTACCTACCTACCTATCTGTATCTATCTATCTACCTACCTACCTATCTCTATCTATCTATCTATCTACCTACCTACCTATCTCTATCTATCAATCTACCTACCTACCTATCTCTATCTATCTATCTACCTACCTACATATCTGTATCTATATATCTACCTACCTACCTATCTGTATCTATCTATCTACCTATCTACCTATCTCTATCTATCAATCTACCTACCCACCTATCTCTATCTATCAATCTACCTACCTATCTTTATCTATCTACCTACCTACCTACCTATCTGTATCTATCAATCTACCTACCTACCTATCTCTATCTATCTACCTACCTACCTACCTACCTATCTCTATCAATCTACCTACCTACCTATCTCTATCTATCTACCTACCTACCTACCTATCTGTATCTATCTATCTACCTACCTACCTATCTGTATCTATCTATCTACCTACCTAACTATCTCTATCTATCAATCTACCTACCTACCTATCTGTATCTATCTATCTGCCTACCTACCTATCTCTATCTATCTATCTACCTACCTACCTATCTCTATCTATCTATCTACCTACCTACCTATCTCTATCTATCAATCTACCTACCTACCTATCTGTATCTATCTATCTACCTACCTACCTATCTGTATCTATCTACCTACCTACCTACCTACCTATCTCTATCTATCTATCTACCTACCTACCTATCTCTATCTATCAATCTACTTACCTACCTATCTGTATCTATCAATCTACCTACCTACCTATCTCTATCTATCTACTTACCTACCTACCTATCTGTATCAATCTACCTACCTACCTATCTCTATCTATCTACCTACCTACCTACCTATCTCTATCTATCAATCTACCTTCCTACCTATCTGTATCTATCTATCTACCTACCTACCTATCTCTATCTATCTATCTACCTACCTACCTATCTCTATCTATCTACCAACCTACCTATCTCTATTTTTCTATCTACCTACCTACATATCTGTATCTATCAATCTACCTACCTACCTATCTCTATCTATCTACCTACCTATCTGTATCTATCTACCTACCTACCTACGTATCTCTATCTATCTATCTACCTACCTACCTATCTCTATCTATCAATCTACCTACCTACCTATCTCTATCTATCTATCTACCTACCTACCTATCTCTATCTATCTATCTACCTATCTACCTATCTCTATCTATCAATCTACCTACCTACCTACCTCTATCTATCAATCTACCTACCTACCTACCTATCTCTATCAATCTACCTACCTACCTATCTCTATCTATCTACCTACCTACCTACCTATCTCTATCTATCAATCTACCTACCTACCTATCTGTATCTATCTATCTACCTACCTACCTATCTGTATCTATCTATCTACCTACCTACCTATCTCTATCTATCTACCTACCTACCTATCTCTATCTATCTATCTACCTACCTACCTACCTATCTCTATCAATCTACCTACCTACCTATCTCTATCTATCTACCTACCTACCTACCTATCTCTATCTATCAATCTACCTACCTATCTATCTGAATCTATCTATCTACCTACCTACCTATCTGTATCTATCTATCTACCTACCTACCTATCTCTATCTATCTATCTACCTACCTACCTATCTCTATCTATCAATCTACCTACCTACCTATCTCTATCTATCTATCTACCTACCTACATATCTGTATCTATATATCTACCTACCTACCTATCTGTATCTATCTATCTACCTATCTACCTATCTCTATCTATCAATCTACCTACCCACCTATCTCTATCTATCAATCTACCTACCTATCTTTATCTATCTACCTACCTACCTACCTATCTGTATCTATCAATCTACCTACCTACCTATCTCTATCTATCTACCTACCTACCTACCTATCTCTATCAATCTACCTACCTACCTATCTCTATCTATCTACCTACCTACCTACCTATCTGTATCTATCAATCTACCTACCTACCTATCTGTATCTATCTATCTGCCTACCTACCTATCTCTATCTATCTATCTACCTACCTACCTATCTCTATCTATCTATCTACCTACCTACCTATCTGAATCTATCAATCTACCTACCTACCTATCTGTATCTATCTATCTACCTACCTACCTATCTGTATCTATCTACCTACCTACCTACCTATCTCTATCTATCTATCTACCTACCTACCTATCTCTATCTATCAATCTACTTACCTACCTATCTGTATCTATCAATCTACCTACCTACCTATCTCTATCTATCTACTTACCTACCTACCTATCTCTATCAATCTACCTACCTACCTATCTCTATCTATCTACCTACCTACCTACCTATCTCTATCTATCAATCTACCTTCCTACCTATCTGTATCTATCTATCTACCTACCTACCTATCTCTATCTATCTATCTACCTACCTACCTATCTCTATCTATCTATCTACCAACCTACCTATCTCTATCTTTCTATCTACCTACCTACCTATCTCTATCTATCAATCTACCTACCTACGTATCTCTATCTATCTACCTACCTATCTGTATCTATCTACCTACCTACCTACGTATCTCTATCTATCTATCTACCTACCTACCTATCTCTATCTATCAATCTACCTACCTACCTACCTATCTCTATCTATCTATCTACCTATCTACCTATCTCTATCTATCAATCTACCTACCTACCTATCTCTATCTATCAATCTACCTACCTACCTACCTATCTCTATCAATCTACCTACCTACCTATCTCTATCTATCTACCTACACACCTACCTATCTCTATCTATCAATCTACCTACCTACCTATCTGTATCTATCTATCTACCTACCTACCTATCTCTATCTATCTATCTACCTACCTACCTATCTCTATCTATCTATCTACCTACCTACCTACCTATCTCTATCAATCTACCTACCTACCTATCTCTATCTATCTACCTACCTACCTACCTATCTCTATCTATCAATCTACCTACCTACCCATCTGTATCTATCTATCTACCTACCTACCTATATCTATCTATCTATCTATCTACCTACCTACCTATCTCTATCTATCTATCTACCTACCTACCTATCTGTATCTATCAATCTACCTACCTACCTATCTGTATTTATTTATCTACCTACCTATCTGTATCTATCTACCTACCTACCTACGTATCTCTATCTATCTATCTACCTACCTACCTATCTCTATCTATCAATCTACCTATCTACCTATCTGTATCTATCTATCTACCTACCTACCTATCTGTATCTATCAATCTACCTACCTACCTATCTCTATCTATCTATCTACCTACCTACATATCTCTATCTATCTATCTACCTACCTACCTATCTGTATCTATATATCTACCTACCTACCTATCTGTATCTATCAATCTACCTACCTACCTATCTCTATCTATCAATCTACCTACCTACCTATCTCTATCTATCTATCTACCTACCTACCTATCTGTATCTATCAATCTACCTACCTATCTATCTGTATCTATCTATCTACCTACCTACCTATCTGTATCTATCTACCTACCTACCTACCTATCTCTATCTATCTATCTACCTACCTACCTATCTCTATCTATCAATCTACCTACCTACCTATCTGTATCTATCAATCTACCTACCTACCTATCTCTATCTATCTATCTACCTACCTACCTATCTCTATCTATCAATCTACCTACCTACATATCTGCATCTATCAATCTACCTACCTACCTATTTCTATCTATCTACCTACCTACCTACCTATCTCTATCAATCTACCTACCTACCTATCTCTATCTATCAATCTACCTTCCTACCTATCTGTATCTATCTATCTACCTACCTACCTATCTGTATCTATCTATCTACCTACCTACCTATCTCTATCTATCTATCTACCTACCTACCTATCTCTATCTATCTATCTACCTACCTACCTATCTGTATCTATCAATATACCTACCTACCTATCTCTATCTATCTACCTACCTATCTGTATCTATCTACCTATCTACCTATCTCTATCTATCAATCTACCTACCTACCTATCTCTATCTATCAATCTACCTACCTACCTATCTCTATCAATCTACCTACCTACCTATCTGTATCTATCTACCTACCTACCTACCTATCTGTATCTATCTATCTACCTACCTACCTATCTGTATCTATCTATCTACCTACCTACCTATCTGTATCTATCAATATACCTACCTACCTATCTCTATCTATCTACCTACCTATCTGTATCTATCTACCTATCTACCTATTTCTATCTATCTACCTACCTACCTACCTATCTCTATCAATCTACCTACCTACCTATCTCTATCTATCAATCTACCTTCCTACCTATCTGTATCTATCTATCTACCTACCTACCTATCTGTATCTATCTATCTACCTACCTACCTATCTCTCTCTATCTATCTACCTACCTACCTATCTCTATCTATCTATCTACCTACCTACCTATCTGTATCTATCAATATACCTACCTACCTATCTCTATCTATCTACCTACCTATCTGTATCTATCTACCTATCTACCTATCTCTATCTATCAATCTACCTACCTACCTATCTCTATCTATCTACCTACCTACCAATCTCTATCAATCTACCTACCTACCTATCTCTATCTATCTACCTACCTACCTACCTACCTATCTGTTTCTATCTATCTATCTACCTACCTACCTATCTGTATCTATCTATCTACCTACCTAACTATCTCTATCTATCAATCTACCTACCTACCTATCTGTATCTATCTATCTACCTACCTACCTATCTGTATCTATCTATCTACCTACCTACCTATCTCTATCTATCTATCTACCTACCTACCTATCTCTATCTATCAATCTACCTACCTACCTATCTGTATCTATCTATCTACCTAGCTACCTATCTGTATCTATCTACCTACCTACCTATCTCTATCTATCTATCTACCTACCTACCTATCTTTGTCTATCAATCTACCTACCTACCTATCTGTATATATCAATCTACCTACCTACCTATCTCTATCTATCTATCTACCTACCTACATATCTCTATCTATCAATCTACCTACCTACCTATCTATATCTATCTACCTACCTACCAATCTCTATCAATCTACCTACCTACCTATCTCTATCTATCTACCTACCTACCTACCTACCTATCTGTTTCTATCTATCTATCTACCTACCTACCTATCTCTATCTATCAATCTACCTACCTACCTATCTGTATCTATCAATCTACCTACCTACCTTTCTCTATCTATCTACCTACCTACCTACCTATCTGTTTCTTTCTATCTACCTACCTACCCATCTCTATCTATCTACCTACCTACCTACCTATCTCTATCTATCAATCTACCTTCCTACCTATCTGTATCTATCTATCTACCTACCTACCTACGTATCTCTATCTATCTATCTACCTACCTACCTATCTCTATCAATCAATCTACCTACCTACCTACCTATCTCTATCTATCTACCTACCTACCTACCTATCTCTATCTATCAATCTACCTACCTACCTATCTGTATCTATCTATCTACCTACCTACCTATCTGTATCTCTCTATCTACCTACCTATCTCTATCTATCTATCTACCTACCTACCTATCTCTATCTATCTACCTACCTACCTACCTATCTCTATCAATCTACCTACCTACCTATCTCTATCTATCTACCAACCTACCTACCTATCTCTATCTATCAATCTACCTACCTACCTATCTGTATCTATGTATCTACCTACCTACCTATCTGTATCTATCTATCTACCTACCTACCTATCTCTATCTATCTATCTACCTACCTACCTATCTCTATCTATCTATCTACCTACCTACCTATCTCTATCTATCTATCTACCTACCTACCTATCTGTATTTATCTATCTACCTACCTATCTGTATCTATCTACCTACCTACCTACGTATCTCTATCTATCTATCTACCTACCTACCTATCTCTATCTATCAATCTACCTACCTACCTATCTCTATCTATCTATCTACCTATCTCTATCTATCAATCTACCTACCTACCTATCTCTATCTATCAATCTACCTACCTACCTATCTGTATCTATCTATCTACCTACCTAACTATCTGTATCTATCTATCTACCTACCTACCTATCTCTATCTATCTATCTACCTACCTACCTATCTCTATCTATCTATCTACCTACCTACCTATCTCTATCTAGCTATCTACCTACCTACCTATCTCTATCTATCTATCTACCTACCTACCTACCTATCTCTATCAATCTACCTACCTACCTATCTCTATCTATCTACCTACCTACCTACCTACCTATCTCTATCTATCAATCTACCTACCTACCTATCTGTATCTATCTATCTACCTACCTACCTATCTGTATCTATCTATCTACCTACCTACCTATCTCTATCTATCTATCTACCTACCTACCTATCTCTATCTATCAATCTACCTACCTACCTATCTCTATCTATCTATCT
The DNA here is from genome assembly GCA_024509115.1 of Crotalus helleri. Classification (NCBI taxonomy): domain Eukaryota; kingdom Metazoa; phylum Chordata; class Lepidosauria; order Squamata; family Viperidae; genus Crotalus; species Crotalus helleri. The sequence continues at coordinate 162,271 of JAKSXO010000131.1, forward strand.
ATCTATCTATCTATCTATCTACCTACCTACATATCTGTATCTATATATCTACCTACCTACCTATCTGTATCTATCTATCTACCTATCTACCTATCTCTATCTAATAATCTACCTACCCACCTATCTCTATCTATCAATCTACCTACCTACCTATCTGTATCTATCTACCTACCTACCTATCTCTATCAATCTACGTACCTACCTATCTCTATCTATCTACCTACCTACCTACCTATCTGTATCTATCTATCTACCTACCTACCTATCTGTATCGATCTATCTACCTACCTAACTATTTCTATCTATCAATCTACCTACCTACCTATCTGTATCTATCTATCTACCTACCTACCTATCTCTATCTATCTATCTACCTACCTACCTACCTATCTCTATCTATCTATCTACCTACCTACCTATCTCTATCTATCAATCTACCTACCTACCTATCTGTATCTATCTATCTATCTACCTACCTACCTATCTGTATCTATCTACCTACCTACCTACCTATCTCTATCTATCTATCTACCTACCTACCTATCTCTATCTATCAATCTACCTACCTACCTATCTGTATCTATCAATCTACTTACCTACCTATCTCTATCTATCTATCTACCTACCTACCTATCTCTATCTATCAATCTACCTACCTACCTATCTGTATCTATCAATCTACCTACCTACCTATCTCTATCTATCTACCTACCTACCTACCTACCTATCTCTATCAATCTACCTACCTACCTATCTCTATCTATCTACCTACCTACCTACCTATCTCTATCTATCAATCTACCTTCCTACCTATCTGTATCTATCTATCTACCTACCTACCTATCTCTATCTATCAATCTACCTACCTACCTATCTCTATCTATCTACCTACCTACCTATCTCTATCAATCAATCTACCTACCTACCTACCTATCTCTATCTATCTACCTACCTACCTACCTACCTATCTCTATCTATCAATCTACCTACCTACCTATCTGTATCTATCTATCTACCTACCTACCTATCTGTATCTCTCTATCTACCTACCTATCTCTATCTATCTATCTACCTACCTACCTATCTCTATCTATCTACCTACCTACCTACCTATCTCTATCAATCTACCTACCTACCTATCTCTATCTATCTACCAACCTACCTACCTATCTCTATCTATCAATCTACCTACCTACCTATCTGTATCTATGTATCTACCTACCTACCTATCTGTATCTATCTATCTACCTACCTACCTATCTCTATCTATCTATCTACCTACCTACCTATCTCTATCTATCTATCTACCTACCTACCTATCTCTATCTATCTATCTACCTACCTACCTATCTGTATTTATCTATCTACCTACCTATCTGTATCTATCTACCTACCTACCTACGTATCTCTATCTATCTATCTACCTACCTACCTATCTCTATCTATCAATCTACCTACCTACCTATCTCTATCTATCTATCTACCTATCTCTATCTATCAATCTACCTACCTACCTATCTCTATCTATCAATCTACCTACCTACCTATCTGTATCTATCTATCTACCTACCTAACTATCTGTATCTATCTATCTACCTACCTACCTATCTCTATCTATCTATCTACCTACCTACCTATCTCTATCTATCTATCTACCTACCTACCTATCTCTATCTAGCTATCTACCTACCTACCTATCTCTATCTATCTATCTACCTACCTACCTACCTATCTCTATCAATCTACCTACCTACCTATCTCTATCTATCTACCTACCTACCTACCTACCTATCTCTATCTATCAATCTACCTACCTACCTATCTGTATCTATCTATCTACCTACCTACCTATCTGTATCTATCTATCTACCTACCTACCTATCTCTATCTATCTATCTACCTACCTACCTATCTCTATCTATCAATCTACCTACCTACCTATCTCTATCTATCTATCTATCTATCTATCTATCTATCTATCTATCTACCTACCTACATATCTGTATCTATATATCTACCTACCTACCTATCTGTATCTATCTATCTACCTATCTACCTATCTCTATCTAATAATCTACCTACCCACCTATCTCTATCTATCAATCTACCTACCTACCTATCTGTATCTATCTACCTACCTACCTATCTCTATCAATCTACGTACCTACCTATCTCTATCTATCTACCTACCTACCTACCTATCTGTATCTATCTATCTACCTACCTACCTATCTGTATCGATCTATCTACCTACCTAACTATTTCTATCTATCAATCTACCTACCTACCTATCTGTATCTATCTATCTACCTACCTACCTATCTCTATCTATCTATCTACCTACCTACCTACCTATCTCTATCTATCTATCTACCTACCTACCTATCTCTATCTATCAATCTACCTACCTACCTATCTGTATCTATCTATCTACCTACCTACCTATCTGTATCTATCTACCTACCTACCTACCTATCTCTATCTATCTATCTACCTACCTACCTATCTCTATCTATCAATCTACCTACCTACCTATCTGTATCTATCAATCTACTTACCTACCTATCTCTATCTATCTATCTACCTACCTACCTATCTCTATCTATCAATCTACCTACCTACCTATCTGTATCTATCAATCTACCTACCTACCTATCTCTATCTATCTACCTACCTACCTACCTACCTATCTCTATCAATCTACCTACCTACCTATCTCTATCTATCTACCTACCTACCTACCTATCTCTATCTATCAATCTACCTTCCTACCTATCTGTATCTATCTATCTACCTACCTACCTATCTCTATCTATCAATCTACCTACCTACCTATCTCTATCTATCTACCTACCTACCTACCTATCTCTATCTATCAATCTACCTACCTACCTATCTGTATCTATCTATCTACCTACCTACCTATCTCTATCTATCTATCTACCTACCTACCTATTTCTATCAATCTACCTACCTACCTATCTCTATCTATCTACCTACCTACCTACCTATCTCTATCTATCAATCTACCTACCTACCTATCTGTATCTATCTAACTACCTACCTACCTATCTGTATCGATCTATCTACCTGCCTACCTATCTCTATCTATCTATCTACCTACCTACCTATCTCTATCTATCTATCTACCTACCTACCTATCTCTATCTATCTATCTACCTACCTACCTATCTGTATCTATCAATCTACCTACCTACCTATCTGTATTTATCTATCTACCTACCTATCTGTATCTATCTACCTACCTACCTACGTATCTCTATCTATCTATCTACCTACCTACCTATCTCTATCTATCAATCTACCTACCTACCTATCTCTTTCTATCTATCTACCTATCTACCTATCTCTATCTATCAATCTAGCTACCTACCTATCTCTATCTATCAATCTACCTACCTACCTATCTGTATCTATCTATCTACCTACCTAACTATCTGTATCTATCTATCTACCTACCTACCTATCTCTATCTATCTATCTACCTACCTACCTATCTCTATCTATCTATCTACCTACCTACCTATCTGAATCTATCTATCTACCTACCTACCTATCTGTATCTATCTATCTACCTACCTACCTATCTCTATCTATCTATCTACCTACCTACCTACCTACCTATCTCTATCAATCTACCTACCTACCTATCTCTATCTATCAATCTACCTACCTATCTGTATCTATCTATCTACCTACCTACCTATCTCTATCAATCTACCTACCTACCTATATCTATCTATCTACCTACCTACCTATCTCTATCTATCTATCTACCTACCTACCTATCTCTATCTATCTACCTACCTACCTACCTACCTATCTCTATCAATCTACCTACCTACCTATCTCTATCTATCTACCTACCTACCTACCTATCTCTATCTATCAATCTACCTACCTACCTATCTGTATCTATCTATCTACCTACCTACCTATCTGTATCTATCTATCTACCTACCTACCTATCTCTATCTATCTATCTACCTACCTACCTATCTCTATCTATCTATCTACCTACCTACCTATCTGTATCTATCAATCTACCTACCTACCTATCTGTATTTATCTATCTACCTACCTATCTGTATCTATCTACCTACCTACCTATCTCTATCTATCTATCTACCTACCTACCTATCTCTGTCTATCAATCTACCTACCTACCTATCTGTATATATCAATCTACCTACCTACGTATCTCTATCTATCTATCTATCTATCTATCTATCTATCTATCTATCTACCTACCTACCTATCTCTATCTATCAATCTACCTACCTACCTTTCTCTATCTATCTACCTACCTACCTACCTATCTGTTTCTTTCTATCTACCTACCTACCTATCTCTATCTATCTACCTACCTACCTACCTATCTCTATCTATCAATCTACCTTCCTACCTATCTGTATCTATCTATCTACCTACCTACCTATCTCTATCTATCTATCTACCTACCTACCTATCTCTATCTATCTATCTACCTACCTACCTATCTCTATCTATCTATCTACCTACCTACCTATCTCTATCTATCTACCTACCTATCTGTATCTATCTACCTACCTACCTACGTATCTCTATCTATCTATCTATCTACCTACCTACCTATCTCTATCTATCTACCTACCTACCTATCTCTATCTATCTACCTACCTACCTATCTCTATCTATCAATCTACCTACCTACCTATCTCTATCAATCAATCTACCTACCTACCTACCTATCTCTATCTATCTACCTACCTACCTACCTATCTCTATCTATCAATCTACCTACCTACCTATCTGTATCTATCTATCTACCTACCTACCTATCTGTATCTATCTATCTACCTACCTACCTATCTCTATCTATCTATCTACCTACCTACCTATCTCTATCTATCTACCTACCTACCTACCTATCTCTATCAATCTACCTACCTACCTATCTCTATCTATCTACCTACCTACATACCTATCTCTATCTATCAATCTACCTACCTACCTATCTGTATCTATGTATCTACCTACCTACCTATCTGTATCGATCTATCTACCTACCTACCTATCTCTATCTATCTATCTACCTACCTATCTCTATCTATCTATCTACCTACCTACCTATCTCTATCTATCTATCTACCTACCTACCTATCTGTATCTATCAATCTACCTACCTACCTATCTGTATTTATCTATCTACCTACCTATCTGTATCTATCTACCTACCTACCTACGTATCTCTATCTATCTATCTACCTACCTACCTATCTCTATCTATCAATCTACCTACCTACCTATCTCTATCTATCTATCTACCTATCTCTATCTATCAATCTACCTACCTACCTATCTCTATCTATCAATCTACCTACCTACCTATCTGTATCTATCTATCTACCTACCTACCTATCTCTATCTATCTATCTACCTACCTACCTATCTCTATCTAGCTATCTACCTACCTACCTATCTCTATCTATCTATCTACCTACCTACCTACCTATCTCTATCAATCTACCTACCTACCTATCTCTATCTATCTACCTACCTACCTACCTACCTATCTCTATCTATCAATCTACCTACCTACCTATCTGTATCTATCTATCTACCTACCTACCTATCTGTATCTATCTATCTACCTACCTACCTATCTCTATCTATCTATCTACCTACCTACCTATCTCTATCTATCAATCTACCTACCTACCTATCTCTATCTATCTATCTATCTATCTATCTACCTACCTACATATCTGTATCTATATATCTACCTACCTACCTATCTGTATCTATCTATCTACCTATCTACCTATCTCTATCTAATAATCTACCTACCCACCTATCTCTATCTATCAATCTACCTACCTACCTATCTCTATCTATCTACCTACCTACCTATCTCTATCAAGCTACGTACCTACCTATCTCTATCTATGTACCTACCTACCTACCTATCTGTATCTATCTATCTACCTACCTACCTATCTGTATCTATCTATCTACCTACCTAACTATCTCTATCTATCAATCTACCTACCTACCTTTCTCTATCTATCTACCTACCTACCTACCTATCTGTTTCTTTCTATCTACCTACCTACCTATCTCTATCTATCTACCTACCTCCCTACCTATCTCTATCTATCAATCTACCTTCCTACCTATCTGTATCTATTTATCTACCTACCTACCTATCTCTATCTATCTATCTACCTACCTACCTATCTCTATCTATCTATCTACCTACCTACCTATCTCTATCTATCTATCTACCTACCTACCTATCTCTATCTATCTACCTACCTATCTGTATCTATCTACCTACCTACCTACGTATCTCTATCTATCTATCTATCTACCTACCTACCTATCTCTATCTATCAATCTACCTACCTACCTATCTCTATCTATCTATCTACCTACCTACCTATCTCTATCTATCAATCTACCTACCTACCTATCTCTATCAATCAATCTACCTACCTACCTACCTATCTCTATCTATCTACCTACCTACCTACCTATCTCTATCTATCAATCTACCTACCTACCTATCTGTATCTATCTATCTACCTACCTACCTATCTGTATCTATCTATCTACCTACCTACCTATCTCTATCTATCTATCTATCTACCTACCTACCTATCTCTATCTATCTACCTACCTACCTATCTCTATCAATCTACCTACCTACCTATCTCTATCTATCTACCTACCTACCTACCTATCTCTATCTATCAATCTACCTACCTACCTATCTGTATCTATGTATCTACATACCTACCTATCTGTATCGAACTATCTACCTACCTACCTATCTCTATCTATCTATCTACCTACCTATCTCTATCTATCTATCTACCTACCTACCTATCTCTATCTATCTATCTACCTACCTACCTATCTGTATCTATCAATCTACCTACCTACCTATCTGTATTTATCTATCTACCTACCTATCTGTATCTATCTACCTACCTACCTACGTATCTCTATCTATCTATCTACCTACCTACCTATCTCTATCTATCAATCTACCTACCTACCTATCTCTATCTATCTATCTACCTATCTCTATCTATCAATCTACCTACCTACCTATCTCTATCTATCAATCTACCTACCTACCTATCTGTATCTATCTATCTACCTACCTACCTATCTCTATCTATCTATCTACCTACCTACCTATCTCTATCTATCTATCTACCTACCTACCTATCTGTATCTATCTATCTACCTACCTACCTATCTCTATCTAGCTATCTACCTACCTACCTATCTCTATCTATCTATCTACCTACCTACCTACCTACCTATCTCTATCAATCTACCTACCTACCTATCTCTATCTATCTACCTACCTACCTACCTATCTCTATCTATCAATCTACCTACCTACCTATCTGTATCTATCTATCTACCTACCTACCTATCTCTATCTATCTATCTACCTACCTACCTATCTCTATCTATCTATCTACCTACCTACCTATCTCTATCTATCAATCTACCTACCTACCTATCTCTATCTATCTATCTATCTACCTACCTACATATCTGTATCTATATATCTACCTACCTACCTATCTGTATCTATCTATCTACCTATCTACCTATCTCTATCTAATAATCTACCTACCCACCTATCTCTATCTATCAATCTACCTACCTACCTATCTCTATCTATCTACCTACCTACCTATCTCTATCAAGCTACGTACCTACCTATCTCTATCTATGTACCTACCTACCTACCTATCTGTATCTATCTATCTACCTACCTACCTATCTGTATCTATCTATCTACCTACCTAACTATCTCTATCTATCAATCTACCTACCTACCTATCTGTATCTATCTATCTACCTACCTACCTATCTCTATCTATCTATCTACCTACCTACCTACCTATCTCTATCTATCTATCTACCTACCTACCTATCTCTATCTATCAATCTACCTACCTACCTATCTGTATCTATCTATCTACCTACCTACCTATCTGTATCTATCTACCTACCTACCTACCTATCTCTATCTATCTATCTACCTACCTACCTATCTCTATCTATCAATCTACCTACCTACCTATCTGTATCTATCAATCTACTTACCTACCTATCTCTATCTATCAATCTACCTACCTACCTATCTGTATCTATCAATCTACCTACCTACTTACCTATCTCTATCAATCAATCTACCTACCTACCTACCTATCTCTATCTATCTACCTACCTACCTACCTATCTCTATCTATCAATCTACCTACCTACCTATCTGTATCTATCTATCTACCTACCTACCTATCTGTATCTATCTATCTACCTACCTACCTATCTCTATCTATCTATCTACCTACCTACCTATCTCTATCTATCTACCTACCTACCTACCTATCTCTATCAATCTACCTACCTACCTATCTCTATCTATCTACCTACCTACCTACCTATCTCTATCTATCAATCTACCTACCTACCTATCTGTATCTATGTATCTACCTACCTACCTATCTGTATCTATCTATCTACCTACCTACCTATCTCTATCTATCTATCTACCTACCTATCTCTATCTATCTATCTACCTACCTACCTATCTCTATCTATCTATCTACCTACCTACCTATCTGTATCTATCAATCTACCTACCTACCTATCTGTATTTATCTATCTACCTACCTATCTGTATCTATCTACCTACCTACCTACGTATCTCTATCTATCTATCTACCTACCTACCTATGTCTATCTATCAATCTACCTACCTACCTATCTCTATCTATCTATCTACCTATCTCTATCTATCAATCTACCTACCTACCTATCTCTATCTATCAATCTACCTACCTACCTATCTGTATCTATCTATCTACCTACCAAACAATCTGTATCTATCTATCTACCTACCTACCTATCTCTATCTATCTATCTACCTACCTACCTATCTCTATCTATCTATCTACCTACCTACCTATCTGTATCTATCTATCTACCTACCTACCTATCTCTATCTAGCTAGCTACCTACCTACCTATCTCTATCTATCTATCTACCTACCTACCTACCTATCTCTATCAATCTACCTACCTACCTATCTCTATCTATCTACCTACCTACCTACCTACCTATCTCTATCTATCAATCTACCTACCTACCTATCTGTATCTATCTATCTACCTACCTACCTATCTGTATCTATCTATCTACCTACCTACCTATCTCTATCTATCTATCTACCTACCTACCTATCTCTATCTATCAATCTACCTACCTACCTATCTCTATCTATCTATCTATCTATCTATCTATCTATCTACCTACCTACATATCTGTATCTATATATCTACCTACCTACCTATCTGTATCTATCTATCTACCTATCTACCTATCTCTATCTAATAATCTACCTACCCACCTATCTCTATCTATCAATCTACCTACCTACCTATCTCTATCTATCTACCTACCTACCTATCTCTATCAAGCTACGTACCTACCTATCTCTATCTATGTACCTACCTACCTACCTATCTGTATCTATCTATCTACCTACCTACCTATCTGTATCTATCTATCTACCTACCTAACTATCTCTATCTATCAATCTACCTACCTACCTATCTGTATCTATCTATCTACCTACCTACCTATCTCTATCTATCTATCTACCTACCTACCTACCTATCTCTATCTATCTATCTACCTACCTACCTATCTCTATCTATCAATCTACCTACCTACCTATCTGTATCTATCTATCTACCTACCTACCTATCTGTATCTATCTACCTACCTACCTACCTATCTCTATCTATCTATCTACCTACCTACCTATCTCTATCTATCAATCTACCTACCTACCTATCTGTATCTATCAATCTACTTACCTACCTATCTCTATCTATCTATCTACCTACCTACCTATCTCTATCTATCAATCTACCTACCTACCTATCTGTATCTATCAATCTACCTACCTACCTATCTCTATCTATCTACCTACCTACCTACTTACTTATCTGTATCTATCTATCTACCTACCTACCTATCTGTATCTATCTATCTACCTACCTAACTATCTCTATCTATCAATCTACCTACCTACCTATCTGTATCTATCTATCTACCTACCTACCTATCTCTATCTATCTATCTACTTACCTACCTACCTATCTCTATCTATCTATCTACCTACCTACCTATCTCTATCTATCAATCTACCTACCTACCTATCTGTATCTATCTATCTACCTACCTACCTATCTGTATCTATCTACCTACCTACCTACCTATCTCTATCTATCTATCTACCTACCTACCTATCTCTATCTATCAATCTACCTACCTACCTATCTGTATCTATCAATCTACCTTCCTACCTATCTGTATCTATCTATCTACCTACCTAACTATCTCTATCTATCTATCTACCTACCTACCTATCTCTATCTATCAATCTACCTACCTACCTATCTGTATCTATCAATCTACCTACCTACCTATCTCTATCTATCTACCTACCTACCTACCTACCTACCTATCTCTATCAATCTACCTACCTACCTATCTCTATCTATCTACCTACCTACCTACCTATCTCTATCTATCAATCTACCTTCCTACCTATCTGTATCTATCTATCTACCTACCTACCTATCTCTATCTATCAATCTACCTACCTACCTACCTATCTCTATCTATCTACCTACCTACCTACCTATCTCTATCTATCAATCTACCTACCTACCTATCTGTATCTATCTATCTACCTACCTACCTATCTGTATCTATCTATCTACCTACCTACCTATCTCTATCTATCTATCTACCTACCTACCTATCTCTATCAATCTACCTACCTACCTATCTCTATCTATCTACCTACCTACCTACCTATCTCTATCTATCAATCTACCTACCTACCTATCTGTATCTATCTATCTACCTACCTACCAATCTGTATCGATCTATCTACATGCCTACCTAACTCTATCTATCTATCTACCTACCTACCTATCTGTATCTATCTATCTACCTACCTACCTATCTCTATCTATCTATCTACCTACCTACCTATCTCTATCTATCAATCTACCTACCTACCTATCTCTATCTATCTATCTATCTATCTATCTATCTACCTACCTACATATCTGTATCTATATATCTACCTACCTACCTATCTGTATCTATCTATCTACCTATCTACCTATCTCTATCTAATAATCTACCTACCCACCTATCTCTATCTATCAATCTACCTACCTACCTATCTCTATCTATCTACCTACCTACCTATCTCTATCAAGCTACGTACCTACCTATCTCTATCTATGTACCTACCTACCTACCTATCTGTATCTATCTATCTACCTACCTACCTATCTGTATCTATCTATCTACCTACCTAACTATCTCTATCTATCAATCTACCTACCTACCTATCTGTATCTATCTATCTACCTACCTACCTATCTCTATCTATCTATCTACCTACCTACCTACCTATCTCTATCTATCTATCTACCTACCTACCTATCTCTATCTATCAATCTACCTACCTACCTATCTGTATCTATCTATCTACCTACCTACCTATCTGTATCTATCTACCTACCTACCTATCTCTATCTATCTATCTACCTACCTACCTATCTCTATCTATCAATCTACCTACCTACCTATCTGTATCTATCAATCTACTTACCTACCTATCTCTATCTATCTATCTACCTACCTACCTATCTCTATCTATCAATCTACCTACCTACCTATCTGTATCTATCAATCTACCTACCTACCTATCTCTATCTATCTACCTACCTACCTACTTACTTATCTGTATCTATCTATCTACCTACCTACCTATCTGTATCTATCTATCTACCTACCTAACTATCTCTATCTATCAATCTACCTACCTACCTATCTGTATCTATCTATCTACCTACCTACCTATCTCTATCTATCTATCTACCTACCTACCTACCTATCTCTATCTATCTATCTACCTACCTACCTATCTCTATCTATCAATCTACCTACCTACCTATCTGTATCTATCTATCTACCTACCTACCTATCTGTATCTATCTACCTACCTACCTACCTATCTCTATCTATCTATCTACCTACCTACCTATCTCTATCTATCAATCTACCTACCTACCTATCTGTATCTATCAATCTACCTTCCTACCTATCTGTATCTATCTATCTACCTACCTAACTATCTCTATCTATCTATCTACCTACCTACCTATCTCTATCTATCAATCTACCTACCTACCTATCTGTATCTATCAATCTACCTACCTACCTATCTCTATCTATCTACCTACCTACCTACCTACCTACCTACCTATCTCTATCAATCTACCTACCTACCTATCTCTATCTATCTACCTACCTACCTACCTATCTCTATCTATCAATCTACCTTCCTACCTATCTGTATCTATCTATCTACCTACCTACCTATCTCTATCTATCAATCTACCTACCTACCTACCTATCTCTATCTATCTACCTACCTACCTACCTATCTCTATCTATCAATCTACCTACCTACCTATCTGTATCTATCTATCTACCTACCTACCTATCTGTATCTATCTATCTACCTACCTACCTATCTCTATCTATCTATCTACCTACCTACCTATCTCTATCAATCTACCTACCTACCTATCTCTATCTATCTACCTACCTACCTACCTATCTCTATCTATCAATCTACCTACCTACCTATCTGTATCTATCTATCTACCTACCTACCAATCTGTATCGATCTATCTACATGCCTACCTAACTCTATCTATCTATCTACCTACCTACCTATCTCTATCTATCTATCTACCTACCTACCTATCTCTATCTATCTATCTACCTACCTACCTATCTGTATCTATCAATCTACCTACCTACCTATCTGTATTTATCTATCTACCTACCTATCTGTATCTATCTACCTACCTACCTACGTATCTCTATCTATCTATCTACCTACCTACCTATCTCTATCTATCAATCTACCTACCTACCTATCTCTATCTATCTATCTACCTATCTACCTATCTCTATCTATCAATCTAGCTACCTACCTATCTCTATCTATCAATCTACCTACCTACCTATCTGTATCTATCTATCTACCTACCTAACTATCTGTATCTATCTATCTACCTACCTACCTATCTCTATCTATCTATCTACCTACCTACCTATCTCTATCTATCTATCTACCTACCTACCTATCTGAATCTATCTATCTACCTACCTACCTATCTGTATCTATCTATCTACCTACCTACCTATCTCTATCTATCTATCTACCTACCTACCTACCTATCTCTATCAATCTACCTACCTACCTATCTCTATCTATCAATCTACCTACCTATCTGTATCTATCTATCTACCTACCTACCTATCTCTATCAATCTACCTACCTACCTATCTCTATCTATCTACCTACCTACCTACCTACCTATCTGTTTCTATCTATCTACCTACCTACCTATCTGTATCCATCTATCTACCTACCTAACTCTCTATCTATCAATCTACCTACCTACCTATCTGTATCTATCTATCTACCTACCTACCTATCTCTATCTATCTATCTACCTACCTACCTATCTCTATCTATCTATCTACCTACCTACCTATCTCTATCTATCAACCTACCTACCTATCTGTATCTATCTATCTACCTACCTACCTATCTGTATCTATCTACCTACCTACCTACCTATCTCTATCTATCTATCTACCTACCTACCTATCTCTATCTATCAATCTACCTACCTACCTATCTGTATCTATCAATCTACCTACCTACCTATCTCTATCTATCTATCTACCTACCTACCTATCTCTATCTATCAATCTACCTACCTACCTATCTGTATCTATCAATCTACCTACCTACCTTTCTCTATCTATCTACCTACCTACCTACCTATCTCTATCAATCTACCTACCTACCTATCTCTATCTATCTACCTACCTACCTACCTATCTCTATCTATCAATCTACCTTCCTACCTATCTGTATCTATCTATCTACCTACCTACCTATCTCTATCTATCTATCTACCTACCTACCTATCTCTATCTATCTATCTACCTACCTACCTATCTCTATCTATCTACCTACCTACCTATCTCTATCTATCAATCTACCTACCTACCTATCTCTATCTATCTACCTACCTATCTGTATCTATCTACCTACCTACCTACGTATCTCTATCTATCTATCTACCTACCTACCTATCTCTATCTATCAATCTACCTACCTACCTATCTCTATCTATCTATCTACCTATCTACCTATCTCTATCTATCAATCTACCTACCTAATTATCTCTATCTATCAATCTACCTACCTACCTACCTATCTCTATCTATCTACCTACCTACCTACCTATCTCTATCTATTAATCTACCTACCTACCTATCTGTATCTATCTATCTACCTACCTACCTATCTGTATCTATCTATCTACCTACCTACCTATCTCTATCTATCTATCTACCTACCTACCTATCTCTATCTATCTACCTACCTACCTATCTCTATCAATCTACCTACCTACCTATCTCTATCTATCTACCTACCTACCTACCTATCTCTATCTATCAATCTACCTACCTACCTATCTGTATCTATCTATCTACCTACCTACCTATCTGTATCTATCTATCTACCTACCTACCTATCTCTATCTATCTATCTACCTACCTACCTATCTCTATCTATCTATCTACCTACCTACCTATCTCTATCTATCTATCTACCTACCTACCTATCTGTATCTATCTATCTACCTACCTACCTATCTCTATCTATCTATCTACCTACCTACCTATCTCTATCTATCTATCTATCTATCTACCTACCTACCTATCTGTATCTATCTATCTACCTACCTACCTATCTCTATCTATCTATCTACCTACCTACCTATCTCTATCTATCTATCTACCTACCTACCTACCTATCTCTATCAATCTACCTACCTACCTATCTCTATCTATCTACCTACCTACCTACCTATCTGTATCTATCAATCTACCTACCTACCTATCTGTATCTATCTATCTACCTACCTACCTATCTGTATCTATCTATCTACCTACCTACCTATCTCTATCTATCTACCTACCTACCTATCTCTATCTATCAATCTACCTACCTACCTATCTCTATCTATCTATCTACCTACCTACCTACCTATCTCTATCTATCTATCTATCTATCTACCTACCTACCTACCTATCTCTATCAATCTACCTACCTACCTATCTCTATCTATCTACCTACCTACCTACCTACCTATCTCTATCTATCAATCTACCTACCTACCTATCTGTATCTATCTATCTACCTACCTACCTATATGTATCTATCTATCTACCTACCTACCTATCTCTATCTATCTATCTACCTACCTACCTATCTCTATCTATCAATCTACCTACCTACCTATCTCTATCTATCTATCTACCTACCTACATATCTGTATCTATATATCTACCTACCTACCTATCTGTATCTATCTATCTACCTATCTACCTATCTCTATCTATCAATCTACCTACCCACCTATCTCTATCTATCAATCTACCTACCTATCTGTATCTATCTACCTACCTACCTACCTATCTGTATCTATCAATCTACCTACCTACCTATCTCTATCTATCTACCTACCTACCTATCTCTATCAATCTACCTACCTACCTATCTCTATCTATCTACCTACCTACCTACCTACCTATCTGTATCGATCTATCTACCTACCTACCTATCTGTATCTATCTATCTACCTACCTATCTCTATCAATCTACCTACCTACCTATCTGTATCTATCTATCTACCTTCCTACCTATCTGTATCTATCTATCTATCTACCTACCTACCTATCTCTATCTATCAATCTACCTACCTACCTATCTGTATCTATCAATCTACTTACCTACCTATCTCTATCTATCTATCTATCTACCTACCTACCTATCTCTATCTATCAATCTACCTACCTACCTATCTGTATCTATCAATCTACCTACCTACCTATCTCTATCTATCTACCTACCTACCTACCTATCTCTATCTATCTACCTACCTACCTACCTATCTCTATCTATCAATCTACCTTCCTACCTATCTGTATCCATCTATCTACCTACCTACCTATCTCTATCTATCTATCTATCTACCTATCTATCTATCTATCTATCTATCTATCTATCTATCTACCTACCTACCTACCTATCTCTATCTATCTATCTACCTACCTACCTATCTCTATCTATCTATCTATCTATCTACCTACCTACCTATCTGTATCTATCAATCTACCTACCTACCTATCTCTATCTATCTACCTACCTATCTGTATCTATCTACCTACCTACCTACGTATCTCTATCTATCTACCTACCTACCTATCTCTATCTATCAATCTACCTACCCACCTATCTCTATCTATCTACCTATCTACCTATCTCTATCTATCAATCTACCTACCTACCTATCTCTATCTATCAATCTACCTACCTACCTACCTATCTGTATCTATCTATCTACCTACCTACCTATCTCTATCTATCTACCTACCTACCTACCTATCTCTATCAATCTACCTACCTACCTATCTCTATCTATCTACCTACCTACCTACCTATCTCTATCAATCAATCTACCTACCTACCTACCTATCTGTATCTATCTATCTACCTACCTACCTATCTGTATCGATCTATCTACCTGCCTACCTATCTCTATCTATCTATCTATCTACCTACCTACCTATCTGTATCTATCAATCTACCTACCTACCTATCTGTATTTATCTATCTACCTACCTATCTGTATCTATCTACCTACCTACCTACGTATCTCTATCTATCTACCTACCTACCTACCTATCTCTATCTATCAATCTACCTACCTACCTATCTCTATCTATCTATCTACCTATCTACCTATCTCTATCTATCAATCTACCTACCTACCTATCTCTATCTATCAATCTACCTACCTACCTATCTGTATCTATATATCTACCTACCTAACTATCTGTATCTATCTATCTACCTACCTACCTATCTCTAGTTATCTATCTACCTACCTACCTATCTCTATCTATCTATCTACCTACCTACCTATCTGAATCTATCTATCTACCTACCTACCTATCTCTATCTATCTATCTATCTACCTACCTATCTCTATCTATCTATCTACCTACCTACCTACCTATCTCTATCAATCTACCTACCTACCTATCTCTATCTATCTACCTACCTACCTACCTACCTATCTCTATCTATCAATCTACCTACCTACCTATCTGTATTTATCTATCTACCTACCTATCTGTATCTATCTACCTACCTACCTACGTATCTCTATCTATCTATCTACCTACCTACCTATTTCAATCTATCAATCTACCTACCTACCTATCTCTATCTATCTATCTACCTATCTACCTATCTCTATCTATCAATCTACCTACCTACCTATCTCTATCTATCAATCTACCTACCTACCTATCTGTATCTATCTATCTACCTACCTAACTATCTGTATCTATCTATCTACCTACCTACCTATCTCTATCTATCTATCTACCTACCTACCTATCTCTATCTATCTATCTACCTACCTACCTATCTGTATCTATCTATCTACCTACCTACCTATCTCTATCTATCTATCTACCTACCTACCTATCTCTATCTATCTATCTACCTACCTACCTACCTATCTCTATCAATCTACCTACCTACCTATCTCTATCTATCTACCTACATACCTACCTATCTGTATCTATCAATCTACCTACCTACCTATCTGTATCTATCTATCTACCTACCTACCTATCTGTATCTATCTATCTACCTACCTACCTATCTCTATCTATCTACCTACCTACCTATCTCTATCTATCAATCTACCTACCTACCTATCTCTATCTATCTATCTACCTACCTACATATCTGTATCTATATATCTACCTACCTACCTATCTGTATCTATCTATCTACCTATCTACCTATCTCTATCTATCAATCTACCTACCCACCTATCTCTATCTATCAATCTACCTACCTATCTGTATCTATCTACCTACCTACCTACCTATCTGTAACTATCAATCTACCTACCTACCTATCTCTATCTATCTACCTACCTACCTACCTACCTACCTATCTCTATCTATCTACCTACCTACCTACCTATCTGTATCTATCTATCTACCTACCTACCTATCTGTATCTATCTATCTACCTACCTAACTATCTCTATCTATCAATCTACCTACCTACCTATCTCTATCTATCTATCTACCTACCTACCTATCTCTATCTATCTATCTACCTACCTACCTATCTCTATCTATCAATCTACCTACCTACCTATCTGTATCTATCTATCTACCTACCTACCTATCTGTATCTATCTACCTACCTACCTACCTATCTCTATCTATCTATCTACCTACCTACCTATCTCTATCTATCAATCTACCTACCTACCTATCTGTATCTATCAATCTACTTACCTACCTATCTCTATCTATCTATCTACCTACCTACCTATCTCTATCTATCAATCTACCTACCTACCTATCTGTATCTATCAATCTACCTACCTACCTATCTCTATCTATCTACCTACCTACCTACCTATCTCTATCAATCTACCTACCTACCTATCTCTATCTATCTACCTACCTACCTACCTATCTCTATCTATCAATCTACCTTCCTACCTATCTGTATCTATCTATCTACCTACCTACCTATCTCTATCTATCTATCTGCCTACCTACCTATCTATCTATCTATCTACCTACCTACCTATCTCTATCTATCTATCTATCTACCTACCTACCTATCTCTATCTATCTATCTACCTACCTACCTATCTGTATCTATCAATCTACCTAACTACCTATCTCTATCTACCTACCTATCTGTATCTATCTACCTACCTACCTACCTATCTCTATCTATCTACCTACCTACCTACCTATCTCTATCTATCAATCTACCTACCTACCTATCTGTATCTATGTATCTACCTACCTACCTATCTGTATCGATCTATCTACCTACCTACCTATCTCTATCTATCTATCTACCTACCTATCTCTATCTATCTATCTACCTACCTACCTATCTCTATCTATCTATCTACCTACCTACCTATCTGTATCTATCAATCTACCTACCTACCTATCTGTATTTATCTATCTACCTACCTATCTGTATCTATCTACCTACCTACCTACGTATCTCTATCTATCTATCTACCTACCTACCTATCTCTATCTATCAATCTACCTACCTACCTATCTCTATCTATCTATCTACCTATCTCTATCTATCAATCTACCTACCTACCTATCTCTATCTATCAATCTACCTACCTACCTATCTGTATCTATCTATCTACCTACCTACCTATCTCTATCTATCTATCTACCTACCTACCTATCTCTATCTATCTATCTACCTACCTACCTATCTGTATCTATCTATCTACCTACCTACCTATCTCTATCTAGCTATCTACCTACCTACCTATCTCTATCTATCTATCTACCTACCTACCTATCTCTATCAATCTACCTACCTACCTATCTCTATCTATCTACCTACCTACCTACCTATCTCTATCTATCAATCTACCTACCTACCTATCTGTATCTATCTATCTACCTACCTACCTATCTGTATCTATCTATCTACCTACCTACCTATCTCTATCTATCTATCTACCTACCTACCTATCTCTATCTATCAATCTACCTACCTACCTATCTCTATCTATCTATCTATCTACCTACCTACATATCTGTATCTATATATCTACCTACCTACCTATCTGTATCTATCTATCTACCTATCTACCTATCTCTATCTAATAATCTACCTACCCACCTATCTCTATCTATCAATCTACCTACCTACCTATCTCTATCTATCTACCTACCTACCTATCTCTATCAAGCTACGTACCTACCTATCTCTATCTATGTACCTACCTACCTACCTATCTGTATCTATCTATCTACCTACCTACCTATCTGTATCTATCTATCTACCTACCTAACTATCTCTATCTATCAATCTACCTACCTACCTTTCTCTATCTATCTACCTACCTACCTACCTATCTGTTTCTTTCTATCTACCTACCTACCTATCTCTATCTATCTACCTACCTACCTACCTATCTCTATCTATCAATCTACCTTCCTACCTATCTGTATCTATCTATCTACCTACCTACCTATCTCTATCTATCTATCTACCTACCTACCTATCTCTATCTATCTATCTACCTACCTACCTATCTCTATCTATCTATCTACCTACCTACCTATCTCTATCTATCTACCTACCTATCTGTATCTATCTACCTACCTACCTACGTATCTCTATCTATCTATCTATCTACCTACCTACCTATCTCTATCTATCAATCTACCTACCTACCTATCTCTATCTATCTATCTACCTACCTACCTATCTCTATCTATCAATCTACCTACCTACCTATCTCTATCAATCAATCTACCTACCTACCTACCTATCTCTATCTATCTACCTACCTACCTACCTATCTCTATCTATCAATCTACCTACCTACCTATCTGTATCTATCTATCTACCTACCTACCTATCTGTATCTATCTATCTACCTACCTACCTATCTCTATCTATCTATCTACCTACCTACCTATCTCTATCTACCTACCTACCTACCTACCTATCTCTATCAATCTACCTACCTACCTATCTCTATCTATCTACCTACCTACCTACCTATCTCTATCTATCAATCTACCTACCTACCTATCTGTATCTATGTATCTACCTACCTACCTATCTGTATCGAACTATCTACCTACCTACCTATCTCTATCTATCTATCTACCTACCTATCTCTATCTATCTATCTACCTACCTACCTATCTCTATCTATCTATCTACCTACCTACCTATCTGTATCTATCAATCTACCTACCTACCTATCTGTATTTATCTATCTACCTACCTATCTGTATCTATCTACCTACCTACCTACGTATCTCTATCTATCTATCTACCTACCTACCTATCTCTATCTATCAATCTACCTACCTACCTATCTCTATCTATCTATCTACCTATCTCTATCTATCAATCTACCTACCTACCTATCTCTATCTATCAATCTACCTACCTACCTATCCGTATCTATCTATCTACCTACCTACCTATCTCTATCTATCTATCTACCTACCTACCTATCTCTATCTATCTATCTACCTACCTACCTATCTGTATCTATCTATCTACCTACCTACCTATCTCTATCTAGCTATCTACCTACCTACCTATCTCTATCTATCTATCTACCTACCTACCTACCTATCTCTATCAATCTACCTACCTACCTATCTCTATCTATCTACCTACCTACCTACCTATCTCTATCTATCAATCTACCTACCTACCTATCTGTATCTATCTATCTACCTACCTACCTATCTGTATCTATCTATCTACCTACCTACCTATCTCTATCTATCTATCTACCTACCTACCTATCTCTATCTATCAATCTACCTACCTACCTATCTCTATCTATCTATCTATCTATCTACCTACCTACATATCTGTATCTATATATCTACCTACCTACCTATCTGTATCTATCTATCTACCTATCTACCTATCTCTATCTAATAATCTACCTACCCACCTATCTCTATCTATCAATCTACCTACCTACCTATCTCTATCTATCTACCTACCTACCTATCTCTATCAAGCTACGTACCTACCTATCTCTATCTATGTACCTACCTACCTACCTATCTGTATCTATCTATCTACCTACCTACCTATCTGTATCTATCTATCTACCTACCTAACTATCTCTATCTATCAATCTACCTACCTACCTATCTGTATCTATCTATCTACCTACCTACCTATCTCTATCTATCTATCTACCTACCTACCTACCTACCTATCTCTATCTATCTATCTACCTACCTACCTATCTCTATCTACAATCTACCTACCTACCTTTCTCTATCTATCTACCTACCTACCTACCTATCTGTTTCTTTCTATCTACCTACCTACCTATCTCTATCTATCTACCTACCTACCTACCTATCTCTATCTATCAATCTACCTTCCTACCTATCTGTATCTATCTATCTACCTACCTACCTATCTCTATCTATCTATCTACCTACCTACCTATCTCTATCTATCTATCTACCTACCTACCTATCTCTATCTATCTATCTACCTACCTACCTATCTCTATCTATCTACCTACCTATCTGTATCTATCTACCTACCTACCTACGTATCTCTATCTATCTATCTATCTACCTACCTACCTATCTCTATCTATCAATCTACCTACCTACCTATCTCTATCTATCTATCTACCTACCTACCTATCTCTATCTATCAATCTACCTACCTACCTATCTCTATCAATCAATCTACCTACCTACCTACCTATCTCTATCTATCTACCTACCTACCTACCTATCTCTATCTATCAATCTACCTACCTACCTATCTGTATCTATCTATCTACCTACCTACCTATCTGTATCTATCTATCTACCTACCTACCTATCTCTATCTATCTATCTACCTACCTACCTATCTCTATCTATCTACCTACCTACCTACCTATCTCTATCAATCTACCTACCTACCTATCTCTATCTATCTACCTACCTACCTACCTATCTCTATCTATCAATCTACCTACCTACCTATCTGTATCTATGTATCTACCTACCTACCTATCTGTATCGAACTATCTACCTACCTACCTATCTCTATCTATCTATCTACCTACCTATCTCTATCTATCTATCTACCTACCTACCTATCTCTATCTATCTATCTACCTACCTACCTATCTGTATCTATCAATCTACCTACCTACCTATCTGTATTTATCTATCTACCTACCTATCTGTATCTATCTACCTACCTACCTACGTATCTCTATCTATCTATCTACCTACCTACCTATCTCTATCTATCAATCTACCTACCTACCTATCTCTATCTATCTATCTACCTATCTCTATCTATCAATCTACCTACCTACCTATCTCTATCTATCAATCTACCTACCTACCTATCTCTATCTATCTATCTACCTACCTACATATCTCTATCTATCTATCTACCTACCTACCTATCTGTATCTATCTATCTACCTACCTACCTATCTCTATCTAGCTATCTACCTACCTACCTATCTCTATCTATCTATCTACCTACCTACCTACCTATCTCTATCAATCTACCTACCTACCTATCTCTATCTATCTACCTACCTACCTACCTATCTCTATCTATCAATCTACCTACCTACCTATCTGTATCTATCTATCTACCTACCTACCTATCTGTATCTATCTATCTACCTACCTACCTATCTCTATCTATCTATCTACCTACCTACCTATCTCTATCTATCAATCTACCTACCTACCTATCTCTATCTATCTATCTATCTACCTACCTACATATCTGTATCTATATATCTACCTACCTACCTATCTGTATCTATCTATCTACCTATCTACCTATCTCTATCTAATAATCTACCTACCCACCTATCTCTATCTATCAATCTACCTACCTACCTATCTCTATCTATCTACCTACCTACCTATCTCTATCAAGCTACGTACCTACCTATCTCTATCTATGTACCTACCTACCTACCTATCTGTATCTATCTATCTACCTACCTACCTATCTGTATCTATCTATCTACCTACCTAACTATCTCTATCTATCAATCTACCTACCTACCTATCTGTATCTATCTATCTACCTACCTACCTATCTCTATCTATCTATCTACCTACCTACCTACCTATCTCTATCTATCTATCTACCTACCTACCTATCTCTATCTATCAATCTACCTACCTACCTATCTGTATCTATCTATCTACCTACCTACCTATCTGTATCTATCTACCTACCTACCTACCTATCTCTATCTATCTATCTACCTACCTACCTATCTCTATCTATCAATCTACCTACCTACCTATCTGTATCTATCAATCTACTTACCTACCTATCTCTATCTATCAATCTACCTACCTACCTATCTGTATCTATCAATCTACCTACCTACCTACCTACCTATCTCTATCAATCAATCTACCTACCTACCTACCTATCTCTATCTATCTACCTACCTACCTACCTATCTCTATCTATCAATCTACCTACCTACCTATCTGTATCTATCTATCTACCTACCTACCTATCTGTATCTATCTATCTACCTACCTACCTATCTCTATCTATCTATCTACCTACCTACCTATCTCTATCTATCTACCTACCTACCTACCTATCTCTATCAATCTACCTACCTACCTATCTCTATCTATCTACCTACCTACCTACCTATCTCTATCTATCAATCTACCTACCTACCTATCTGTATCTATGTATCTACCTACCTACCTATCTGTATCTATCTATCTACCTACCTACTTATCTCTATCTATCAATCTACCTACCTATCTCTATCTATCTATCTACCTACCTACCTATCTCTATCTATCTATCTACCTACCTACCTATCTGTATCTATCAATCTACCTACCTACCTATCTGTATTTATCTATCTACCTACCTATCTGTATCTATCTACCTACCTACCTACGTATCTCTATCTATCTATCTACCTACCTACCTATCTCTATCTATCTATCTATCTACCTACCTATCTCTATCTATCTATCTACCTACCTACCTACCTATCTCTATCAATCTACCTACCTACCTATCTCTATCTATCTACCTACCTACCTACCTACCTATCTCTATCTATCAATCTACCTACCTACCTATCTGTATTTATCTATCTACCTACCTATCTGTATCTATCTACCTACCTACCTACGTATCTCTATCTATCTATCTACCTACCTACCTATTTCAATCTATCAATCTACCTACCTACCTATCTCTATCTATCTATCTACCTATCTACCTATCTCTATCTATCAATCTACCTACCTACCTATCTCTATCTATCAATCTACCTACCTACCTATCTGTATCTATCTATCTACCTACCTAACTATCTGTATCTATCTATCTACCTACCTACCTATCTCTATCTATCTATCTACCTACCTACCTATCTCTATCTATCTATCTACCTACCTACCTATCTGTATCTATCTATCTACCTACCTACCTATCTCTATCTATCTATCTACCTACCTACCTATCTCTATCTATCTATCTACCTACCTACCTACCTATCTCTATCAATCTACCTACCTACCTATCTCTATCTATCTACCTACATACCTACCTATCTGTATCTATCAATCTACCTACCTACCTATCTGTATCTATCTATCTACCTACCTACCTATCTGTATCTATCTATCTACCTACCTACCTATCTCTATCTATCTACCTACCTACCTATCTCTATCTATCAATCTACCTACCTACCTATCTCTATCTATCTATCTACCTACCTACATATCTGTATCTATATATCTACCTACCTACCTATCTGTATCTATCTATCTACCTATCTACCTATCTCTATCTATCAATCTACCTACCCACCTATCTCTATCTATCAATCTACCTACCTATCTGTATCTATCTACCTACCTACCTACCTATCTGTAACTATCAATCTACCTACCTACCTATCTCTATCTATCTACCTACCTACCTACCTACCTACCTATCTCTATCTATCTACCTACCTACCTACCTATCTGTATCTATCTATCTACCTACCTACCTATCTGTATCTATCTATCTACCTACCTAACTATCTCTATCTATCAATCTACCTACCTACCTATCTCTATCTATCTATCTACCTACCTACCTATCTCTATCTATCTATCTACCTACCTACCTATCTCTATCTATCAATCTACCTACCTACCTATCTGTATCTATCTATCTACCTACCTACCTATCTGTATCTATCTACCTACCTACCTACCTATCTCTATCTATCTATCTACCTACCTACCTATCTCTATCTATCAATCTACCTACCTACCTATCTGTATCTATCAATCTACTTACCTACCTATCTCTATCTATCTATCTACCTACCTACCTATCTCTATCTATCAATCTACCTACCTACCTATCTGTATCTATCAATCTACCTACCTACCTATCTCTATCTATCTACCTACCTACCTACCTATCTCTATCAATCTACCTACCTACCTATCTCTATCTATCTACCTACCTACCTACCTATCTCTATCTATCAATCTACCTTCCTACCTATCTGTATCTATCTATCTACCTACCTACCTATCTCTATCTATCTATCTGCCTACCTACCTATCTATCTATCTATCTACCTACCTACCTATCTCTATCTATCTATCTATCTACCTACCTACCTATCTCTATCTATCTATCTACCTACCTACCTATCTGTATCTATCAATCTACCTAACTACCTATCTCTATCTACCTACCTATCTGTATCTATCTACCTACCTACCTACCTATCTCTATCTATCTACCTACCTACCTACCTATCTCTATCTATCAATCTACCTACCTACCTATCTGTATCTATGTATCTACCTACCTACCTATCTGTATCGATCTATCTACCTACCTACCTATCTCTATCTATCTATCTACCTACCTATCTCTATCTATCTATCTACCTACCTACCTATCTCTATCTATCTATCTACCTACCTACCTATCTGTATCTATCAATCTACCTACCTACCTATCTGTATTTATCTATCTACCTACCTATCTGTATCTATCTACCTACCTACCTACGTATCTCTATCTATCTATCTACCTACCTACCTATCTCTATCTATCAATCTACCTACCTACCTATCTCTATCTATCTATCTACCTATCTCTATCTATCAATCTACCTACCTACCTATCTCTATCTATCAATCTACCTACCTACCTATCTGTATCTATCTATCTACCTACCTACCTATCTCTATCTATCTATCTACCTACCTACCTATCTCTATCTATCTATCTACCTACCTACCTATCTGTATCTATCTATCTACCTACCTACCTATCTCTATCTAGCTATCTACCTACCTACCTATCTCTATCTATCTATCTACCTACCTACCTATCTCTATCAATCTACCTACCTACCTATCTCTATCTATCTACCTACCTACCTACCTATCTCTATCTATCAATCTACCTACCTACCTATCTGTATCTATCTATCTACCTACCTACCTATCTGTATCTATCTATCTACCTACCTACCTATCTCTATCTATCTATCTACCTACCTACCTA
Source organism: Crotalus helleri (assembly GCA_024509115.1). Taxonomy (NCBI): domain Eukaryota; kingdom Metazoa; phylum Chordata; class Lepidosauria; order Squamata; family Viperidae; genus Crotalus; species Crotalus helleri. The sequence continues at coordinate 189,695 of JAKSXO010000131.1, forward strand.
TCTCTATCTATCAATCTACCTACCTACCTATCTCTATCTATCTATCTATCTACCTACCTACATATCTGTATCTATATATCTACCTACCTACCTATCTGTATCTATCTATCTACCTATCTACCTATCTCTATCTAATAATCTACCTACCCACCTATCTCTATCTATCAATCTACCTACCTACCTATCTCTATCTATCTACCTACCTACCTATCTCTATCAAGCTACGTACCTACCTATCTCTATCTATGTACCTACCTACCTACCTATCTGTATCTATCTATCTACCTACCTACCTATCTGTATCTATCTATCTACCTACCTAACTATCTCTATCTATCAATCTACCTACCTACCTTTCTCTATCTATCTACCTACCTACCTACCTATCTGTTTCTTTCTATCTACCTACCTACCTATCTCTATCTATCTACCTACCTACCTACCTATCTCTATCTATCAATCTACCTTCCTACCTATCTGTATCTATCTATCTACCTACCTACCTATCTCTATCTATCTATCTACCTACCTACCTATCTCTATCTATCTATCTACCTACCTACCTATCTCTATCTATCTATCTACCTACCTACCTATCTCTATCTATCTACCTACCTATCTGTATCTATCTACCTACCTACCTACGTATCTCTATCTATCTATCTATCTACCTACCTACCTATCTCTATCTATCAATCTACCTACCTACCTATCTCTATCTATCTATCTACCTACCTACCTATCTCTATCTATCAATCTACCTACCTACCTATCTCTATCAATCAATCTACCTACCTACCTACCTATCTCTATCTATCTACCTACCTACCTACCTATCTCTATCTATCAATCTACCTACCTACCTATCTGTATCTATCTATCTACCTACCTACCTATCTGTATCTATCTATCTACCTACCTACCTATCTCTATCTATCTATCTACCTACCTACCTATCTCTATCTACCTACCTACCTACCTACCTATCTCTATCAATCTACCTACCTACCTATCTCTATCTATCTACCTACCTACCTACCTATCTCTATCTATCAATCTACCTACCTACCTATCTGTATCTATGTATCTACCTACCTACCTATCTGTATCGAACTATCTACCTACCTACCTATCTCTATCTATCTATCTACCTACCTATCTCTATCTATCTATCTACCTACCTACCTATCTCTATCTATCTATCTACCTACCTACCTATCTGTATCTATCAATCTACCTACCTACCTATCTGTATTTATCTATCTACCTACCTATCTGTATCTATCTACCTACCTACCTACGTATCTCTATCTATCTATCTACCTACCTACCTATCTCTATCTATCAATCTACCTACCTACCTATCTCTATCTATCTATCTACCTATCTCTATCTATCAATCTACCTACCTACCTATCTCTATCTATCAATCTACCTACCTACCTATCCGTATCTATCTATCTACCTACCTACCTATCTCTATCTATCTATCTACCTACCTACCTATCTCTATCTATCTATCTACCTACCTACCTATCTGTATCTATCTATCTACCTACCTACCTATCTCTATCTAGCTATCTACCTACCTACCTATCTCTATCTATCTATCTACCTACCTACCTACCTATCTCTATCAATCTACCTACCTACCTATCTCTATCTATCTACCTACCTACCTACCTATCTCTATCTATCAATCTACCTACCTACCTATCTGTATCTATCTATCTACCTACCTACCTATCTGTATCTATCTATCTACCTACCTACCTATCTCTATCTATCTATCTACCTACCTACCTATCTCTATCTATCAATCTACCTACCTACCTATCTCTATCTATCTATCTATCTATCTACCTACCTACATATCTGTATCTATATATCTACCTACCTACCTATCTGTATCTATCTATCTACCTATCTACCTATCTCTATCTAATAATCTACCTACCCACCTATCTCTATCTATCAATCTACCTACCTACCTATCTCTATCTATCTACCTACCTACCTATCTCTATCAAGCTACGTACCTACCTATCTCTATCTATGTACCTACCTACCTACCTATCTGTATCTATCTATCTACCTACCTACCTATCTGTATCTATCTATCTACCTACCTAACTATCTCTATCTATCAATCTACCTACCTACCTATCTGTATCTATCTATCTACCTACCTACCTATCTCTATCTATCTATCTACCTACCTACCTACCTACCTATCTCTATCTATCTATCTACCTACCTACCTATCTCTATCTACAATCTACCTACCTACCTTTCTCTATCTATCTACCTACCTACCTACCTATCTGTTTCTTTCTATCTACCTACCTACCTATCTCTATCTATCTACCTACCTACCTACCTATCTCTATCTATCAATCTACCTTCCTACCTATCTGTATCTATCTATCTACCTACCTACCTATCTCTATCTATCTATCTACCTACCTACCTATCTCTATCTATCTATCTACCTACCTACCTATCTCTATCTATCTATCTACCTACCTACCTATCTCTATCTATCTACCTACCTATCTGTATCTATCTACCTACCTACCTACGTATCTCTATCTATCTATCTATCTACCTACCTACCTATCTGTATCTATCTATCTACCTACCTACCTATCTCTATCTATCTATCTACCTACCTACCTATCTCTATCTATCTACCTACCTACCTACCTATCTCTATCAATCTACCTACCTACCTATCTCTATCTATCTACCTACCTACCTACCTATCTCTATCTATCAATCTACCTACCTACCTATCTGTATCTATGTATCTACCTACCTACCTATCTGTATCGAACTATCTACCTACCTACCTATCTCTATCTATCTATCTACCTACCTATCTCTATCTATCTATCTACCTACCTACCTATCTCTATCTATCTATCTACCTACCTACCTATCTGTATCTATCAATCTACCTACCTACCTATCTGTATTTATCTATCTACCTACCTATCTGTATCTATCTACCTACCTACCTACGTATCTCTATCTATCTATCTACCTACCTACCTATCTCTATCTATCAATCTACCTACCTACCTATCTCTATCTATCTATCTACCTATCTCTATCTATCAATCTACCTACCTACCTATCTCTATCTATCAATCTACCTACCTACCTATCTCTATCTATCTATCTACCTACCTACCTATCTCTATCTATCTATCTACCTACCTACCTATCTGTATCTATCTATCTACCTACCTACCTATCTCTATCTAGCTATCTACCTACCTACCTATCTCTATCTATCTATCTACCTACCTACCTACCTATCTCTATCAATCTACCTACCTACCTATCTCTATCTATCTACCTACCTACCTACCTATCTCTATCTATCAATCTACCTACCTACCTATCTGTATCTATCTATCTACCTACCTACCTATCTGTATCTATCTATCTACCTACCTACCTATCTCTATCTATCTATCTACCTACCTACCTATCTCTATCTATCAATCTACCTACCTACCTATCTCTATCTATCTATCTATCTACCTACCTACATATCTGTATCTATATATCTACCTACCTACCTATCTGTATCTATCTATCTACCTATCTACCTATCTCTATCTAATAATCTACCTACCCACCTATCTCTATCTATCAATCTACCTACCTACCTATCTCTATCTATCTACCTACCTACCTATCTCTATCAAGCTACGTACCTACCTATCTCTATCTATGTACCTACCTACCTACCTATCTGTATCTATCTATCTACCTACCTACCTATCTGTATCTATCTATCTACCTACCTAACTATCTCTATCTATCAATCTACCTACCTACCTATCTGTATCTATCTATCTACCTACCTACCTATCTCTATCTATCTATCTACCTACCTACCTACCTATCTCTATCTATCTATCTACCTACCTACCTATCTCTATCTATCAATCTACCTACCTACCTATCTGTATCTATCTATCTACCTACCTACCTATCTGTATCTATCTACCTACCTACCTACCTATCTCTATCTATCTATCTACCTACCTACCTATCTCTATCTATCAATCTACCTACCTACCTATCTGTATCTATCAATCTACTTACCTACCTATCTCTATCTATCAATCTACCTACCTACCTATCTGTATCTATCAATCTACCTACCTACCTACCTACCTATCTCTATCAATCAATCTACCTACCTACCTACCTATCTCTATCTATCTACCTACCTACCTACCTATCTCTATCTATCAATCTACCTACCTACCTATCTGTATCTATCTATCTACCTACCTACCTATCTGTATCTATCTATCTACCTACCTACCTATCTCTATCTATCTATCTACCTACCTACCTATCTCTATCTATCTACCTACCTACCTACCTATCTCTATCAATCTACCTACCTACCTATCTCTATCTATCTACCTACCTACCTACCTATCTCTATCTATCAATCTACCTACCTACCTATCTGTATCTATGTATCTACCTACCTACCTATCTGTATCTATCTATCTACCTACCTACTTATCTCTATCTATCAATCTACCTACCTATCTCTATCTATCTATCTACCTACCTACCTATCTCTATCTATCTATCTACCTACCTACCTATCTGTATCTATCAATCTACCTACCTACCTATCTGTATTTATCTATCTACCTACCTATCTGTATCTATCTACCTACCTACCTACGTATCTCTATCTATCTATCTACCTACCTACCTATCTCTATCTATCAATCTACCTACCTACCTATCTCTATCTATCTATCTACCTATCTCTATCTATCAATCTACCTACCTACCTATCTCTATCTATCAACCTACCTACCTACCTATCTGTATCTATCTATCTACCTACCAAACTATCTGTATCTATCTATCTACCTACCTACCTATCTCTATCTATCTATCTACCTACCTACCTATCTCTATCTATCTATCTACCTACCTACCTATCTGTATCTATCTATCTACCTACCTACCTATCTCTATCTAGCTATCTACCTACCTACCTATCTCTATCTATCTATCTACCTACCTACCTACCTATCTCTATCAATCTACCTACCTACCTATCTCTATCTATCTACCTACCTACCTACCTACCTATCTCTATCTATCAATCTACCTACCTACCTATCTGTATCTATCTACCTACCTACCTATCTGTATCTATCTATCTACCTACCTACCTATCTCTATCTATCTATCTACCTACCTACCTATCTCTATCTATCAATCTACCTACCTACCTATCTCTATCTATCTATCTATCTACCTACCTACATATCTGTATCTATATATCTACCTACCTACCTATCTGTATCTATCTATCTACCTATCTACCTATCTCTATCTAATAATCTACCTACCCACCTATCTCTATCTATCAATCTACCTACCTACCTATCTCTATCTATCTACCTACCTACCTATCTCTATCAAGCTACGTACCTACCTATCTCTATCTATGTACCTACCTACCTACCTATCTGTATCTATCTATCTACCTACCTACCTATCTGTATCTATCTATCTACCTACCTAACTATCTCTATCTATCAATCTACCTACCTACCTATCTGTATCTATCTATCTACCTACCTACCTATCTCTATCTATCTATCTACCTACCTACCTACCTATCTCTATCTATCTATCTACCTACCTACCTATCTCTATCTATCAATCTACCTACCTACCTATCTGTATCTATCTATCTACCTACCTACCTATCTGTATCTATCTACCTACCTACCTACCTATCTCTATCTATCTATCTACCTACCTACCTATCTCTATCTATCAATCTACCTACCTACCTATCTGTATCTATCAATCTACTTACCTACCTATCTCTATCTATCTATCTACCTACCTACCTCTCTCTATCTATCAATCTACCTACCTACCTATCTGTATCTATCAATCTACCTACCTACCTATCTCTATCTATCTACCTACCTACCTACCTACCTATCTGTATCTATCTATCTACCTACCTACCTATCTGTATCTATCTATCTACCTACCTAACTATCTCTATCTATCAATCTACCTACCTACCTATCTGTATCTATCTATCTACCTACCTACCTATCTCTATCTATCTATCTACCTACCTACCTACCTATCTCTATCTATCTATCTACCTACCTACCTATCTCTATCTATCAATCTACCTACCTACCTATCTGTATCTATCTATCTACCTACCTACCTATCTGTATCTATCTACCTACCTACCTACCTATCTCTATCTATCTATCTACCTACCTACCTATCTCTATCTATCAATCTACCTACCTACCTATCTGTATCTATCAATCTACCTTCCTACCTATCTGTATCTATCTATCTACCTACCTATCTCTATCTATCTATCTACCTACCTACCTATCTCTATCTATCAATCTACCTACCTACCTATCTGTATCTATCAATCTACCTACCTACCTATCTCTATCTATCTACCTACCTACCTACCTACCTACCTATCTCTATCAATCTACCTACCTACCTATCTCTATCTATCTACCTACCTACCTACCTATCTCTATCTATCAATCTACCTTCCTACCTATCTGTATCTATCTATCTACCTACCTACCTATCTCTATCTATCAATCTACCTACCTACCTACCTATCTCTATCTATCTACCTACCTACCTATCTCTATCTATCAATCTACCTACCTACCTATCTGTATCTATCTATCTATCTACCTACCTACCTATCTGTATCTATCTATCTACCTACCTACCTATCTCTATCTATCTATCTACCTACCTACCTATCTCTATCAATCTACCTACCTACCTATCTCTATCTATCTACCTACCTACCTACCTATCTCTATCTATCAATCTACCTACCTACCTATCTGTATCTATCTATCTACCTACCTACCTATCTGTATCGATCTATCTACCTGCCTACCTAACTCTATCTATCTATCTACCTACCTACCTATCTCTATCTATCTATCTACCTACCTACCTATCTCTATCTATCTATCTACCTACCTACCTATCTGTATTTATCTATCTACCTACCTATCTGTATCTATCTACCTACCTACCTACGTATCTCTATCTATCTATCTACCTACCTACCTATCTCTATCTATCAATCTACCTACCTACCTATCTCTATCTATCTATCTACCTATCTACCTATCTCTATCTATCAATCTAGCTACCTACCTATCTCTATCTATCAATCTACCTACCTACCTATCTGTATCTATCTATCTACCTACCTACCTATCTGTATCTATCTATCTACCTACCTACCTATCTCTATCTATCTATCTACCTACCTACCTATCTCTATCTATCTATCTACCTACCTACCTATCTGAATCTATCTATCTACCTACCTACCTATCTGTATCTATCTATCTACCTACCTACCTATCTCTATCTATCTATCTACCTACCTACCTACCTATCTCTATCAATCTACCTACCTACCTATCTCTATCTATCAATCTACCTACCTATCTGTATCTATCTATCTACCTACCTACCTATCTCTATCAATCTACCTACCTACCTATCTCTATCTATCTACCTACCTACCTACCTACCTATCTGTTTCTATCTATCTACCTACCTACCTATCTGTATCTATCTATCTACCTACCTAACTCTCTATCTATCAATCTACCTACCTACCTATCTGTATCTATCTATCTACCTACCTACCTATCTCTATCTATCTACCTACCTACCTACCTATCTCTATCTATCTATCTACCTACCTACCTATCTCTATCTATCAATCTACCTACCTACCTATCTGTATCTATCAATCTACCTACCTACCTATCTCTATCTATCTATCTACCTACCTACCTATCTCTATCTATCAATCTACCTACCTACCTATCTGTATCTATCAATCTACCTACCTACCTTTCTCTATCTATCTACCTACCTACCTACCTATCTCTATCAATCTACCTACCTACCTATCTCTATCTATCTACCTACCTACCTACCTATCTCTATCTATCAATCTACCTTCCTACCTATCTGTATCTATCTATCTACCTACCTACCTATCTCTATCTATCTACCTACCTACCTACCTATCTCTATCTATCTATCTACCTACCTACCTATCTCTATCTATCTACCTACCTACCTATCTCTATCTATCAATCTACCTACCTACCTATCTCTATCTATCTACCTACCTATCTGTATCTATCTACCTACCTACCTACGTATCTCTATCTATCTATCTACCTACCTACCTATCTCTATCTATCAATCTACCTACCTACCTATCTCTATCTATCTATCTACCTATCTACCTATCTCTATCTATCAATCTACCTACCTAATTATCTCTATCTATCAATCTACCTACCTACCTACCTATCTCTATCTATCTACCTACCTACCTACCTATCTCTATCTATTAATCTACCTACCTACCTATCTGTATCTATCTATCTACCTACCTACCTATCTGTATCTATCTATCTACCTACCTACCTATCTCTATCTATCTATCTACCTACCTACCTATCTCTATCTATCTACCTACCTACCTATCTCTATCAATCTACCTACCTACCTATCTCTATCTATCTACCTACCTACCTACCTATCTCTATCTATCAATCTACCTACCTACCTATCTGTATCTATCTATCTACCTACCTACCTATCTGTATCTATCTATCTACCTACCTACCTATCTCTATCTATCTATCTACCTACCTACCTATCTCTATCTATCTATCTATCTACCTACCTACCTATCTCTATCTATCTATCTACCTACCTACCTATCTGTATCTATCTATCTACCTACCTACCTATCTCTATCTATCTATCTACCTACCTACCTATCTCTATCTATCTATCTATCTACCTACCTACCTATCTGTATCTATCTATCTACCTACCTACCTATCTCTATCTATCTATCTACCTACCTACCTATCTCTATCTATCTATCTACCTACCTACCTACCTATCTCTATCAATCTACCTACCTACCTATCTCTATCTATCTACCTACCTACCTACCTATCTGTATCTATCAATCTACCTACCTACCTATCTGTATCTATCTATCTACCTACCTACCTATCTGTATCCATCTATCTACCTACCTACCTATCTCTATCTATCTATCTACCTACCTACCTATCTCTATCTATCAATCTACCTACCTACCTATCTCTATCTATCTATCTACCTACCTACCTACCTATCTCTATCTATCTATCTATCTACCTACCTACCTACCTATCTCTATCAATCTACCTACCTACCTATCTCTATCTATCTACCTACCTACCTACCTATCTCTATTTATCAATCTACCTACCTACCTATCTGTATCTATCTATCTACCTACCTACCTATCTGTATCTATCTATCTACCTACCTACGTATCTCTATCTATCTATCTACCTACCTACCTATCTCTATCTATCAATCTACCTACCTACCTATCTCTATCTATCTACCTACCTACATATCTGTATCTATATATCTACCTACCTACCTATCTGTATCTATCTATCTACCTATCTACCTATCTCTATCTATCAATCTACCTACCCACCTATCTCTATCTATCAATCTACCTACCTATCTGTATCTATCTACCTACCTACCTATCTGTATCTATCAATCTACCTACCTACCTATCTCTATCTATCTACCTACCTACCTATCTCTATCAATCTACCTACCTACCTATCTCTATCTATCTACCTACCTACCTACCTACCTATCTGTATCGATCTATCTACCTACCTACCTATCTGTATCTATCTATCTACCTACCTATCTCTATCAATCTACCTACCTACCTATCTGTATCTATCTATCTACCTTCCTACCTATCTGTATCTATCTATCTACCTACCTACCTATCTCTATCTATCTATCTACCTACCTACCTATCTCTATCTATCAATCTACCTACCTACCTATCTGTATCTATCTATCTACTTACCTACCTATCTGTATCTATCTACCTACCTACCTACCTATCTCTATCTATCTATCTACCTACCTACCTATCTCTATCTATCAATCTACCTACCTACCTATCTGTATCTATCAATCTACTTACCTACCTATCTCTATCTATCTATCTACCTACCTACCTATCTCTATCTATCAATCTACCTACCTACCTATCTGTATCTATCAATCTACCTACCTACCTATCTCTATCTATCTACCTACCTACCTACCTATCTCTATCTATCTACCTACCTACCTACCTATCTCTATCTATCAATCTACCTTCCTACCTATCTGTATCCATCTATCTACCTACCTACCTATCTCTATCTATCTATCTATCTACCTACCTATCTATCTATCTATCTATCTATCTATCTATCTACCTACCTACCTATCTCTATCTATCTACCTACCTACCTATCTCTATCTATCTATCTACCTACCTACCTATCTGTATCTATCAATCTACCTACCTACCTATCTCTATCTATCTACCTACCTATCTGTATCTATCTACCTACCTACCTACGTATCTCTATCTATCTACCTACCTACCTATCTCTATCTATCAATCTACCTACCCACCTATCTCTATCTATCTACCTATCTACCTATCTCTATCTATCAATCTACCTACCTACCTATCTCTATCTATCAATCTACCTACCTACCTATCTCTATCTATCTACCTACCTACCTACCTATCTCTATCTATCAATCTACCTACCTACCTATCTGTATCTATCTACCTACCTACCTACCTATCTGTATCTATCTATCTACCTACCTACCTATCTCTATCAATCTACCTACCTACCTATCTCTATCTATCTACCTACCTACCTACCTATCTCTATCAATCAATCTACCTACCTACCTACCTATCTGTATCTATCTATCTACCTACCTACCTATCTGTATCGATCTATCTACCTGCCTACCTATCTCTATCTATCTATCTATCTACCTACCTACCTATCTGTATCTATCAATCTACCTACCTACCTATCTGTATTTATCTAGCTACCTACCTATCTGTATCTATCTACCTACCTACCTACGTATCTCTATCTATCTACCTACCTACCTACCTATCTCTATCTATCAATCTACCTACCCACCTATCTCTATCTATCTATCTACCTACCTACCTATCTGTATCTATCTATCTACCTACCTACCTATCTCTATCTATCTATCTACCTACCTACCTATCTCTATCTATCTATCTACCTACCTACCTACCTATCTCTATCAATCTACCTACCTACCTATCTCTATCTATCTACCTACATACCTACCTATCTGTATCTATCAATCTACCTACCTACCTATCTGTATCTATCTATCTACCTACCTACCTATCTGTATCTATCTATCTACCTACCTACCTATCTCTTTCTATCTACCTACCTACCTATCTCTATCTATCAATCTACCTACCTACCTATCTCTATCTATCTATCTACCTACCTACATATCTGTATCTATATATCTACCTACCTACCTATCTGTATCTATCTATCTACCTATCTACCTATCTCTATCTATCAATCTACCTACCCACCTATCTCTATCTATCAATCTACCTACCTATCTGTATCTATCTACCTACCTACCTACCTATCTGTATCTATCAATCTACCTACCTACCTATCTCTATCTATCTACCTACCTACCTACCTACCTACCTATCTCTATCTATCTACCTACCTACCTACCTATCTGTATCTATCTATCTACCTACCTACCTATCTGTATCTATCTATCTACCTAGCTAACTATCTCTATCTATCAATCTACCTACCTACCTATCTCTATCTATCTATCTACCTACCTACCTATCTCTATCTATCTATCTACCTACCTACCTATCTCTATCTATCAATCTACCTACCTACCTATCTGTATCTATCTATCTACCTACCTACCTATCTGTATCTATCTACCTACCTACCTACCTATCTCTATCTATCTATCTACCTACCTACCTATCTCTATCTATCAATCTACCTACCTACCTATCTGTATCTATCAATCTACTTACCTACCTATCTCTATCTATCTATCTACCTACCTACCTATCTCTATCTATCAATCTACCTACCTACCTATCTGTATCTATCAATCTACCTACCTACCTATCTCTATCTATCTACCTACCTACCTACCTATCTCTATCAATCTACCTACCTACCTATCTCTATCTATCTACCTACCTACCTACCTATCTCTATCTATCAATCTACCTTCCTACCTATCTGTATCTATCTATCTACCTACCTACCTATCTCTATCTATCTATCTGCCTACCTACCTATCTATCTATCTATCTACCTACCTACCTATCTCTATCTATCTATCTATCTACCTACCTACCTATCTCTATCTATCTATCTACCTACCTACCTATCTGTATCTATCAATCTACCTAACTACCTATCTCTATCTACCTACCTATCTGTATCTATCTACCTACCTACCTACGTATCTCTATCTATCTACCTACCTACCTATCTCTATCTATCAATCTACCTACCTACCTATCTCTATCTATCTATCTACCTATCTACCTATCTCTATCTATCAATCTACCTACCTACCTATCTCTATCTATCAATCTACCTACCTACCTATCTGTATCTATCTATCTACCTACCTAACTATCTGTATCTATCTATCTACCTACCTACCTATCTCTATCTATCTATCTACCTACCTACCTATCTGAATCTATCTATCTACCTAACTACCTATCTCTATCTATCTATCTACCTACCTACCTATCTCTATCTATCTATCTACATACCTACCTACCTATCTCTATCAATCTACCTACCTACCTATCTCTATCTATCTACCTACCTACCTACCTACCTATCTCTATCTATCAATCTACCTACCTACCTATCTGTATCTATCTATCTACCTACCTACCTATCTGTATCTATCTATCTACCTACCTACCTATCTCTATCTATCTATCTACCTACCTACCTATCTCTATCTATCAATCTAACTACCTATCTATCTCTATCTATCTATCTACCTACCTACATATCTGTATCTATATATCTACCTACCTACCTATCTGTATCTAAATATCTACCTATCTACATATCTCTAACTATCAATCTACCTACCCACCTATCTCTATCTATCAATCTACCTACCTATCTGTATCTATCTACCTACCTACCTACCTATCTGTATCTATCAATCTACCTACCTACCTATCTCTATCTATCTACCTACCTACCTATCTCTATCTATCTACCTACCTACCTATCTCTATCAATGTACCTACCTACCTATCTCTATCTATCTACCTACCTACCTACCTATCTGTATCTATCTACCTACCTACCTATCTGTATCTATCTATCTACCTACCTAACTATCTCTATCTATCAATCTACCTACCTACCTATCTGTATCTATCTATCTACCTACCTATCTCTATCTATCTATCTACCTACCTACCTATCTCTATCTATCTATCTACCTACCTACCTATCTGTATCTATCAATCTACCTACCTACCTATCTCTATCTATCTACCTACCTACCTACCTACCTATCTCTATCAATCTACCTACCTACCTATCTCTATCTATCTACCTACCTACCTACCTATCTCTATCTATCAATCTACCTTCCTACCTATCTGTATCTATCTACCTACCTACCTACCTATCTCTATCTATCTATCTACCTACCTACCTATCTCTATCTATCTATCTACCTACCTACCTATCTCTATCTATCTATCTATCTACCTACCTACCTATCTGTATCTATCAATCTACCTACCTACCTATCTCTATCTATCTACCTACCTATCTGTATCTATCTACCTACCTACGTATCTCTATCTATCTACCTACCTACCTATCTCTATCTATCAATCTACCTACCTACCTATCTCTATCTATCTATCTACCTATCTACCTATCTCTATCTATCAATCTACCTACCTACCTACCTATCTCTATCAATCTACCTACCTACCTATCTCTATCTATCTACCTACCTACCTACCTATCTCTATCTATCAATCTACCTACCTACCTATCTGTATCTATCTATCTACCTACCTACCTATCTGTATCTATCTATCTACCTACCTACCTATCTCTATCTATCTATCTACCTACCTACCTATCTCTATCTATCTATCTACCTACCTACCTACCTATCTCTATCAATCTACCTACCTACCTATCTCTATCTATCTACCTACCTACCTACCTATCTCTATCTATCAATCTACCTACCTACCTAACTGTATCTATCTATCTACCTACCTACCTATCTCTATCTATCTATCTACCTACCTAACTATCTCTATCTATCTATCTACCTACCTACCTATCTCTATCTATCTATCTACCTACCTACATATCTGTATTTATCTATCTACCTACCTATCTGTATCTATCTACCTACCTACCTACGTATCTCTATCTATCTATCTACCTACCTACCTGTCTCTATATATCAATCTACCTACCTACCTATCTCTATCTATCTATCTACCTACCTACCTATCTTTATCTATCAATCTACCTACCTACCCATCTCTATCTACCTACCTATCTGTATCTATCTACCTACCTACCTACGTATCTCTATCTATCTACCTACCTACCTATCTCTATCTATCAATCTACCTACCTACCTATCTCTATCTATCTACCTATCTACCTATCTCTATCTATCAATCTACCTACCTACCTATCTCTATCTATCAATCTACCTACCTACCTACCTATCTCTATCTATCTACCTACCTACCTACCTACCTACCTATCTCTATCTATCAATCTACCTACCTACCTATCTGTATCTATCTATCTACCTACCTACCTATCTGTATCTATCTATCTACCTACCTACCTATCTCTATCTATCTATCTACCTACCTACCTACCTATCTCTATCAATCTACCTACCTACCTATCTCTATCTATCTACCTACCTACCTACCTATCTCTATCTATCAATCTACCTACCTACCTATCTGTATCTATCTATCTACCTACCTACCTATCTGTATCGATCTATCTACCTGCCTACCTATCTCTATCTATCTATCTACCTACCTACCTATCTGTATATATCAATCTACCTACCTACCTATCTGTATTTATCTATCTACCTACCTATCTGTATCTATCTACCTACCTACCTACGTATCTCTATCTATCTATCTACCTACCTACCTATCTCTATCTATCAATCTACCTATCTACCTATCTCTATCTATCAATCTACCTACATACCTATCTCTATCTATCAATCTACCTACCTACCTATCTGTATCTATCTATCTACCTACCTAACTATCTGTATCTATCTATCTACCTACCTACCTATCTCTATCTATCTATCTACCTACCTACCTATCTCTATCTATCTATCTACCTACCTACCTATCTGAATCTATCAATCTACCTACCTACCTATCTCTATCTATCTACCTACCTATCTGTATCTATCTACCTACCTACGTATCTCTATCTATCTACCTACCTACCTATCTCTATCTATCAATCTACCTACCTACCTATCTCTATCTATCTATCTACCTATCTACCTATCTCTATCTATCAATCTACCTACCTACCTACCTATCTCTATCAATCTACCTACCTACCTATCTCTATCTATCTACCTACCTACCTACCTATCTCTATCTATCAATCTACCTACCTACCTATCTGTATCTATCTATCTACCTACCTACCTATCTGTATCTATCTATCTACCTACCTACCTATCTCTATCTATCTATCTACCTACCTACCTATCTCTATCTATCTATCTACCTACCTACCTACCTATCTCTATCAATCTACCTACCTACCTATCTCTATCTATCTACCTACCTACCTACCTATCTCTATCTATCAATCTACCTACCTACCTAACTGTATCTATCTATCTACCTACCTACCTATCTCTATCTATCTATCTACCTACCTACCTATCTATCTATCTATCTACCTACCTACCTATCTCTATCTATCTATCTACCTACCTACATACCTGTATTTATCTATCTACCTACCTATCTGTATCTATCTACCTACCTACCTACATATCTCTATCTATCTATCTACCTACCTACCTATCTCTATCTATCAATCTACCTACCTACCTATCTCTATCTATCTATCTACCTACCTACCTATCTGTATCTATCAATCTACCTACCTACCCATCTCTATCTACCTACCTATCTGTATCTATCTACCTACCTACCTACGTATCTCTATCTATCTACCTACCTACCTATCTCTATCTATCAATCTACCTACCTACCTATCTCTATCTATCTACCTATCTACCTATCTCTATCTATCAATCTACCTACCTACCTATCTCTATCTATCAATCTACCTACCTACCTACCTATCTCTATCTATCTACCTACCTACCTACCTATCTCTATCTATCAATCTACCTACCTACCTATCTGTATCTATCTATCTACCTACCTACCTATCTGTATCTATCTATCTACCTACCTACCTATCTCTATCTATCTATCTACCTACCTACCTACCTATCTCTATCAATCTACCTACCTACCTATCTCTATCTATCTACCTACCTACCTACCTATCTCTATCTATCAATCTACCTACCTACCTATCTGTATCTATCTATCTACCTACCTACCTATCTGTATCGATCTATCTACCTGCCTACCTATCTCTATCTATCTATCTACCTACCTACCTATCTGTATATATCAATCTACCTACCTACCTATCTGTATTTATCTATCTACCTACCTATCTGTATCTATCTACCTACCTACCTACGTATCTCTATCTATCTAACTACCTATCTACCTATCTCTATCTATCAATCTACCTACATACCTATCTCTATCTATCAATCTACCTACCTACCTATCTGTATCTATCTATCTACCTACCTAACTATCTGTATCTATCTATCTACCTACCTACCTATCTCTATCTATCTATCTACCTACCTACCTATCTCTATCTATCTATCTACCTACCTACCTATCTCTATCTATCTATCTACCTACCTACCTATCTCTATCTATCTATCTACCTACCTACCTATCTCTATCAATCTACCTACCTACCTATCTCTATCTATCTACCTACCTACCTACCTACCTATCTCTATCTATCAATCTACCTACCTACCTATCTGTATCTATCTATCTACCTACTTACCTATCTGTATCTATCTATCTACCTACCTACCTATCTCTATCTATCTATCTACCTACCTACCTATCTCTATCTATCAATCTACCTACCTATCTATCTCTATCTATCTATCTACCTACCTACATATCTGTATCTATATATCTACCTACCTACCTATCTGTATCTAAATATCTACCTATCTACATATCTCTAACTATCAATCTACCTACCCACCTATCTCTATCTATCAATCTACCTACCTATCTGTATCTATCTACCTACCTACCTACCTATCTGTATCTATCAATCTACCTACCTATCTCTATCTATCTACCTACCTATCTCTATCTATCTACCTACCTACCTATCTCTATCAACGTACCTACCTACCTATCTCTATCTATCTACCTACCTACCTACCTATCTGTATCTATCTACCTACCTACCTATCTGTATCTATCTATCTACCTACCTAACTATCTCTATCTATCAATCTACCTACCTACCTATCTGTATCTATCTATCTACCTACCTATCTCTATCTATCTATCTACCTACCTACCTATCTCTATCTATCTATCTACCTACCTACCTATCTGTATCTATCAATCTACCTACCTACCTATCACTATCTATCTACCTACCTACCTACCTACATATCTCTATCAATCTACCTACCTACCTATCTCTATCTATCTACCTACCTACCTACCTACCTATCTCTATCTATCAATCTACCTTCCTACCTATCTGTATCTATCTATCTACCTACCTACCTATCTCTATCTATCTATCTACCTACCTACCTATCTCTATCTATCTATCTATCTATCTATCTATCTACCTACCTACCTACCTATCTGTATCTATCAATCTACCTACCTACCTATCTCTATCTATCTACCTACCTATCTGTATCTATCTACCTACCTACCTATCTCTATCTATCTATCTACCTACCTACCTATCTCTATCTATCAATCTACCTACCTACCTATCTCTATCTATCAATCTATCTACCTACCTACCTATCTCTATCAATCTACCTACCTACCTATCTCTATCTATCTACCTACCTACCTACCTATCTCTATCTATCAATCTACCTACCTACCTATCTGTATCTATCTATCTACCTACCTACCTATCTGTATCTATCTACCTACCTGCCTACCTATCTCTATCTATCTATCTACCTACCTACCTATCTCTATCTATCTATCTACCTACCTACCTATCTCTATCAATCTACCTACCCACCTATCTCTATCTATCAATCTACCTACCTATCTGTATCTATCTACCTACCTACCTACCTATCTGTATCTATCAATCTACCTACCTACCTATCTCTATCTATCTACCTACCTACCTATCTGTATCTATCAATCTACCTACCTACCTATCTCTATCTATCTACCTACCTACCTACCTACCTATCTCTATCAATCTACCTACCTACCTATCTCTATCTATCTACCTACCTACCTACCTATCTCTATCTATCAATCTACCTTCCTACCTATCTGTATCTATCTATCTACCTACCTACCTATCTCTATCTATTTATCTACCTACCTATCTCTATCTATCTATTTACCTACCTACCTATCTCTATCTATCTACCTACCTACCTATCTGTATCTATCAATCTACCTACCTACCTATCTCTATCTATCTACCTACCTACCTACCTACCTATCTCTATCAATCTACCTACCTACCTATCTCTATCTATCTACCTACCTACCTACCTATCTCTATCTATCAATCTACCTTCCTACCTATCTGTATCTATCTATCTACCTACCTACCTATCTCTATCTATTTATCTACCTACCTACCTGTCTCTATCTATCTATCTACCTACCTACCTATCTCTATCTATCTATCTATCTACCTACCTACCTATCTGTATCTATCAATCTACCTACCTACCTATCTCTATCTATCTACCTACCTATCTGTATCTATCTACCTACCTACGTATCTCTATCTATCTATCTACCTACCTACCTATCTCTATCTATCAATCTACCTACCTACCTATCTCTATCTATCTATCTACCTATCTACCTATCTCTATCTATCAATCTACCTACCTACCTATCTCTATCTATCAATCTATCTACCTACCTACCTATCTCTATCAATCTACCTACCTACCTATCTCTATCTATCTACCTACCTACCTACCTATCTCTATCTATCAATCTACCTACCTACCTATCTGTATCTATCTATCTACCTACCTACCTATCTCTATCTATCTATCTACCTACCTACCTATCTCTATCTATCTATCTACCTACCTACCTACCTATCTCTATCAATCTACCTACCTACCTATCTCTATCTATCTACCTACCTACCTACCTATCTCTATCTATCAATCTACCTACCTACCTAACTGTATCTGTCTATCTACCTACCTACCTATCTCTATCTATCCATCTACCTACCTACCTATCTCTATCTATCTATCTACCTACCTACCTATCTCTATCTATCTATCTACCTACCTACCTATCTGTATCTATCAATCTACCTACCTACCTATCTGTATTTATCTATCTACCTACCTATCTGTATCTATCTACCTACCTACCTACGTATCTCTATCTATCTATCTACCTACCTACCTATCTCTATCTATCAATCTACCTACCTACCTATCTCTATCTATCTATCTACCTATCTACCTATCTACCTATCTCTATCTATCAATCTACCTACCTACCTATCTGTATCTATCAATCTACCTACCTACCTATCTCTATCTATCAATCTACCTACCTACCTATCTCTATCTATCTATCTACCTACCTACCTATCTGTATCTATCAATCTACCTACCTACCTATCTCTATCTATCAATCTACCTACCTACATATCTGTATCTATCTATCTACCTACCTACCTATCTGTATCTATCAATCTACCTACCTACCTATCTCTATCTATCAATCTACCTACCTACCTATCTGTATCTATCTATCTACCTACCTACCTATCTGTATCTATCAATCTACCTACCTACCTATTTCTATCTATCAATCTACCTACCCACCTATCTCTATCTATCAATCTACATACCTATCTGTATCTATCTACCTACCTACCTACTATCTGTATCTATCAATCTACCTATCTACCTATCTCTATCTATCTACCTACCTACCTACCTATCTCTATCAATCTACCTACCTACCTATCTCTTTCTATCTACCTACCTACCTACCTATCTCTATCTATCAATCTACCTACCTACCTATCTGTATCTATCTATCTACCTACCTACCTATCTGTATCTATCTATCTACCTATCTACCTGTCTGTATCTATCTATCTACCTACCTACCTATCTCTATCTATCTATCTACCTACCTACCTACCTATCTCTATCTATCTATCTACCTACCTACCTATCTGTATCTATCAATCTACCTACCTACCTATCTGTATCTATCTATCTACTTATCTACCTATCTCTATCTATCAAACTACCTACCTACCTATCTCTATCTATCTATCTACCTACCCACCTATATGTATTTATCTATCTACCTACCTATCTCTATCTATCAATCTACCTACCTACCTATCTCTATCTACCTACCTACCTATCTCTATCTATCAATCTACCTACCTACCTATCTCTATCTATCTATCTACCTACCTACCTATCTCTATCTATCTATCTACCTACCTACCTATCTGTATCTATCAATCTACCTACCTATCTATCTGTATTTATCTATCTACCTACCTATTTGTATCTACCTACCTACCTACCTATCTATCTATCTATCTATCTATCTATCTATCTATCTATCTATCTATCTATCTATCTATCTATCTATCTATCTATCTATCTATCTATCTATCTATCTATCTACCTACCTATCTCTATCTATCAATCTACCTACCTACCTATCTCTATCTATCTGCCTACCTATCTACCTATCTCTATCTATCAATCTACCTACCTACCTATCTCTATCTATCAATCTACCTACCTACCTATCTGTATCTATCTATCTACCTACCTACCTATCTGTATCTATCTATCTACCTACCTACCTATCTCTATCCATCTATCTACCTACCTACCTATCTGTATCTATCAATCTACCTACCTACCTATCTCTATCTATCTACCTACCTACCTATCTCTATCTATCAATCTACCTACCTACCTATCTGTATCTATCTATCTACCTATCTACCTATCTCTATCTATCAATCTACCTACCTACCTATCTCTATCTATCAATCTACCTACCTACCTATCTCTATCTATCTACCTATCTACCTATCTCTATCTATCAATCTACCTACCTACCTATCTCTATCTATCCATCTACCTACCTACCTACCTATCTCTATCTACCTACCTACCTACCTACCTATC
This sequence comes from Crotalus helleri, assembly GCA_024509115.1. Taxonomy (NCBI): domain Eukaryota; kingdom Metazoa; phylum Chordata; class Lepidosauria; order Squamata; family Viperidae; genus Crotalus; species Crotalus helleri. Next base: position 211,349 of record JAKSXO010000131.1, read on the forward strand.
TCTATCTATCAATCTACCTACCTACCTATCTGTATCTATCTATCTACCTACCTACCTATCTGTATCTATCTATCTACCTACCTACCTATCTCTATCTATCTATCTACCTACCTACCTACCTATCTCTATCAATCTACCTACCTACCTATCTCTATCTATCTACCTACCTACCTACCTATCTCTATCTATCAATCTACCTACCTACCTATCTGTATCTATCTATCTACCTACCTACCTATCTGTATCGATCTATCTACCTGCCTACCTATCTCTATCTATCTATCTACCTACCTACCTATCTGTATATATCAATCTACCTACCTACCTATCTGTATTTATCTATCTACCTACCTATCTGTATCTATCTACCTACCTACCTACGTATCTCTATCTATCTATCTACCTATCTACCTATCTCTATCTATTAATCTACCTACATACCTATCTCTATCTATCAATCTACCTACCTACCTATCTGTATCTATCTATCTACCTACCTAACTATCTGTATCTATCTATCTACCTACCTACCTATCTCTATCTATCTATCTACCTACCTACCTATCTCTATCTATCTATCTATCTACCTACCTACCTATCTGAATCTATCTATCTACCTACCTACCTATCTCTATCTATCTATCTACCTACCTACCTATCTCTATCAATCTACCTACCTACCTATCTCTATCTACCTACCTACCTACCTACCTACCTACCTACCTACCTATCTCTATCTATCAATCTACCTACCTACCTATCTGTATCTATCTATCTACCTACTTACCTATCTGTATCTATCTACCTACCTACCTATCTCTATCTATCTATCTACCTACCTACCTATCTCTATCTATCAATCTACCTACCTATCTATCTCTATCTATCTATCTACCTACCTACATATCTGTATCTATATATCTACCTACCTACCTATCTGTATCTAAATATCTACCTATCTACATATCTCTAACTATCAATCTACCTACCCACCTATCTCTATCTATCAATCTACCTACCTATCTGTATCTATCTACCTACCTACCTACCTATCTGTATCTATCAATCTACCTACCTACCTATCTCTATCTATCTACCTACCTACCTATCTCTATCTATCTACCTACCTACCTATCTCTATCAACGTACCTACCTACCTATCTCTATCTATCTACCTACCTACCTACCTATCTGTATCTATCTACCTACCTACCTATCTGTATCTATCTATCTACCTACCTAACTATCTCTATCTATCAATCTACCTACCTACCTATCTGTATCTATCTATCTACCTACCTATCTCTATCTATCTATCTACCTACCTACCTATCTCTATCTATCTATCTACCTACCTACCTATCTGTATCTATCAATCTACCTACCTACCTATCACTATCTATCTACCTACCTACCTACCTACCTATCTCTATCAATCTACCTACCTACCTATCTCTATCTATCTACCTACCTACCTACCTACCTATCTCTATCTATCAATCTACTTTCCTACCTATCTGTATCTATCTATCTACCTACCTACCTATCTCTATCTATCTATCTACCTACCTACCTATCTCTATCTATCTATCTACCTACCTACCTATCTCTATCTATCTATCTATCTACCTACCTACCTATCTGTATCTATCAATCTACCTACCTACCTATCTCTATCTATCTACCTACCTATCTGTATATATCTACCTACCTACCTATCTCTATCTATCAATCTATCTACCTACCTACCTATCTCTATCAATCTACCTACCTACCTATCTCTATCTACCTACCTACCTACCTACCTATCTCTATCTATCAATCTACCTACCTACCTATCTGTATCTATCTATCTACCTACCTACCTATCTGTATCTATCTACCTACCTACCTACCTATCTCTATCTATCTATCTACCTACCTACCTATCTCTATCTATCTATCTACCTACCTACCTACCTATCTCTATCAATCTACCTACCCACCTATCTCTATCTATCAATCTACCTACCTATCTGTATCTATCTACCTACCTACCTACCTATCTGTATCTATCAATCTACCTACCTACCTATCTCTATCTATCTACCTACCTACCTATCTCTATCTATCTACCTACCTACCTATCTCCTTCAATGTACCTACCTACCTATCTCTATCTATCTACCTACCTACCTACCTATCTGTATCTATCTACCTACCTACCTATCTGTATCTATCTATCTACCTACCTAACTATCTCTATCTATCAATCTACCTACCTACCTATCTGTATCTATCTATCTACCTACCTATCTCTATCTATCTATCTACCTACCTACCTATCTCTATCTATCTACCTACCTACCTATCTGTATCTATCAATCTACCTACCTACCTATCTCTATCTATCTACCTACCTACCTACCTACCTATCTCTATCAATCTACCTACCTACCTATCTCTATCTATCTACCTACCTACCTACCTATCTCTATCTATCAATCTACCTTCCTACCTATCTGTATCTATCTATCTACCTACCTACCTATCTCTATCTATTTATCTACCTACCTACCTATCTCTATCTATCTATCTACCTACCTACCTATCTCTATCTATCTATCTACCTACCTACCTATCTGTATCTATCAATCTACCTACCTACCTATCTCTATCTATCTACCTACATATCTGTATCTATCTACCTACCTACGTATCTCTATCTATCTATCTACCTACCTACCTATCTCTATCTATCAATCTACCTACCTACCTATCTCTATCTATCTATCTACCTATCTACCTATCTCTATCTATCAATCTACCTACCTACCTATCTCTATCTATCAATCTATCTACCTACCTACCTATCTCTATCAATCTACCTACCTACCTATCTCTATCTATCTACCTACCTACCTACCTATCTCTATCTATCAATCTACCTACCTACCTATCTGTATCTATCTATCTACCTACCTACCTATCTCTATCTATCTATCTACCTACCTACCTATCTCTATCTATCTACCTACCTACCTACCTATCTCTATCAATCTACCTACCTACCTATCTCTATCTATCTACCTACCTACCTACCTATCTCTATCTATCAATCTACCTACCTACCTAACTGTATCTGTCTATCTACCTACCTACCTATCTCTATCTATCTATCTACCTACCTACCTATCTCTATCTATCTATCTACCTACCTACCTATCTCTATCTATCTATCTACCTACCTAACTATCTGTATCTATCAATCTACCTACCTACCTATCTGTATTTATCTATCTACCTACCTATCTGTATCTATCTACCTACCTACCTACGTATCTCTATCTATCTATCTACCTACCTACCTATCTCTATCTATCAATCTACCTACCTACCTATCTCTATCTATCTATCTACCTATCTACCTATCTACCTATCTCTATCTATCAATCTACCTACCTACCTATCTGTATCTATCAATCTACCTACCTACCTATCTCTATCTATCAATCTACCTACCTACCTATCTCTATCTATCTATCTACCTACCTACCTATCTGTATCTATCAATCTACCTACCTACCTATCTCTATCTATCAATCTACCTACCTACATATCTGTATCTATCTATCTACCTACCTACCTATCTGTATCTATCAATCTACCTACCTACCTATCTCTATCTATCAATCTACCTACCTACCTATCTGTATCTATCTATCTACCTACCTACCTATCTGTATCTATCAATCTACCTACCTACCTATCTCTATCTATCAATCTACCTACCCACCTATCTCTATCTATCAATCTACATACCTATCTGTATCTATCTACCTACCTACCTACTATCTGTATCTATCAATCTACCTATCTACCTATCTCTATCTATCTACCTACCTACCTACCTATCTCTATCAATCTACCTACCTACCTATCTCTTTCTATCTACCTACCTACCTACCTATCTCTATCTATCAATCTACCTACCTACCTATCTGTATCTATCTATCTACCTACCTACCTATCTGTATCTATCTATCTACATATCTACCTGTCTGTATCTATCTATCTACCTACCTATCTCTATCTATCTATCTACCTACCTACCTACCTATCTCTATCTATCTATCTACCTACCTACCTATCTGTATCTATCAATCTACCTACCTACCTATCTGTATCTATCTATCTACTTATCTACCTATCTCTATCTATCAAACTACCTACCTACCTATCTCTATCTATCTATCTACCTACCCACCTATATGTATTTATCTATCTACCTACCTATCTCTATCTATCAATCTACCTACCTACCTATCTCTATCTATCTACCTACCTACCTATCTCTATCTATCAATCTACCTACCTACCTATCTCTATCTATCTATCTACCTACCTACCTATCTCTATCTATCTGTCTACCTACCTACCTATCTGTATCTATCAATCTACCTACCTATCTATCTGTATTTATCTATCTACCTACCTATTTGTATCTATCTACCTACCTACCTACGTATCTCTATCTATCTATCTATCTATCTATCTATCTATCTATCTATCTATCTATCTATCTATCTATCTATCTATCTATCTACCTACCTATCTCTATCTATCAATCTACCTACCTACCTATCTCTATCTATCTGCCTACCTATCTACCTATCTCTATCTATCAATCTACCTACCTACCTATCTCTATCTATCAATCTACCTACCTACCTATCTGTATCTATCTATCTACCTACCTACCTATCTGTATCTATCTATCTACCTACCTACCTATCTCTATCTATCTATCTACCTACCTACCTATCTGTATCTATCAATCTACCTACCTACCTATCTCTATCTATCTACCTACCTACCTATCTCTATCTATCAATCTACCTACCTACCTATCTGTATCTATCTATCTACCTATCTACCTATCTCTATCTATCAATCTACCTACCTACCTATCTCTATCTATCTATCTACCTACCCACCTATCTGTATTTATCTATCTACCTACCTATCTCTATCTATCAATCTACCTACCTACCTATCTCTATCTATCTACCTACCTACCTATCTATCTCTATCTATCTATCTACCTACCTACCTATCTGTATCTATCTATCTACCTACCTACCTATCTCTATCTATCTATCTACCTACCTACCTATCTCTATCTATCTATCTACCTACCTACCTATCTCTATCTATCTATCTACCTACCTATCTGTATTTATCTATCTACCTACCTATCTGTATCTATCTACCTACCTACCTACGTATCTCTATCTATCTATCTACCTACCTACCTATCTCTATCTATCAATCTACCTACCTACCTATCTCTATCTATCTATCTACCTATCTACCTATCTCTATCTATCAATCTACCTACCTACCTATCTCTATCTATCAATCTACCTACCTACCTATCTCTATCTATCAATCTACCTACCTACCTATCTGATTCTATCTATCTACCTACCTATCTCTATCTATCTATCTACCTACCTACCTATCTCTATCTATCTATCTACCTACCTACCTATCTGTATTTATCTATCTACCTACCTATCTGTATCTATCTACCTGCCTACCTACGTATCTCTATCTATCTATCTACCTACCTACCTATCTCTATCTATCAATCTACTTACCTACCTATCTCTATCTATCAATCTACATACCTATCTGTATCTATCTACCTACCTACCTACTATCTGTATCTATCAATCTTCCTATCTACCTATCTCTATCTATCTACCTACCTACCTACCTATCTCTATCAATCTACCTACCTACCTATCTCTATCTATCTACCTACCTACCTACCTATCTCTATCTATCAATCTACCTACCTACCTATCTGTATCTATCTATCTACCTACCTACCTATCTGTATCTATCTATCTACCTACCTACCTTTCTCTATCTATCTATCTACCTACCTACCTATCTCTATCTATCTACCTACCTACCTACCTATCTGTATCTATCAATCTACCTACCTACTTATCTCTATCTATCTACCTACCTACCTATCTCTATCTATCTATCTACCTACCTACCTATCTCTATCTATCAATCTACCTACCTACCTATCTGTATCTATCTATCTATCTACCTACCTATCTCTATCTATCTATCTACCTACCTACCTATCTCTATCTATCTATCTACCTACCTACCTATCTGGATCTATCAATCTACCAAAATACCTATCTGTGTTTATCTATCTACCTACATATCTGTATCTATCTACCTACCTACCTACGTATCTCTATCTATCTATCTACCTACCTACCTATCTCTATCTATCAATCTACCTATCTACCTACCTACCTATCTCTATCTATCTACCTATCTACCTATCTCTATCTATCTATCTACCTACCTACCTATCTCTATCTATCAATCTACCTACCTACCTATCTGTATCTATCTATCTACCTACCTACCTATCTGTATCTATCTATCTACCTACCTACCTATCTCTATCTATCTATCTACCTACCTACCTATCTCTATCTATCTACCTACCTACCTACCTATCTGTATCTATCAATCTACCTACCTACTTATCTCTATCTATCTACCTACCTACCTATCTCTATCTATCTATCTACCTACCTACCTATCTCTATCTATCAATCTACCTACCCACCTATCTCTATCTATCTATCTACCTACCTACCTATCTCTATCTATCTATCTACCTACCTACCTATCTCTATCTATCTATCTACCTACCTACCTATCTGGATCTATCAATCTACCTAAATACCTATCTATGTTTATCTATCTACCTACATATCTGTATCTATCTACCTACCTACCTACGTATCTCTATCTATCTATCTACCTACCTACCTATCTCTATCTATCAATCTACCTATCTACCTACCTACCTATCTCTATCTATCTACCTATCTACCTATCTCTATCTATCTATCTACCTACCTACCTATCTCTATCTATCAATCTACATACCTACCTATCTCTATCTATCTATCTACCTACCTACATATCTGTATCTATATATCTACCTACCTACCTATCTGTATCTATCTATCTACCTATCTACCCATCTCTATCTATCAATCTACCTACCTACCTATCTCTATCTATCTATCTACCTACCCACCTATCTGTATTTATCTATCTACCTACATATCTGTATCTATATATCTACCTACCTATCTCTATCTATCTACCTACCTACCTACCTACCTATCTCTATCTATCAATCTACCTACCTACCTATCTCTATCTATCTATCTACCTACCTACCTATCTCTATCTATCTATCTACCTACCTACCTATCTCTATCTATCAATCTACCTATCTACCTATCTCTATCTATCTATCTACCTACCTACATATCTGTATCTATCTATCTACCTACCTACCTATCTGTATCTATCTATCTACCTATCTACCTATCTCTATCTATCAATCTGCCTACCTACCTATCTCTATCTATCTATCTACCTACCCACCTATCTGTATTTATCTATCTACCTACCTACCTATCTCTATCTATCTATCTACCTACCTACCTATCTGTATTTATCTATCTACCTACCTATCTGTATCTATCTACCTGCCTACCTACCTATCTATCTCTATCTATCTATCTACCTACCTACCTATCTCTATCTATCTACCTACCTACCTACCTATCTCTATCTATCAATCTACCTTCCTACCTATCTGTATCTATCTATCTACCTACCTACCTATCTCTATCTATTTATCTACCTACCTACCTATCTCTATCTATCTATCTACCTACCTACCTATCTCTATCTATCTATCTATCTACCTACCTACCTATCTGTATCTATCAATCTACCTACCTACCTATCTCTATCTATCTACCTACCTATCTGTATCTATCTACCTACCTACGTATCTCTATCTATCTATCTACCTACCTACCTATCTCTATCTATCTATCTACCTACCTACCTATCTCTATCTATCAATCTACCTATCTACCTATCTCTATCTATCTATCTACCTACCTACATATCTGTATCTATCTATCTACCTACCTACCTATCTGTATCTATCTATCTACCTATCTACCTATCTCTATCTATCAATCTACCTACCTACCTATCTCTATCTATCTATCTACCTACCCACCTATCTGTATTTATCTATCTACCTACCTACCTATCTCTATCTATCTATCTACCTACCTACCTATCTGTATTTATCTATCTACCTACCTATCTGTATCTATCTACCTGCCTACCTACCTATCTATCTCTATCTATCTATCTACCTACCTACCTATCTCTATCTATCTACCTACCTACCTACCTATCTCTATCTATCAATCTACCTTCCTACCTATCTGTATCTATCTATCTACCTACCTACCTATCTCTATCTATTTATCTACCTACCTACCTATCTCTATCTATCTATCTACCTACCTACCTATCTCTATCTATCTATCTATCTATCTACCTACCTACCTATCTGTATCTATCAATCTACCTACCTACCTATCTCTATCTATCTACCTACCTATCTGTATCTATCTACCTACCTACGTATCTCTATCTATCTATCTACCTACCTACCTATCTCTATCTATCAATCTACCTACCTACCTATCTCTATCTATCTATCTACCTATCTACCTATCTACCTATCTCTATCTATCAATCTACCTACCTACCTATCTCTATCTATCAATCTATCTACCTACCTACCTATCTCTATCAATCTACCTACCTACCTATCTCTATCTATCTACCTACCTACCTATCTCTATCTATCAATCTACCTACCTACCTATCTGTATCTATCAATCTACCTACCTACCTATCTCTATCTATCTATCTACCTACCCACCTATCTCTATCTATCTATCTACCTACCTACCTATCTCTATCTATCTATCTACCTACCTACCTATCTCTATCTATCTATCTACCTACCTACCTATCTGGATCTATCAATCTACCTAAATACCTATCTGTGTTTATCTATCTACCTACATATCTGTATCTATCTACCTACCTACCTACCTACCTATCTGTATCTATCTATCTACCTACCTACCTATCTCTATCTATCTATCTACCTACCCACCTATCTCTATCTATCTATCTACCTACCTACCTATCTCTATCTATCTATCTACCTACCTACCTATCTCTATCTATCTATCTACCTACCTACCTATCTGGATCTATCAATCTACCTAAATACCTATCTGTGTTTATCTATCTACCTACATATCTGTATCTATCTACCTACCTACCTACGTATCTCTATCTATCTATCTACCTACCTACCTATCTCTATCTATCAATCTACCTACCTACCTACCTACCTATCTCTATCTATCTACCTATCTACCTATCTCTATCTATCTACCTACCTACCTATCTCTATCTATCAATCTACCTACCTACCTATCTCTATCTATCTATCTACCTACCTATATATCTGTATCTATATATCTACCTACCTACCTATCTGTATCTATCTATCTACCTACCCACCTATCTCTATCTATCTACCTACCTACCTACCTATCTGTATCTATCTATCTATCTACCTACCTATCTATCTCTATCTACCTGCCTACCTATCTACCTATCTCTATCTATCAATCTACCTACCTACCTATCTCTATCTATCTATCTACCTACCCACCTATCTGTATTTATCTATCTACCTACATATCTGTATCTATATATCTACCTACCTACCTATCTCTATCTATCTACCTACCTACCTACCTATCTGTATCTATCTATCTATCTACCTACCTATCTATCTCTATCTATCTATCTACCTACCTACCTATCTCTATCTATCTACCTACCTACCTACCTATCTCTATCTATCAATCTACCTTCCTACCTATCTGTATCTATCTATCTACCTACCTACCTATCTCTATCTATTTATCTACCTACCTACCTATCTCTATCTATCTATCTACCTACCTACCTATCTCTATCTATCTATCTATCTACCTACCTACCTATCTGTATCTATCAATCTACCTACCTACCTATCTCTATCTATCTACCTACCTATCTGTATCTATCTACCTACCTACGTATCTCTATCTATCTATCTACCTACCTACCTATCTCTATCTATCAATCTACCTACCTACCTATCTCTATCTATCTATCTACCTATCTACCTATCTCTATCTATCAATCTACCTACCTACCTATCTCTATCTATCAATCTATCTACCTACCTACCTATCTCTATCAATCTACCTACCTACCTATCTCTATCTATCTACCTACCTACCTACCTATCTGTATCTATCAATCTACCTACCTACCTATCTGTATCTATCTATCTACCTACCTACCTATCTCTATCTATCTATCTACCTACCTACCTATCTCTATCTATCTATCTACCTACCTACCTACCTATCTCTACCAATCTACCTAGCTACCTATCTCTATCTATCTACCTACCTACCTACCTATCTCTATCTATCAATCTACCTACCTACCTAACTGTATCTATCTATCTACCTACCTACCTATCTGTATTTATCTATCTACCTACCTATCTGTATCTATCTACCTACCTACCTACGTATCTCTCTCTATCTATCTACCTACCTACCTATCTCTATCTATCAATCTACCTACCTACCTATCTCTATCTAACTATCTACCTATCTACCTATCTCTATCTATCAATCTACCTACCTACCTATCTGTATCTATCAATCTACCTACCTACCTATCTCTATCTATCAATCTACTTACCTACCTATCTCTATCTATCTATCTACCTACCTACCTATCTGTATCTATCAATCTACCTACCTACCTATCTCTATCTATCAATCTACCTACCTACATATCTGTATCTATCTATCTACCTACCTACCTATCTGTATCTATCAATCTACCTACCCACCTATCTGTATTTATCTATCTACCTACCTATCTCTATCTATCAATCTACCTACCTACCTATCTGTATCTATCTACCTATCTACCTATCTCTATCTATCAATCTACCTACCTACCTATCTGTATCTATCTATCTACCTACATACCTATCTCTATCTATCAATCTACCTATCTACCTATCTCTATCTATCAATCTACCTACCTACCTATCTCTATCTATCAATCTACCTACCTACCTATCTGTATCTATCTATCTACCTACCTACATATCTGCATCTATCTATCTACCTACCTACCTATCTGTATCTATTTATCTACCTATTTACCTATCTCTATCTATCTACCTACCTACCTATCTCTATCTATCTATCTACCTACCTACCTATCTGTATCTATCTATCTACCTACCTACCTATCTCTATCTATCTATCTACCTACCTACCTATCTCTATCTATCTATCTACCTACCTATCTCTATCTATCTATCTACCTACCTACCTATCTCTATCTATCTATCTACCTACCTATCTGTATCTATCTACCTACCTACCTACGTATCTCTATCTATCTATCTACCTACCTACCTATCTCTATCTATCTATCTACCTACCTACCTATCTCTATCTATCTATCTACCTACCTACCTATCTGTATTTATCTATCTACCTACCTATCTGTATCTATCTACCTACCTACCTACGTATCTCTATCTATCTATCTACCTACCTACCTATCTCTATCTATCAATCTACCTACCTACCTATCTCTATCTATCAATCTACCTACCTACCTATCTCTATCTATCAATCTACCTACCTACCTATCTGTATCTATCTATCTACCTACCTATCTCTATCTATCTATCTACCTACCTACCTATCTCTATCTATCTATCTACCTACCTATCTATCTGTATTTACCTATCTACCTACCTATCTGTATCTATCTACCTACCTACCTACGTATCTCTATCTATCTATCTATCTATCTATCTATCTATCTATCTATCTATCTATCTATCTATCTATCTATCTATCTATCTATCTATCTATCTACCTACCTATCTCTATCTATCAATCTACCTACCTACCTATCTCTATCTATCTGTCTACCTACCTACCTATCTGTATCTATCTATCTACCTACCTACCTATCTGTATCTATCAATCTACCTACCTACCTATCTCTATCTATCTATCTATCTACCTACCTACCTATCTGTATCTATCAATCTACCTACCTATCTCTATCTATCTATCTACCTACCTACCTATCTCTATCTATCAATCTACCTACCTACCTATCTGTATCTATCTATCTACCTATCTACCTATCTCTATCTATCAATCTACCTACCTACCTATCTCTATCTATCTATCTACCTACCCACCTATCTGTATTTATAAATCTACCTACCTATCTCTATCTGTCAATCTACCTACCTACCTATCTGTATCTATCTATCTACCTACCTACCTATCTGTATCTATCTATCTACCTACCTACCTATCTCTATCTATCTATCTACCTATCTCTATCTATCAATCTACCTACCTACCTATCTCTATCTATCAATCTACCTACCTACCTATCTGTATCTATCAATCTACCTACCTATCTCTATCTATCTATCTACCTACCCACCTATCTCTATCTATCTATCTACCTACCTACCTATCTCTATCTATCTATCTACCTACCTACCTATCTCTATCTATCTATCTATCTACCTACCTACCTATCTGTATCTATCAATCTACCTACCTACCTATCTGTATTTATCTATCTACCTACATATCTGTATCTATCTACCTACCTACCTACGTATCTCTATCTATCTATCTACCTACCTACCTATCTCTATCTATCAATCTACCTACCTACCTACCTACCTATATCTATCTATCTATCTATCTATCTATCTATCTATCTATCTATCTATCTATCTATCTATCTATCTACCTATTTACCTATCTCTATCTATCTACCTACCTACCTATCTCTATCTATCTATCTACCTACCCATCTATCTGTATTTATCTATCAACCTACATATCTGTATCTATATATCTACCTACCTACCTATCTCTATCTCTCTACCTACCTACCTATCTGTATCTATCAATCTACCTACCTACCTATCTCTATCTATTTATCTACCTACCCACCTATCTGTATTTATCTACCTACCTACCTATCTGTATCTATCTATCTACCTATCTACCCATCTCTATCTATCAATCTACCTACCTACCTATCTCTATCTATCTATCTACCTACCCACCTATCTGATTTTATCTATCTACCTACATATCTGTATCTATATATCTACCTACCTATCTCTATCTATCTACCTACCTACCTACCTACCTATCTCTATCTATCTATCTACCTACCTACCTATCTCTATCTATCTATGTACCTACCTACCTATCTCTATCTATCAATCTACCTATCTACCTATCTCTATCTATCTATCTACCTACCTACATATCTGTATCTATCTATCTACCTACCTACCTATCTGTATCTATCTATCTACCTATCTACCTATCTCTATCTATCAATCTACCTACCTACCTACCTATCTCTATCTATCTATCTACCTACCCACCTATCTGTATTTATCTATCTACCTACATATCTGTATCTATATATCTACCTACCTACCTATCTCTATCTATATACCTACCTACCTACCTATCTGTATCTATCTATCTATCTTCCTACCTATCTATCTCTATCTATCTATCTACCTACCTACCTATCTCTATCTATCTACCTACCAACCTACCTATCTCTATCTATCAATCTACCTTCCTACCTATCTGTATCTATCTATCTACCTACCTACCTATCTCTATCTATTTATCTACCTACCTACCTATCTCTATCTATCTATCTACCTACCTACCTATCTCTATCTATCTATCTATCTACCTACCTACCTATCTGTATCTATCAATCTACCTACCTACCTATCTCTATCTATCTACCTACCTATCTGTATCTATCTACCTACCTACGTATCTCTATCTATCTATCTACCTACCTACCTATCTCTATCTATCAATCTACCTACCTACCTATCTCTATCTATCTATCTACCTATCTACCTATCTCTATCTATCAATCTACCTACCTACCTATCTCTATCTATCAATCTATCTACCTACCTACCTATCTCTATCAATCTACCTACCTACCTATCTCTATCTATCTACCTACCTACCTACCTATCTCTATCTATCAATCTACCTACCTACCTATCTGTATCTATCTATCTACCTACCTACCTATCTCTATCTATCTATCTACCTACCTACCTATCTCTATCTATCTATCTACCTACCTACCTACCTATCTCTATCAATCTACCTAGCTACCTATCTCTATCTATCTACCTACCTACCTACCTATCTCTATCTATCAATCTACCTACCTACCTAACTGTATCTATCTATCTACCTACCTATCTCTATCTATCTATCTACCTACCTACCTATCTCTATCTATCTACCTACCTACCTATCTGTATTTATCTATCTACCTACCTATCTGTATCTATCTACCTACCTACCTACGTATCTCTATCTATCTATCTACCCACCTACCTATCTCTATCTATCAATCTACCTACCTACCTATCTCTATCTATCTATCTACATATCTACCTATCTCTATCTATCAATCTACCTACCTACCTATCTATCTCTATCTATCAATCTACCTACCTACCTATCTGTATCTATCTATCTACCTACCTACCTATCTGTATCTATCAATCTACCTACCTACCTATCTCTATCTATCTATCTATCTACCTACCTACCTATCTGTATCTATCAATCTACCTACCTATCTCTATCTATCTATCTACCTACCTACCTATCTCTATCTATCAATCTACCTACCTACCTATCTGTATCTATCTATCTACCTATCTACCTATCTCTATCTATCAATCTACCTACCTACCTATCTCTATCTATCTATCTATCTACCTACCTACCTATCTGTATCTATCAATCTACCTACCTATCTCTATCTATCTATCTACCTACCTACCTATCTCTATCTATCAATCTACCTACCTACCTATCTGTATCTATCTATCTACCTATCTACCTATCTCTATCTATCAATCTACCTACCTACCTATCTCTATCTATCTATCTACCTACCCACCTATCTGTATTTATAAATCTACCTACCTATCTCTATCTGTCAATCTACCTACCTACCTATCTGTATCTATCTATCTATCTACCTACCTACCTATCTGTATCTATCTATCTACCTACCTACCTATCTCTATCTACCTACCTACCTATCTCTATCTATCTATCTACCTACCTACCTATCTCTATCTATCTATCTACCTACCTACCTATCTGTATCTATCAATCTACCTACCTACCTATCTGTATTTATCTATCTACCTACATATCTGTATCTATCTACCTACCTACCTACGTATCTCTATCTATCTATCTACCTACCTACCTATCTCTATCTATCAATCTACCTACCTACCTACCTACCTACCTATATCTATCTATCTATCTATCTATCTATCTATCTATCTATCTATCTATCTATCTATCTATCTATCTATCTATCTATCTATCTACCTATCTACCTATTTACCTATCTCTATCTATCTACCTACCTACCTATCTCTATCTATCTATCTACCTACCCATCTATCTGTATTTATCTATCAACCTACATATCTGTATCTATATATCTACCTACCTACCTATCTCTATCTATCTACCTACCTACCTACGTATCTCTATCTATCAATCTACCTACCTACCTATCTGTATCTATCTATCTACCTACCTACCTATCTGTATCTATCAATCTACCTACCTACCTATCTCTATCTATTTATCTACCTACCCACCTATCTGTATTTATCTACCTACCTACCTATCTGTATCTATCTATCTACCTATCTACCCATCTCTATCTATCAATCTACCTACCTACCTATCTCTATCTATCTATCTACCTACCCACCTATCTGTATTTATCTATCTACCTACATATCTGTATCTATATATCTACCTACCTATCTCTATCTATCTACCTACCTACCTACCTACCTATCTCTATCTATCAATCTACCTACCTACCTATCTCTATCTATCTATCTACCTACCTACCTATCTCTATCTATCTATCTACCTACCTACCTACCTATCTCTATCTATCAATCTACCTATCTACCTATCTCTATCTATCTATCTACCTACCTACATATCTGTATCTATCTATCTACCTACCTACCTATCTGTATCTATCTATCTACCTATCTACCTATCTCTATCTATCAATCTACCTACCTACCTATCTCTATCTATCTATCTACCTACCCACCTATCTGTATTTATCTATCTACCTACATATCTGTATCTATATATCTACCTACCTACCTATCTCTATCTATCTACCTACCTACCTACCTATCTGTATCTATCTATCTATCTACCTACCTATCTATCTCTATCTATCTATCTACCTACCTACCTATCTCTATCTATCTACCTACCTACCTACCTATCTCTATCTATCAATCTACCTTCCTACCTATCTGTATCTATCTATCTACCTACCTACCTATCTCTATCTATTTATCTACCTACCTACCTATCTCTATCTATCTATCTACCTACCTACCTATCTCTATCTATCTATCTATCTACCTACCTACCTATCTGTATCTATCAATCTACCTACCTACCTATCTCTATCTATCTACCTACCTATCTGTATCTATCTACCTACCTACGTATCTCTATCTATCTATCTACCTACCTACCTATCTCTATCTATCAATCTACCTACCTACCTATCTCTATCTATCTATCTACCTATCTACCTATCTCTATCTATCAATCTACCTACCTACCTATCTCTATCTATCAATCTATCTACCTACCTACCTATCTCTATCAATCTACCTACCTACCTATCTCTATCTATCTACCTACCTACCTACCTATCTCTATCTATCAATCTACCTACCTACCTATCTGTATCTATCTATCTACCTACCTACCTATCTCTATCTATCTATCTACCTACCTACCTATCTCTATCTATCTATCTACCTACCTACCTACCTATCTCTATCAATCTACCTAGCTACCTATCTCTATCTATCTACCTACCTACCTACCTATCTCTATCTATCAATCTACCTACCTACCTAACTGTATCTATCTATCTACCTACCTATCTCTATCTATCTATCTACCTACCTACCTATCTCTATCTATCTCTCTACCTACCTACCTATCTGTATTTATCTATCTACCTACCTATCTGTATCTATCTACCTACCTACCTACGTATCTCTATCTATCTATCTACCCACCTACCTATCTCTATCTATCAATCTACCTACCTACCTATCTCTATCTATCTATCTACATATCTACCTATCTCTATCTATCAATCTACCTACCTACCTATCTCTATCTATCAATCTACCTACCTACCTATCTGTACCTATCTATCTACCTACCTACCTATCTGTATCTATCAATCTACCTACCTACCTATCTCTATCTATCTATCTATCTACCTACCTACCTATCTGTATCTATCAATCTACCTACCTATCTCTATCTATCTATCTATCTACCTACCTACCTATCTCTATCTATCAATCTACCTACCTACCTATCTGTATCTATCTATCTACCTATCTACCTATCTCTATCTATCAATCTACCTACCTACCTATCTCTATCTATCTATCTACCTACCCACCTATCTGTATTTATAAATCTACCTACCTATCTCTATCTGTCAATCTACCTACCTACCTATCTGTATCTATCTATCTACCTACCTACCTATCTGTATCTATCTATCTACCTATCTCTATCTATCAATCTACCTACCTACCTATCTCTATCTATCAATCTACCTACCTACCTATCTGTATCTATCAATCTACCTACCTATCTCTATCTATCTATCTACCTACCCACCTATCTCTATCTATCTATCTATCTACCTACCTACCTATCTCTATCTATCTATCTACCTACCTACCTATCTCTATCTATCTATCTACCTACCTACCTATCTGTATCTATCAATCTACCTACCTACCTATCTGTATTTATCTATCTACCTACATATCTGTATCTATCTACCTACCTACCTACGTATCTCTATCTATCTATCTACCTACCTACCTATCTCTATCTATCAATCTATCTACCTACCTACCTATCTCTATCTATCTATCTATCTACCTACCTACCTATCTCTATCTATCAATCTACCTACCTACCTATCTGTATCTATCTATCTACCTATCTACCTATCTCTATCTATCAATCTACCTACCTACCTATCTCTATCTATCTATCTACCTACCCACCTATCTGTATTTATAAATCTACCTACCTATCTCTATCTGTCAATCTACCTACCTACCTATCTGTATCTATCTATCTACCTACCTACCTATCTGTATCTATCTATCTACCTATCTCTATCTATCAATCTACCTACCTACCTATCTCTATGTATCAATCTACCTACCTACCTATCTGTATCTATAAATCTACCTACCTATCTCTATCTATCTATCTACCTACCCACCTATCTCTATCTATCTATCTACCTACCTACCTATCTCTATCTATCTATCTACCTACCGACCTATCTCTATCTATCTATCTACCTACCTACCTATCTGTATCTATCAATCTACCTACCTACCTATCTGTATTTATCTATCTACCTACATATCTGTATCTATCTACCTACCTACCTACGTATCTCTATCTATCTATCTACCTACCTACCTATCTCTATCTATCAATCTACCTACCTACCTACCTACCTATATCTATCTATCTATCTATCTATCTATCTATCTATCTATCTATCTATCTATCTATCTATCTATCTATCTATCTATCTACCTATTTACCTATCTCTATCTATCTACCCATCTATATGTATTTATCTATCAACCTACATATCTGTATCTATATATCTACCTACCTACCTACCTATCTCTATCTATCTACCTACCTACCTACGTATCTCTATCTATCAATCTACCTACCTACCTATCTGTATCTATCTATCTACCTACCTACCTATCTGTATCTATCTATCTACCTACCTACATATCTGTATCTATATATCTACCTACCTACCTATCTGTATCTATCTATCTACCTATCTACTTATTTCTATCTATCAATCTACCTACCTACCTATCTGTATCTATCTATCTATCTACCTACCTATCTCTATCTATCTACCTACCTACCTACCTATCTCTATCTATCTACCTACCTACCTACCTATCTCTATCTATCAATCTACCTACCTACCTATCTCTATCTATCTACCTACCTACCTATCTCTATCTATCTATCTACCTACCTACCTATCTGTCTCTATCAATCTACCTACCTACCTATCTATCTCTATCTATCTATCTACCTACCTACCTACCTACCTACCTATCTCTATCTATCTACCTACCTACCTATCTCTATCTATCAATCTACCTACCCACCTATCTGTATCTATCTACCTACCTACCTATATGTATCTATCAATCTACCTAACTACCTATCTATATCTATATATCTACCTACCTACCTATCTGTATCTATCAATCTACCTACCTACCTATTTCTATCTATCTACCTACCTACCTACCTATCTCTATCTATCAATCTACCTACCTACCTATCTGTATCTATCTACCTACCTACCTATCTGTATCTATCAATCTACCTATCTACCTATCTCTATCTATCAATCTACCTACCTACCTATCTCTATCTGTCAATCTACCTACCTACCTATCTGTATCTATCTATCTACCTACCTACCTATCTGTATCTATCTATCTACCTACCTACCTATCTCTATCTATCTATCTACATATCTACCTATCTCTATCTATCAATCTACCTACCTACCTATCTCTATCTATCAATCTACCTACCTACCTATCTGTATCTATCAATCTACCTACCTATCTCTATCTATCTATCTACCTACCCACCTATCTCTATCTATCTATCTACCTACCTACCTATCTCTATCTATCAACCTACCTACCTATCTGTATCTATCTATCTACCTACCTACATATCTGTATCTATCTATCTACCTACCTACCTATCTGTATCTATCTATCTACCTACCTATCTATCTCTATCTATCTATCTACCTACCTACCTATCTCTATCTATCTATCTACCTACCCACCTATCTGTATTTATCTATCTACCTACCTATCTCTATCTATCAATCTATCTACCTACCTATCTGTATCTATCTATCTACCTACCTACGTATCTCTATCTATCAATCTACCTACCTACCTATCTGTATCTATCTATCTACCTACCTACCTATCTGTATCTATCTATCTACCTACCTATCTATCTCTATCTATCTATCTACCTACCTACCTATCTCTATCTATCTATCTACCTACCCACCTATCTGTATTTATCTATCTACCTACCTATCTCTATCTATCAATCTATCTACCTACCTATCTGTATCTATCTATCTACCTACCTACGTATCTCTATCTATCAATCTACCTACCTACCTATCTGTATCTATCTATCTACCTACCTACCTATCTGTATCTATCTATCTACCTACCTATCTATCTCTATCTATCTATCTACCTACCTACCTATCTCTATCTATCTATCTACCTACCCACCTATCTCTATCTATCTATCTACCTACCTACCTATCTGTATCTATCAATCTACCTACCTACCTATCTGTATTTATCTATCTACCTACATATCTGTATCTATCTACCTACCTACCTACGTATCTCTATCTATCTATCTACCTACCTACCTATCTCTATCTATCAATCTACCTACCTACCTACCTACCTATATCTATCTATCTATCTATCTATCTATCTATCTATCTATCTATCTATCTATCTATCTATCTATCTATCTATCTATCTACCTATCGACCTATCTCTATCTATCAATCTACCTACCTACCTATCTCTATCTATCTATCTACCTACCCACCTATCTGTATTTATCTATCTACCTACCTATCTCTATCTATCAATCTATCTACCTACCTATCTGTATCTATCTATCTACCTATCTACCTATCTCTATCTATCAATCTACCTACCTACCTATCTGTATCTATCTATCTACCTACATACCTATCTCTATCTATCAATCTACCTATCTACCTATCTCTATCTATCAATCTACCTACCTACCTACCTATCTCTATCTATCTACCTACCTACCTATCTCTATCTATCAATCTACCTACCTACCTATCTGTATCTATCTATCTACCTACATACCTATCTCTATCTATCAATCTACCTATCTACCTATCTCTATCTATCAATCTACCTACCTACCTACCTATCTCTATCTATCTACCTACCTACCTATCTCTATCTATCTATCTACCTACCTACCTATCTCTATCTATCAATCTACCTACCTACCTATCTCTATCTATCTATCTACCTACCTACATATCTGTATCTATATATCTACCTACCTACCTATCTGTATCTATCTATCTACCTATCTACCTATCTCTATCTATCAATCTACCTACCTACCTATCTCTATCTATCTACCTACCCACCTATCTGTATTTATCTATCTACCTACATATCTGTATCTATATATCTACCTACCTATCTCTATCTATCTACCTACCTACCTACCTATCTCTATCTATCAATTTACCTACCTACCTATCTCTATCTATCTATCTACCTACCTACCTATCTCTATCTATCTATCTACCTACCTACCTATCTCTATCTATCAATCTACCTATCTACCTATCTCTATCTATCTATCTATCTACCTACCTACATATCTGTATCTATCTATCTACCTACCTACCTATCTGTATCTATCTATCTACCTATCTACCTATCTCTATCAATCTACCTACCTACCTATCTCTATCTATCTATCTACCTACCCACCTATCTGTATTTATCTATCTACCTACATATCTGTATCTATATATCTACCTACCTACCTATCTCTATCTATCTACCTACCTACCTACCTACCTATCTCTATCTATCAATCTACCTACCTACCTATCTGTATCTATCTATCTACCTACCTACCTATCTGTATCTATCTATCTACCTACCTATCTATCTCTATCTATCTATCTACCTACCTACCTATCTCTATCTATCTATCTACCTACCCACCTATCTCTATCTATCTATCTACCTACCTACCTATCTGTATCTATCTAAGTACCTATCTACCTATCTCTATCTATCTATCTACCTACCTACATATCTGTATCTATATATCTACCTACCTACCTATCTGTATCTATCTATCTACCTATCTACCTATCTCTATCTATCAATCTACCTACCTACCTATCTGTATCTATCTATCTAGCTACCTACCTATCTCTATCTATCTACCTACCTACCTACCTAACTATCTGTATCTATCTATCTACCTACCTACTTATCTCTATCTATCTATCTACCTACCTACCTATCTCTATCTATCAATCTACCTACCTACTTATCTCTATCTATCTACCTACCTACCTATCTCTATCTATCTATCTACCTACCTACATATCTGTATCTATATATCTACCTACCTACCTATCTGTATCTATCTATCTACCTATCTACCTATCTCTATCTATCAATCTACCTACCTACCTATCTGTATCTATCTATCTAGCTACCTACCTATCTCTATCTATCTACCTATCTACCTAACTATCTGTATCTATCTATCTACCTACCTACCTATCTCTATCTATCTATCTACCTACCTACCTATCTCTATCTATCAATCTACCTACCTACCTATCTCTATCTATCTATCTACCTACCTACATACCTGTATCTATATATCTACCTACCTACCTATCTGTATCTATCTATCTACCTATCTACCTATCTCTATCTATCAATCTACCTACCCACCTATTTCTATCTATCAATCTACCTACCTATCTGTATCTATCTACCTACCTACCTACCTATCTCTATCTATCAATCTACCTACCCACCTATCTCTATCTATCAATCTACATACCTATCTGTTTCTATCTACCTACCTACCTACTATCTGTATCTATCAATCTACCTATCTACCTATCTCTATCTATCTACCTACCTACCTACCTATCTCTATCAATCTACCTACCTACCTATCTCTATCTATCTACCTACCTACCTATCTATCTCTATCTATCAATCTACCTACCTACCTATCTGTATCTATCTATCTACCTACCTACCTATCTGTATCTATCTATCCACCTACCTACCTATCTGTATCTATCTATCTACCTACCTACCTATCTCTATCTATCTATCTACCTACCTACCTATCTCTATCTATCTATCTACCTACCTACCTATCTCTATCTATCTACCTACCTACCTATCTCTATCTATCTATCTATCTATCTACCTACCTACCTACCTATCTGTATCTATCTAAGTACCTATCTACCTATCTCTATCTATCTATCTACCTACCTACATATCTGTATCTATATATCTACCTACCTACCTATCTGTATCTATCTATCTACCTATCTACCTATCTCTATCTATCAATCTACCTACCTACCTATCTGTATCTATCTATCTAGCTACCTACCTATCTCTATCTATCTACCTACCTACCTAACTATCTGTATCTATCTATCTACCTACCTACCTATCTCTATCTATCTATCTACCTACCTACCTATCTCTATCTATCAATCTACCTACCTACTTATCTCTATCGATCTACCTACCTACCTATCTCTATCTATCTATCTACCTACCTACATATCTGTATCTATATATCTACCTACCTACCTATCTGTATCTATCTATCTACCTATCTACCTATCTCTATCTATCAATCTACCTACCTACCTATCTGTATCTATCTATCTAGCTACCTACCTATCTCTATCTATCTACCTACCTACCTAACTATCTGTATCTATCTATCTACCTACCTACCTATCTCTATCTATCTATCTACCTACCTACCTATCTCTATCTATCAATCTACCTACCTACCTATCTCTATCTATCTATCTACCTACCTACATATCTGTATCTATATATCTACCTACCTACCTATCTGTATCTATCTATCTACCTATCTACCTATCTCTATCTATCAATCTACCTGCCCACCTATCTCTATCTATCAATCTACCTACCTATCTGTATCTATCTACCTACCTACCTACCTATCTCTATCTATCAATCTACCTACCCACCTATCTCTATCTATCAATCTACATACCTATCTGTTTCTATCTACCTACCTACCTACTATCTGTATCTATCAATCTACCTATCTACCTATCTCTATCTATCTACCTACCTACCTACCTATCTCTATCAATCTACCTACCTACCTATCTCTATCTATCTACCTACCTACCTACCTATCTATCTCTATCTATCAATCTACCTACCTACCTATCTGTATCTATCTATCTACCTACCTACCCATCTGTATCTATCTATCCACCTACCTACCTATCTGTATCTATCTATCTAGCTACCTACCTATCTCTATCTATCTACCTACCTACCTAACTATCTGTATCTATCTATCTACCTACCTACCTATCTCTATCTATCTATCTACCTACCTACCTATCTCTATCTATCAATCTACCTACCTACCTATCTCTATCTATCTATCTACCTACCTACATACCTGTATCTATATATCTACCTACCTACCTATCTGTATCTATCTATCTACCTATCTACCTATCTCTATCTATCAATCTACCTACCCACCTATTTCTATCTATCAATCTACCTACCTATCTGTATCTATCTACCTACCTACCTACCTATCTCTATCTATCAATCTACCTACCCACCTATCTCTATCTATCAATCTACATACCTATCTGTTTCTATCTACCTACCTACCTACTATCTGTATCTATCAATCTACCTATCTACCTATCTCTATCTATCTACCTACCTACCTACCTATCTCTATCAATCTACCTACCTACCTATCTCTATCTATCTACCTACCTACCTATCTATCTCTATCTATCAATCTACCTACCTACCTATCTGTATCTATCTATCTACCTACCTACCTATCTGTATCTATCTATCCACCTACCTACCTATCTGTATCTATCTATCTACCTACCTACCTATCTCTATCTATCTATCTACCTACCTACCTATCTCTATCTATCTATCTACCTACCTACCTATCTCTATCTATCTACCTACCTACCTATCTCTATCTATCTATCTATCTACCTACCTACCTACCTACCTATCTGTATCTATCTAAGTACCTATCTACCTATCTCTATCTATCTATCTACCTACCTACATATCTGTATCTATATATCTACCTACCTACCTATCTGTATCTATCTATCTACCTATCTACCTATCTCTATCTATCAATCTACCTACCTACCTATCTGTATCTATCTATCTAGCTACCTACCTATCTCTATCTATCTACCTACCTACCTAACTATCTGTATCTATCTATCTACCTACCTACCTATCTCTATCTATCTATCTACCTACCTACCTATCTCTATCTATCAATCTACCTACCTACTTATCTCTATCTATCTACCTACCTACCTATCTCTATCTATCTATCTACCTACCTACATATCTGTATCTATATATCTACCTACCTACCTATCTGTATCTATCTATCTACCTATCTACCTATCTCTATCTATCAATCTACCTACCTACCTATCTGTATCTATCTATCTAGCTACCTACCTATCTCTATCTATCTACCTACCTACCTAACTATCTGTATCTATCTATCTACCTACCTACCTATCTCTATCTATCTATCTACCTACCTACCTATCTCTATCTATCAATCTACCTACCTACCTATCTCTATCTATCTATCTACCTACCTACATATCTGTATCTATATATCTACCTACCTACCTATCTGTATCTATCTATCTACCTATCTACCTATCTCTATCTATCAATCTACCTGCCCACCTATCTCTATCTATCAATCTACCTACCTATCTGTATCTATCTACCTACCTACCTACCTATCTCTATCTATCAATCTACCTACCCACCTATCTCTATCTATCAATCTACATACCTATCTGTTTCTATCTACCTACCTACCTACTATCTGTATCTATCAATCTACCTATCTACCTATCTCTATCTATCTACCTACCTACCTACCTATCTCTATCAATCTACCTACCTACCTATCTCTATCTATCTACCTACCTACCTACCTACCTATCTATCTCTATCTATCAATCTACCTACCTACCTATCTGTATCTATCTATCTACCTACCTACCCATCTGTATCTATCTATCCACCTACCTACCTATCTGTATCTATCTATCTACCTACCTACCTATTTCTATCTATCTATCTACCTACCTACCTATCTCTATCTATCTATCTACCTACCTACCTATCTCTATGTATCTACCTACCTACCTATCTCTATCTATCTATCTATCTACCTACCTACCTATCTCTATCTATCAATCTACCTACCTACCTATCTGTATCTATCTATCTATCTACCTACCTACCTATCTGTATCTATCAATCTACGTACCTATCTCTATCTATCTATCTACCTACCCACTTATCTCTATCTATATATCTACCTACCTACCTATCTCTATCTATCTACCTACCTACATACCTATCTCTATCTATCTATCTACCTACCTACCTATCTGTATCTGTCAATCTACCTACCTACCTATCTGTATTTATCTATCTACCTACATATCTGTATCTTTCTACCTACCTACCTATGTATCTCTATCTATCTATCTACCTACCTACCTACCTATCTCTATCTATCAATCTACCTACCTACCTACCTATCTCTATCTATCTATCTACCTACCTACCTATCTCTATCTATCTATCTATCTATCTATCTACCTACCTACCTATCTCTATCTATCAATCTACCTACCTACCTATCTCTATCTATCAATCTACCTACCTACCTATCTGTATCTATCTATATAGCTACCTACCTAACTCTATCTATCTACCTACCTACCTACCTATCTCTATCTATCAATCTACCTACCTACCTATCTCTATCTATCTACCTACCTACCTATCTCTATCTATCTATCTACCTACCTACCTATCTGTCTCTATCAATCTACATAACTACCTATCTATCTCTATCTATCTATCTACCTACTTACCTATCTCTATCTATCAATCTACCTACCTACCTACCTATCTCTATCTATCTACCTACCTACCTATCTCTATCTATCTATCTACCTACCTACCTATCTCAATCTATCAATCTACCTACCTACCTATCTCTATCTATCTATCTATCTACCTACCTACATATCTGTATCTATATATCTACCTACCTACCTATCTGTATCTATCTATCTACCTATCTACCTATCTCTATCTATCAATCTACCTACCTACCTATCTCTATCTATCTACCTACCTACCCACCTATCTGTATTTATCTATCTACCTACATATCTGTATCTATATATCTACCTACCTATCTCTATCTATCTACCTACCTACCTACCTATCTCTATCTATCAATCTACCTACCTACCTATCTCTATCTATCTATCTACCTACCTACCTATCTCTATCTATCTATCTACCTACCTACATATCTCTATCTATCAATCTACCTATCTACCTATCTCTATCTATCTATCTACCTACCTACATATCTGTATCTATCTATCTACCTACCTACCTATCTGTATCTATCTATCTACCTATCTACCTATCTCTATCTATCAATCTACCTACCTACCTATCTCTATCTATCTATCTACCTACCCACCTATCTGTATTTATCTATCTACCTACATATCTGTATCTATATATCTACCTACCTACCTATCTCTAGCTATCTACCTACCTACCTACCTATCTCTATCTATCAATCTACCTACCTACCTATCTGTATCTATCTATCTACCTACCTACCTATCTGTATCTATCTATCTACCTACCTATCTATCTCTATCTATCTATCTATCTACCTACCCACCTATCTCTATCTATCTATCTACCTACCTACCTATCTGTATCTATCTAAGTACCTATCTACCTATCTCTATCTATCTATCTACCTACCTACATATCTGTATCTATATATCTACCTACCTACCTATCTCTATCTATCTATCTACCTATCTACCTATCTCTATCTATCAATCTACCTACCTACCTATCTGTATCTATCTATCTAGCTACCTACCTATCTCTATCTATCTACCTACCTACCTAACTATCTGTATCTATCTATCTACCTACCTACCTATCTCTATCTATCTATCTACCTACCTACCTATCTCTATCTATCAATCTACCTACCTACCTATCTCTATCTATCTATCTACCTACCTACATATCTGTATCTATATATCTACCTACCTACCTATCTGTATCTATCTATCTACCTATCTACCTATCTCTATCTATCAATCTACCTACCCACCTATCTCTATCTATCAATCTACCTACCTATCTGTATCTATCTACCTACCTACCTACCTATCTCTATCTATCAATCTACCTACCCACCTATCTCTATCTATCAATCTACATACCTATCTGTTTCTATCTACCTACCTACCTACTATCTGTATCTATCAATCTACCTATCTACCTATCTCTATCTATCTACCTACCTACCTACCTATCTCTATCAATCTACCTTCCTACCTATCTCTATCTATCTACCTACCTACCTACCTATCTCTATCTATCAATCTACCTACCTACCTATCTGTATCTATCTATCTACCTACCTACCTATCTGTATCTATCTATCCACCTACCTACCTATCTGTATCTATCTATCTACCTACCTACCTATCTCTATCTATCTATCTACCTACCTACCTATCTCTATCTATCTATCTACCTACCTACCTATCTCTATCTATCTACCTACCTACCTATCTCTATCTATCTATCTATCTATCTATCTACCTACCTACCTATCTCTATCTATCAATCTACCTACCTACCTATCTGTATCTATCTATCTATCTATCTATCTACCTACCTACCTATCTGTATCTATCAATCTACCTACCTATCTCTATCTATCTATCTACCTACCCACCTATCTCTATCTATCAATCTACCTACCTACCTACCTATCTCTATCTATCTACCTACCTACCTATCTGTATCTATCTATCTACCTATCTACCTATCTCTATCTATCAATCTACCTACCTACCTATCTCTATCTATCTATCTACCTACCCACCTATCTGTATTTATCTATCTACCTACATATCTGTATCTATATATCTACCTATCTATCTCTATCTATCTACCTACCTACCTACCTATCTCTATCTATCAATCTACCTATCTACCTATCTCTATCTATCTATCTACCTACCTACATATCTGTATCTATCTATCTACCTACCTACCTACCTATCTGTATCTATCTATCTACCTATCTACCTATCTCTATCTATCAATCTACCTACCTACCTATCTCTAACTATCTACCTACCCACCTATCTGTATTTATCTATCTACCTAGATATCTGTATCTATATATCTACCTACCTACCTATCTCTAGCTATCTACCTACCTACCTACCTATCTCTATCTATCAATCTACCTACCTACCTATCTGTATCTATCTATCTACCTACCTACCTATCTCTATCTATCTACCTACCTACCTACCTATCTCTATCTATCTATCTACCTACCTACCTATCTGTATCTGTCAATCTACCTACCTACCTATCTGTATTTATCTATCTACCTACATATCTGTATCTTTCTACCTACCTACCTATGTATCTCTATCTATCTATCTACCTACCTACCTACCTATCTCTATCTATCAATCTACCTACCTACCTACCTATCTCTATCTATCTATCTACCTACCTACCTATCTCTATCTATCTATCTATCTATCTACCTACCTACCTATCTCTATCTATCAATCTACCTACCTACCTATCTCTATCTATCAATCTACCTACCTACCTATCTGTATCTATCTATATAGCTACCTACCTAACTCTATCTATCTACCTACCTACCTACCTATCTCTATCTATCAATCTACCTACCTACCTATCTCTATCTATCTACCTACCTACCTATCTCTATCTATCTATCTACCTACCTACCTATCTGTCTCTATCAATCTACATAACTACCTATCTATCTCTATCTATCTATCTACCTACTTACCTATCTCTATCTATCAATCTACCTACCTACCTACCTATCTCTATCTATCTACCTACCTACCTATCTCTATCTATCTATCTACCTACCTACCTATCTCAATCTATCAATCTACCTACCTACCTATCTCTATCTATCTATCTATCTACCTACCTACATATCTGTATCTATATATCTACCTACCTACCTATCTGTATCTATCTATCTACCTATCTACCTATCTCTATCTATCAATCTACCTACCTACCTATCTCTATCTATCTACCTACCTACCCACCTATCTGTATTTATCTATCTACCTACATATCTGTATCTATATATCTACCTACCTATCTCTATCTATCTACCTACCTACCTACCTATCTCTATCTATCAATCTACCTACCTACCTATCTCTATCTATCTATCTACCTACCTACCTATCTCTATCTATCTATCTACCTACCTACATATCTCTATCTATCAATCTACCTATCTACCTATCTCTATCTATCTATCTACCTACCTACATATCTGTATCTATCTATCTACCTACCTACCTATCTGTATCTATCTATCTACCTATCTACCTATCTCTATCTATCAATCTACCTACCTACCTATCTCTATCTATCTATCTACCTACCCACCTATCTGTATTTATCTATCTACCTACATATCTGTATCTATATATCTACCTACCTACCTATCTCTAGCTATCTACCTACCTACCTACCTATCTCTATCTATCAATCTACCTACCTACCTATCTGTATCTATCTATCTACCTACCTACCTATCTGTATCTATCTATCTACCTACCTATCTATCTCTATCTATCTATCTATCTACCTACCCACCTATCTCTATCTATCTATCTACCTACCTACCTATCTGTATCTATCTAAGTACCTATCTACCTATCTCTATCTATCTATCTACCTACCTACATATCTGTATCTATATATCTACCTACCTACCTATCTCTATCTATCTATCTACCTATCTACCTATCTCTATCTATCAATCTACCTACCTACCTATCTGTATCTATCTATCTAGCTACCTACCTATCTCTATCTATCTACCTACCTACCTAACTATCTGTATCTATCTATCTACCTACCTACCTATCTCTATCTATCTATCTACCTACCTACCTATCTCTATCTATCAATCTACCTACCTACCTATCTCTATCTATCTATCTACCTACCTACATATCTGTATCTATATATCTACCTACCTACCTATCTGTATCTATCTATCTACCTATCTACCTATCTCTATCTATCAATCTACCTACCCACCTATCTCTATCTATCAATCTACCTACCTATCTGTATCTATCTACCTACCTACCTACCTATCTCTATCTATCAATCTACCTACCCACCTATCTCTATCTATCAATCTACATACCTATCTGTTTCTATCTACCTACCTACCTACTATCTGTATCTATCAATCTACCTATCTACCTATCTCTATCTATCTACCTACCTACCTACCTATCTCTATCAATCTACCTTCCTACCTATCTCTATCTATCTACCTACCTACCTACCTATCTCTATCTATCAATCTACCTACCTACCTATCTGTATCTATCTATCTACCTACCTACCTATCTGTATCTATCTATCCACCTACCTACCTATCTGTATCTATCTATCTACCTACCTACCTATCTCTATCTATCTATCTACCTACCTACCTATCTCTATCTATCTATCTACCTACCTACCTATCTCTATCTATCTACCTACCTACCTATCTCTATCTATCTATCTATCTATCTATCTATCTATCTATCTACCTACCTACCTATCTCTATCTATCAATCTACCTACCTACCTATCTGTATCTATCTATCTATCTATCTATCTACCTACCTACCTATCTGTATCTATCAATCTACCTACCTATCTCTATCTATCTATCTACCTACCCACCTATCTCTATCTATCAATCTACCTACCTACCTACCTATCTCTATCTATCTACCTACCTACCTATCTGTATCTATCTATCTACCTATCTACCTATCTCTATCTATCAATCTACCTACCTACCTATCTCTATCTATCTATCTACCTACCCACCTATCTGTATTTATCTATCTACCTACATATCTGTATCTATATATCTACCTATCTATCTCTATCTATCTACCTACCTACCTACCTATCTCTATCTATCAATCTACCTATCTACCTATCTCTATCTATCTATCTACCTACCTACATATCTGTATCTATCTATCTACCTACCTACCTACCTATCTGTATCTATCTATCTACCTATCTACCTATCTCTATCTATCAATCTACCTACCTACCTATCTCTAACTATCTACCTACCCACCTATCTGTATTTATCTATCTACCTAGATATCTGTATCTATATATCTACCTACCTACCTATCTCTAGCTATCTACCTACCTACCTACCTATCTCTATCTATCAATCTACCTACCTACCTATCTGTATCTATCTATCTACCTACCTACCTATCTGTATCTATCTATCTACCTACCTATCTATCTCTATCTATCTATCTATCTACCTACCTACCTATCTCTATCTATCTATCTACCTACCCACCTATCTCTATCTATCTATCTACCTACCTACCTATCTGTATCTATCTAAGTACCTATCTACCTATCTCTATCTATCTATCTACCTACCTACATATCTGTATCTATATATCTACCTACCTACCTATCTGTATCTATCTATCTACCTATCTACCTATCTCTATCTATCAATCTAGCTACCTACCTATCTCTATCTATCTACCTACCTACCTAACTATCTGTATCTATCAATCTACCTACCTACCTATCTCTATCTATCTATCTACCTACCTACATATCTGTATCTATATATCTACCTACCTACCTATCTGTATCTATCTATCTACCTATCTACCTATCTCTATCTATCAATCTACCTACCCACCTATCTCTATCTATCAATCTACATGCCTATCTGTTTCTATCTACCTACCTACCTACTATCTGTATCTATCAATCTACCTATCTACCTATCTCTATCTATCTACCTACCTACCTACCTATCTCTATCAATCTACCTACCTACCTATCTGTATCTATCTATCTACCTACCTACCTATCTGTATCTATCTATCCACCTACCTACCTATCTGTATCTATCTATCTACCTACCTACCTATCTCTATCTATCTACCTACCTACCCATCTCTATCTATCTATCTACCTACCTACCTATCTCTATCTATCTACCTACCTACCTATCTCTATCTATCTATCTATCTATCTACCTACCTACCTATCTCTATCTATCAATCTACCTACCTACCTATCTGTATCTATCTATCTATCTACCTACCTACCTATCTGTATCTATCAATCTACCTACCTATCTCTATCTATCTATCTACCTACCCACCTATCTCTATCTTTCTATCTACCTACCTACCTATCTCTATCTATCTATCTACCTACCTACCTATCTCTATCTATCTATCTACCTACCTACCTATCTGTATTTATCTATCTACCTACATATCTGTATCTATCTACCTACCTACCTATGTATCTCTATCTATCTATCTATCTATCTACCTACCTATCTCTATCTATCAATCTACCTACCTACCTACCTACCTATCTCTATCTATCTATCTACCTACCTACCTATCTCTATCTATCTATCTATCTATCTACCTACCTACCTATCTCTATCTATCAATCTACCTACCTACCTATCTCTATCTATCAATCTACCTACCTACCTATCTGTATCTATCTATATAGCTACCTACCTAACTCTATCTATCTACCTACCTACCTACCTATCTCTATCTATCAATCTACCTACCTACCTATCTCTATCTATCTACCTACCTACCTATCTCTATCTATCTACATACCTTCCTACCTATCTGTCTCTATCAATCTACATAACTACCTATCTATCTCTATCTATCTATCTACCTACCTACCTACCTATCTC
Source organism: Crotalus helleri (assembly GCA_024509115.1). Classification (NCBI taxonomy): domain Eukaryota; kingdom Metazoa; phylum Chordata; class Lepidosauria; order Squamata; family Viperidae; genus Crotalus; species Crotalus helleri. The sequence continues at coordinate 245,554 of JAKSXO010000131.1, forward strand.
TATCTATCTACCTACCTACCTATCTTTATCTATCAATCTACCTACCCACCTATCTGTATCTATCTACCTACCTACCTATATGAATCTATCAATCTACCTACCTACCTATCTGTATCTATATATCTACCTACCTACCTATCTGTATCTATCAATCTACCTACCTACCTATTTCTATCTATCTACCTACCTACCTATCTCTATCTATCAATCTACCTACCTACCTATCTGTATCTATCTACCTACCTACCTATCTCTATCTATCTATCTACCTACCTACCTATCTGTATTTATCTATCTACCTACATATCTGTATCTATCTACCTACCTACCTATGTATCTCTATCTATCTATCTACCTACCTACCTATCTCTATCTATCAATCTACCTACCTACCTACCTACCTATCTCTATCTATCTATCTACCTACCTACCTATCTCTATCTATCTATCTATCTATCTACCTACCTACCTATCTCTATCTATCAATCTACCTACCTACCTATCTCTATCTATCAATCTACCTACCTACCTATCTGTATCTATCTATATAGCTACCTACCTAACTCTATCTATCTACCTACCTACCTACCTATCTCTATCTATAAATCTACCTACCTACCTATCTCTATCTATCTACCTACCTACCTATCTCTATCTATCTATCTACCTACCTACCTATCTGTCTCTATCAATCTACATAACTACCTATCTATCTCTATCTATCTATCTACCTACCTACCTACCTATCTCTATCTATCTACCTAGCTACCTATCTTTATCTATCAATCTACCTACCCACCTATCTGTATCTATCTACCTACCTACCTATATGTATCTATCAATCTACCTACCTACCTATCTGTATCTATATATCTACCTACCTACCTATCTGTATCTATCAATCTACCTACCTACCTATTTCTATCTATCTACCTACCTACCTATCTCTATCTATCAATCTACCTACCTACCTATCTGTATCTATCTACCTACCTACCTATCTGTATCTATCAATCTACCTACCTACCTATCTCTATCTATCAATCTACCTAACTACCTATCTGTATCTATCTATCTACCTACCTACCTATCTGTATCTATCTATCTACCTACCTACCTATCTGTATCTATCTATCTACCTACCTACCTATCTGTATCTATCTATCTACCTACCTACCTACCTATCTGTATCTATCAATCTACCTACCTACCTATCTCTATCTATCTATCTACCTACCTACCTATCTCTATCTATCAATCTACCTATCTCTATCTATCAATCTACCTACCTACCTATCTCTATCTACCTACCTACCTATCTATCTCTATCTATCAATCTACCTACCTACCTATCTCTATCTATCTACCTACCTACCTATCTCTATCTATCTATCTACCTACCTACCTATCTGTATCTATCAATCTACCTACCTACCTATTTCTATCTATCTACCTACCTACCTATCTCTATCTATCTATCTATCTACCTACCTACCTATCTGTCTCTATCAATCTACATAACTACCTATCTATCTCTATCTATCTATCTACCTACCTACCTACCTATCTCTATCTATCTACCTACCTACCTATCTTTATCTATCAATCTACCTACCCACCTATCTGTATCTATCTACCTACCTACCTATATGTATCTATCAATCTACCTACCTACCTATCTGTATCTATATATCTACCTACCTACCTATCTGTATCTATCAATCTACCTACCTACCTATTTCTATCTATCTACCTACCTACCTATCTCTATCTATCAATCTACCTACCTACCTATCTGTATCTATCTACCTACCTACCTATCTGTATCTATCAATCTACCTACCTACCTATCTCTATCTATCAATCTACCTACCTACCTATCTCTATCTATCTATCTACCTACCTACCTATCTGTATCTATCTTTCTACCTACCTACCTATCTGTATCGATCTATCTACCTACCTACCAATCTGTATCTATCAATCTACCTACCTACCTATCTCTATCTATCTATCTACCTACCTACCTATCTCTATCTATCAATCTACCTACCTACCCATCTGTATCTATCTATCTACCTATCTACCTATCTCTATCTATCAATCTACCTACCTACCTATCTCTATCTATCTATCTACCTACCCACCTATCTGTATTTATCTATCTACCTACCTATCTCTATCTATCAATCTACCTACCTACCTATCTCTATCTATCTACCTACCTACCTACCTATCTCTATCTATCAATCTACCTACCTACCTATCTCTATCAATCTATCTACCTACCTACCTATCTGTATCTATCAATCTACCTACCTATCTATCTGTATTTATCTATCTACCTACCTATCTGTATCTATCTACCTACCTACCTACGTATCTCTATCTATCTATCTATCTATCTATCTATCTATCTATCTATCTACCTACCTACCTATCTCTATCTATCAATCTACCTACCTACCTATCTCTATCTATCTGTCTACCTATCTACCTATCTCTATCTATCAATCTACCTACCTACCTATCTCTATCTATCAATCTACCTACCTACCTATCTGTATCTATCTATCTACTTACCTACCTATCTGTATCTATCTATCTACCTACCTACCTATCTCTATCTATCTATCTATCTATCTATCTACCTACCTACCTATCTGTATCTATCAATCTACCTACCTACCTATCTCTATCTATCTACCTACCCACCTATCTCTATCTATCTATCTACCTACCTACCTATCTCTATCTATCTACCTACCTACCTATCTCTATCTATCAATCTACCTACCTACCTATCTCTATCTATCAATCTACCTACCCACCTATCTGTATTTATCTATCTACCTACCTATCCCTATCTATCAATCTACCTACCTACCTATCTCTATCTATCTACCTACCTACCTATCTATCTCTATCTATCAATCTACCTACCTACCTATCTCTATCTATCTACCTACCTACCTATCTCTATCTATCTATCTACCTACCCACCTATCTGTATTTATCTATCTACTTACCTATCTGTATCTATCTACCTACCTACGTACCTATCTCTATCTATCTATCTACCTACCTACCTATCTGTATCTATCAATCTACCTACCTATCTATCTGTATTTACCTATCTACCTACCTATCTGTATCTATCTACCTACCTACCTACGTATCTCTATCTATCTATCTATCTATCTACCTACCTATCTCTATCTATCAATCTACCTACCTACCTATCTCTATCTATCTGTCTACCTATCTACCTATCTCTATCTATCAATCTACCTACCTACCTATCTCTATCTATCAATCTACCTACCTACCTATCTGTATCTATCTATCTACCTACCTACCTATCTGTATCTATCTATCTACCTACCTACCTATCTCTATCTATCTATCTACCTACCTACCTATCTGTATCTATCAATCTACCTACCTACCTATCTCTATCTATCTACCTACCCACCTATCTCTATCTATCTATCTATCTACCTACCTACCTAACTCTATCTATCTATCTACCTACCTACCTATCTCTATCTATCAATCTACGTACCTACCTATCTCTATCTATCTATCTACCTACCCACCTATCTGTATTTATCTATCTACCTACCTATCTCTATCTATCAATCTACCTACCTACCTATCTCTATCTATCTACCTACCTACCTATCTATCTCTATCTATCAATCTACCTACCTACCTATCTCTATCTATCTACCTACCTACCTATCTCTATCTATCTACCTACCTACCTATCTGTATTTATCTATCTACTTACCTATCTGTATCTATCTACCTACCTACCTACGTATCTCTATCTATCTATCTACCTACCTACCTATCTCTATCTATCTACCTACCTACCTACCTATCTCTATCTATCTATCTCCCTATCTACCTATCTCTATCTATCAATCTACCTACCTACCTATCTCTATCTATCAATCTACCTACCTACCTATCTGTATCTATCTATCTACCTACCTACCTATCTGTATCTATCTATCTATCTACCTACCTACCTATCTCTATCTATCTACCTACCCACCTATCTGTATCTATCTATATACCTACCTACCTATCTCTATCTATCTATCTACCTACCTACCTATCTCTATCTATCAATCTACCTACCTACCTATCTCTATCTATCTATCTATCTACCTACCCACCTATCTGTATTTATCTATCTACCTACCTATCTCTATCTATCAATCTACCTACCTACCTATCTCTAACTATCTACCTACCTACCTATCTATCTCTATCTATCAATCTACCTACCTACCTATCTCTATCTATCTATCTACCTACCCACCTATCTGTATTTATCTATCTACCTACCTATCTCTATCTATCAATCTACCTACCTACCTATCTCTATCTATCTACCTACCTACCTATCTATCTCTATCTATCAATCTACCTACCTACCTATCTCTATCTATCTACCTACCTACCTATCTCTATCTATCTACCTACCTACCTATCTGTATTTATCTATCTACTTACCTATCTGTATCTATCTACCTACCTACCTACGTATCTCTATCTATCTATCTACCTACCTACCTATCTCTATCTATCTACCTACCTACCTACCTATCTCTATCTATCTATCTCCCTATCTACCTATCTCTATCTATCAATCTACCTACCTACCTATCTCTATCTATCAATCTACCTACCTACCTATCTGTATCTATCTATCTACCTACCTACCTATCTGTATCTATCTATCTACCTACCTACCTATCTCTATCTATCTACCTACCCACCTATCTGTATCTATCTATATACCTACCTACCTATCTCTATCTATCTATCTACCTACCTACCTATCTCTATCTATCAATCTACCTACCTACCTATCTCTATCTATCTATCTACCTACCCACCTATCTGTATTTATCTATCTACCTACCTATCTCTATCTATCAATCTACCTACCTACCTATCTCTAACTATCTACCTACCTACCTATCTATCTCTATCTATCAATCTACCTACCTACCTATCTCTATCTATCTACCTACCTACCTATCTCTATCTATCTATCTATCTACCTACCCACCTATCTGTATTTATCTATCTACTTACCTATCTGTATCTATCTACCTACCTACCTACGTATCTCTATCTATCTATCTACCTACCTACCTATCTCTATCTATCAATCAATCTACCTACCTACCTATCTGTATCTATCAATCTACCTACCTATCTATCTGTATTTATCTATCTACCTACCTATCTGTATCTATCTACCTACCTACCTACGTATCTCTATCTATCTATCTATCTATCTATCTATCTATCTATCTATCTATCTATCTATCTATCTACCTACCTATCTCTATCTATCAATCTACCTACTTACCTATCTCTATCTATCTGTCTACCTATCTACCTATCTCTATCTATCAATCTACCTACCTACATATCTCTATCTATCAATCTACCTACCTACCTATCTGTATCTATCTATCTACCTACCTATCTGTATCTATCTACCTACCCACCTATCTCTATCTATCTATCTACCTACCTACCTATCTCTATCTATCTATCTACCTACCTACCTATCTCTATCTATCAATCTACCTACCTACCTATCTCTATCTATCTATCTACCTACCCACCTATCTGTATTTATCTATCTACCTACCTATCTCTATCTATCAATCTACCTACCTACCTATCTCTATCTATCTACCTACCTACCTATCTATCTCTATCTATCAATCTACCTACCTACCTATCTCTATCTATCTACCTACCTACCTATCTCTATCTATCTATCTACCTACCTACCTATCTGTATTTATCTATCTACTTACCTATCTGTATCTATCTACCTACCTACCTACGTATCTCTATCTATCTATCTACCTACCTACCTATCTCTATCTATCTACCTACCTACCTACCTATCTCTATCTATCTATCTCCCTATCTACCTATCTCTATCTATCAATCTACCTACCTACCTATCTCTATCTATCTACCTACCTACCTATCTCTATCTATCCATCTACCTACCCACCTATCTGTATTTATCTATCTACTTACCTATCTGTATCTATCTACCTACCTACGTACCTATCTCTATCTATCAATCTACCTAACTACCTATCTCTATCTATCTACCTACCTACCTATCTGTATCTATCAATCTACCTACCTATCTATCTGTATTTACCTATCTACCTACCTATCTGTATCTATCTACCTACCTACCTACGTATCTCTATCTATCTATCTATCTATCTATCTATCTATCTATCTATCTATCTACCTACCTATCTCTATCTATCAATCTACCTACCTACCTATCTGTATCTATCAATCTACCTACCTACCTATCTCTATCTATCTACCTACCCACCTATCTCTATCTATCTATCTACCTACCCACCTATCTGTATTTATCTATCTACCTACCTATCTCTATCTATCAATCTACCTACCTACCTATCTCTATCTATCTACCTACCTACCTATCTATCTCTATCTATCAATCTACCTACCTACCTATCTCTATCTATCTACCTACCTACCTATCTCTATCTATCTACCTACCTACCTATCTGTATTTATCTATCTACTTACCTATCTGTATCTATCTACCTACCTACCTACGTATCTCTATCTATCTATCTACCTACCTACCTATCTCCATCTATCTACCTACCTACCTACCTATCTCTATCTATCTATCTCCCTATCTACCTATCTCTATCTATCAATCTACCTACCTACCTATCTCTATCTATCAATCTACCTACCTACCTATCTGTATCTATCTATCTACCTACCTACCTATCTGTATCTATCTATCCACCTACCTACCTATCTGTATCTATCTATCTACCTACCTACCTATCTCTATCTATATATCTACCTACCTACCTATCTCTATCTATCTATCTACCTACCTACCTATCTCTATCTATCTACCTACCTACCTATCTCTATCTATCTATCTATCTATCTACCTACCTACCTACCTATCTCTATCTATCAATCTACCTACCTACCTATCTGTATCTATCTATCTACCTACCTACCTATCTGTATCTATCAATCTACCTACCTATCTCTATCTATCTATCTACCTACCCACCTATCTCTATCTATCTATCTACCTACCTACCTACCTATCTCTATCTATCTATCTACCTACCTACCTATCTCTATCTATCTACCTACCTACCTATCTGTATCTATCAATCTACCTACCTACCTATCTGTATTTATCTATCTACCTACATATCTGTATCTATCTACCTACCTACCTACGTATCTCTATCTATCTATCTACCTACCTACCTATCTCTATCTATCAATCTACCTACCTACCTACCTATCTCTATCTATCTATCTACCTACCTACCTATCTCTATCTATCTATCTATCTACCTACCTACCTATCTCTATCTATCAATCTACCTACCTACCTATCTCTATCTATCAATCTACCTACCTACCTATCTGTATCTATCTATATAGCTACCTATCTCTATCTATCTATCTACCTACCTACCTATCTGTCTCTATCAATCTACATAACTACCTATCTATCTCTATCTATCTATCTACCTACCTACCTACCTATCTCTATCTATCTACCTACCTACCTATCTTTATCTATCAATCTACCTACCCACCTATCTGTATCTATCTACCTACCTACCTATATGTATCTATCAATCTACCTACCTACCTATCTGTATCTATATATCTACCTACCTACCTATCTGTATCTATCAATCTACCTACCTACCTATTTCTATCTATCTACCTACCTACCTATCTCTATCTATCAATCTACCTACCTACCTATCTGTATCTATCTACCTACCTACCTATCTGTATCTATCAATCTACCTACCTACCTATCTCTATCTATCAATCTACCTACCTACCTATCTGTATCTATCTATCTACCTACCTACCTATCTGTATCTATCTATCTACCTACCTACCTATCTGTATCTATCTATCTACCTACCTACCTATCTGTATCTATCTATCTACCTACCTACCTATCTGTATCTATCAATCTACCTACCTACCTATCTCTATCTATCTATCTACCTACCTACCTATCTCTATCTATCAATCTACCTACCTACCTATCTGTATCTATCTATCCACCTACCTACCTATCTGTATCTATCTATCTACCTACCTACCTATCTCTATCTATATATCTACCTACCTACCTATCTCTATCTATCTATCTACCTACCTACCTATCTCTATCTATCTACCTACCTACCTATCTCTATCTATCTATCTATCTACCTACCTACCTATCTCTATCTATCAATCTACCTACCTACCTATCTGTATCTATCTATCTATCTATCTATCTATCTACCTACCTACCTATCTGTATCTATCAATCTACCTACCTATCTCTATCTATCTATCTACCTACCCACCTATCTCTATCTATCTATCTACCTACCTACCTATCTCTATCTATCTATCTACCTACCTACCTATCTCTATCTATCTACCTACCTACCTATCTGTATCTATCAATCTACCTACCTACCTATCTGTATTTATCTATCTACCTACATATCTGTATCTATCTACCTACCTACCTACGTATCTCTATCTATCTATCTACCTACCTACCTATCTCTATCTATCAATCTACCTACCTACCTACCTATCTCTATCTATCTATCTACCTACCTACCTATCTCTATCTATCTATCTATCTACCTACCTACCTATCTCTATCTATCAATCTACCTACCTACCTATCTCTATCTATCAATCTACCTACCTACCTATCTGTATCTATCTATATAGCTACCTACCTAACTCTATCTATCTACCTACCTACCTATCTCTATCTATCAATCTACGTACCTACCTATCTCTATCTATCTACCTACCTACCTATCTCTATCTATCTATCTACCTACCTACCTATCTGTCTCTATCAATCTACATAACTACCTATCTATCTCTATCTATCTATCTACCTACCTACCTACCTATCTCTATCTATCTACCTACCTACCTATCTTTATCTATCAATCTACCTACCCACCTATCTGTATCTATCTACCTACCTACCTATATGTATCTATCAATCTACCTACCTACCTATCTGTATCTATATATCTACCTACCTACCTATCTGTATCTATCAATCTACCTACCTACCTATTTCTATCTATCTACCTACCTACCTATCTCTATCTATCAATCTACCTACCTACCTATCTGTATCTATCTACCTACCTACCTATCTGTATCTATCAATCTACCTACCTACCTATCTCTATCTATCAATCTACCTACCTACCTATCTGTATCTATCTATCTACCTACCTACCTATCTGTATCTATCTATCTACCTACCTACCGATCTGTATCTATCTATCTACCTACCTACCTATCTGTATCTATCTATCTACCTACCTACCTATCTGTATCTATCAATCTACCTACCTACCTATCTCTATCTATCTATCTACCTACCTACCTATCTCTATCTATCAATCTACCTACCTACCTATCTGTATCTATCTATCTACCTATCTACCTATCTCTATCTATCAATCTACCTACCTACCTATCTCTATCTATCTACCTACCCACCTATCTGTATTTATCTATCTACCTACCTATCTCTATCAATCTACCTACCTACCTATCTCTATCTATCTACCTACCTACCTACCTATCTCTATCTATCAATCTACCTACCTACCTACCTATCTCTATCTATCTATCTACCTACCTACCTATCTGTAATTATCAATCTACCTACCTATCTATCTGTATTTATCTATCTACCTACCTATCTGTATCTATCTACGTACCTACCTACGTATCTCTATCTATCTATCTATCTACCTACCTATCTCTATCTATCAATCTACCTACCTACCTATCTCTATCTATCAATCTACCTACCTACCTATCTGTATCTATCTATATAGCTACCTACCTAACTGTATCTATCTACCTACCTACCTACCTATCTCTATCTATCAATCTACCTACCTACCTATCTCTATCTATCTACCTACCTACCTATCTCTATCTATCTATCTATCTACCTACCTACCTATCTGTCTCTATCAATCTACATAACTACCTATCTATCTCTATCTATCTATCTACCTACCTACCTACCTATCTCTATCTATCTACCTACCTACCTATCTTTATCTATCAATCTACCTACCCACCTATCTGTATCTATCTACCTACCTACCTATATGTATCTATCAATCTACCTACCTACCTATCTGTATCTATATATCTACCTACCTACCTATCTGTATCTATCAATCTACCTACCTACCTATTTCTATCTATCTACCTACCTACCTATCTCTATCTATCAATCTACCTACCTACCTATCTGTATCTATCTACCTACCTACCTATCTGTATCTATCAATCTACCTACCTACCTATCTCTATCTATCAATCTACCTACCTACCTATCTGTATCTATCTATCTACCTACCTACCTATCTGTATCTATCTTTCTACCTACCTACCTATCTGTATCGATCTATCTACCTACCTACCTATCTGTATCTATCAATCTACCTACCTACCTATCTCTATCTATCTATCTACCTACCTACCTATCCCTATCTATCAATCTACCTACCTACCCATCTGTATCTATCTATCTACCTATCTACCTATCTCTATCTATCAATCTACCTACCTACCTATCTCTATCTATCTATCTACCTACCCACCTATCTGTATTTATCTATCTACCTACCTATCTCTATCTATCAATCTACCTACCTACCTATCTCTATCTATCTACCTACCTACCTACCTATCTCTATCTATCAATCTACCTACCTACCTATCTCTATCTATCTATCTACCTACCTACCTATCTGTATCTATCAATCTACCTACCTATCTATCTGTATTTATCTATCTACCTACCTACCTATCTGTATCTATCTATCTACCTACCTACCTATCTCTATCTATCTACCTACCCACCTATCTGTATCTATCTATATACCTACCTACCTATCTCTATCTATCTATCTACCTACCTACCTATCTCTATCTATCAATCTACCTACCTACCTATCTCTATCTATCTATCTACCTACCCACCTATCTGTATTTATCTATCTACCTACCTATCTCTATCTATCAATCTACCTACCTACCTATCTCTAACTATCTACCTACCTACCTATCTATCTCTATCTATCAATCTACCTACCTACCTATCTCTATCTATCTACCTACCTACCTATCTCTATCTATCTATCTATCTACCTACCCACCTATCTGTATTTATCTATCTACTTACCTATCTGTATCTATCTACCTACCTACCTACGTATCTCTATCTATCTATCTACCTACCTACCTATCTCTATCTATCAATCAATCTACCTACCTACCTATCTGTATCTATCAATCTACCTACCTATCTATCTGTATTTATCTATCTACCTACCTATCTGTATCTATCTACCTACCTACCTACGTATCTCTATCTATCTATCTATCTATCTATCTATCTATCTATCTATCTATCTATCTACCTACCTATCTCTATCTATCAATCTACCTACTTACCTATCTCTATCTATCTGTCTACCTATCTACCTATCTCTATCTATCAATCTACCTACCTACCTATCTCTATCTATCAATCTACCTACCTACCTATCTGTATCTATCTATCTACCTACCTATCTGTATCTATCTACCTACCCACCTATCTCTATCTATCTATCTACCTACCTACCTATCTCTATCTATCTATCTACCTACCTACCTATCTCTATCTATCAATCTACCTACCTACCTATCTCTATCTATCTATCTACCTACCCACCTATCTGTATTTATCTATCTACCTACCTATCTCTATCTATCAATCTACCTACCTACCTATCTCTATCTATCTACCTACCTACCTATCTATCTCTATCTATCAATCTACCTACCTACCTATCTCTATCTATCTACCTACCTACCTATCTCTATCTATCTATCTACCTACCTACCTATCTGTATTTATCTATCTACTTACCTATCTGTATCTATCTACCTACCTACCTACGTATCTCTATCTATCTATCTACCTACCTACCTATCTCTATCTATCTACCTACCTACCTACCTATCTCTATCTATCTATCTCCCTATCTACCTATCTCTATCTATCAATCTACCTACCTACCTATCTCTATCTATCTACCTACCTACCTATCTCTATCTATCCATCTACCTACCCACCTATCTGTATTTATCTATCTACTTACCTATCTGTATCTATCTACCTACCTACGTACCTATCTCTATCTATCAATCTACCTAACTACCTATCTCTATCTATCTACCTACCTACCTATCTGTATCTATCAATCTACCTACCTATCTATCTGTATTTACCTATCTACCTACCTATCTGTATCTATCTACCTACCTACCTACGTATCTCTATCTATCTATCTATCTATCTATCTATCTATCTATCTATCTACCTACCTATCTCTATCTATCAATCTACCTACCTACCTATCTGTATCTATCAATCTACCTACCTACCTATCTCTATCTATCTACCTACCCACCTATCTCTATCTATCTATCTACCTACCCACCTATCTGTATTTATCTATCTACCTACCTATCTCTATCTATCAATCTACCTACCTACCTATCTCTATCTATCTACCTACCTACCTATCTATCTCTATCTATCAATCTACCTACCTACCTATCTCTATCTATCTACCTACCTACCTATCTCTATCTATCTACCTACCTACCTATCTGTATTTATCTATCTACTTACCTATCTGTATCTATCTACCTACCTACCTACGTATCTCTATCTATCTATCTACCTACCTACCTATCTCCATCTATCTACCTACCTACCTACCTATCTCTATCTATCTATCTCCCTATCTACCTATCTCTATCTATCAATCTACCTACCTACCTATCTCTATCTATCAATCTACCTACCTACCTATCTGTATCTATCTATCTACCTACCTACCTATCTGTATCTATCTATCCACCTACCTACCTATCTGTATCTATCTATCTACCTACCTACCTATCTCTATCTATCTATCTCCCTATCTACCTATCTCTATCTATCAATCTACCTACCTACCTATCTCTATCTATCAATCTACCTACCTACCTATCTGTATCTATCTATCTACCTACCTACCTATCTGTATCTATCTATCCACCTACCTACCTATCTGTATCTATCTATCTACCTACCTACCTATCTCTATCTATATATCTACCTACCTACCTATCTCTATCTATCTATCTACCTACCTACCTATCTCTATCTATCTACCTACCTACCTATCTCTATCTATCTATCTATCTATCTACCTACCTACCTACCTATCTCTATCTATCAATCTACCTACCTACCTATCTGTATCTATCTATCTATCTACCTACCTACCTATCTGTATCTATCAATCTACCTACCTATCTCTATCTATCTATCTACCTACCCACCTATCTCTATCTATCTATCTACCTACCTACCTACCTATCTCTATCTATCTATCTACCTACCTACCTATCTCTATCTATCTACCTACCTACCTATCTGTATCTATCAATCTACCTACCTACCTATCTGTATTTATCTATCTACCTACATATCTGTATCTATCTACCTACCTACCTACGTATCTCTATCTATCTATCTACCTACCTACCTATCTCTATCTATCAATCTACCTACCTACCTACCTATCTCTATCTATCTATCTACCTACCTACCTATCTCTATCTATCTATCTATCTACCTACCTACCTATCTCTATCTATCAATCTACCTACCTACCTATCTCTATCTATCAATCTACCTACCTACCTATCTGTATCTATCTATATAGCTACCTACCTAACTCTATCTATCTACCTACCTACCTACCTATCTCTATCTATCAATCTACGTACCTACCTATCTCTATCTATCTACCTACCTACCTATCTCTATCTATCTATCTACCTACCTACCTATCTGTCTCTATCAATCTACATAACTACCTATCTATCTCTATCTATCTATCTACCTACCTACCTACCTATCTCTATCTATCTACCTACCTACCTATCTTTATCTATCAATCTACCTACCCACCTATCTGTATCTATCTACCTACCTACCTATATGTATCTATCAATCTACCTACCTACCTATCTGTATCTATATATCTACCTACCTACCTATCTGTATCTATCAATCTACCTACCTACCTATTTCTATCTATCTACCTACCTACCTATCTCTATCTATCAATCTACCTACCTACCTATCTGTATCTATCTACCTACCTACCTATCTGTATCTATCAATCTACCTACCTACCTATCTCTATCTATCAATCTACCTACCTACCTATCTGTATCTATCTATCTACCTACCTACCTATCTGTATCTATCTATCTACCTACCTACCTATCTGTATCTATCTATCTACCTACCTACCTATCTGTATCTATCTATCTACCTACCTACCTATCTGTATCTATCAATCTACCTACCTACCTATCTCTATCTATCTATCTACCTACCTACCTATCTCTATCTATCAATCTACCTACCTACCTATCTGTATCTATCTATCCACCTACCTACCTATCTGTATCTATCTATCTACCTACCTACCTATCTCTATCTATATATCTACCTACCTACCTATCTCTATCTATCTATCTACCTACCTACCTATCTCTATCTATCTACCTACCTACCTATCTCTATCTATCTATCTATCTACCTACCTACCTATCTCTATCTATCAATCTACCTACCTACCTATCTGTATCTATCTATCTATCATCTATCTATCTACCTACCTACCTATCTGTATCTATCAATCTACCTACCTATCTCTATCTATCTATCTACCTACCCACCTATCTCTATCTATCTATCTACCTACCTACCTATCTCTATCTATCTATCTACCTACCTACCTATCTCTATCTATCTACCTACCTACCTATCTGTATCTATCAATCTACCTACCTACCTATCTGTATTTATCTATCTACCTACATATCTGTATCTATCTACCTACCTACCTACGTATCTCTATCTATCTATCTACCTACCTACCTATCTCTATCTATCAATCTACCTACCTACCTACCTATCTCTATCTATCTATCTACCTACCTACCTATCTCTATCTATCTATCTATCTACCTACCTACCTATCTCTATCTATCAATCTACCTACCTACCTATCTCTATCTATCAATCTACCTACCTACCTATCTGTATCTATCTATATAGCTACCTACCTAACTCTATCTATCTACCTACCTACCTATCTCTATCTATCAATCTACGTACCTACCTATCTCTATCTATCTACCTACCTACCTATCTCTATCTATCTATCTACCTACCTACCTATCTGTCTCTATCAATCTACATAACTACCTATCTATCTCTATCTATCTATCTACCTACCTACCTACCTATCTCTATCTATCTACCTACCTACCTATCTTTATCTATCAATCTACCTACCCACCTATCTGTATCTATCTACCTACCTACCTATATGTATCTATCAATCTACCTACCTACCTATCTGTATCTATATATCTACCTACCTACCTATCTGTATCTATCAATCTACCTACCTACCTATTTCTATCTATCTACCTACCTACCTATCTCTATCTATCAATCTACCTACCTACCTATCTGTATCTATCTACCTACCTACCTATCTGTATCTATCAATCTACCTA
The DNA here is from genome assembly GCA_024509115.1 of Crotalus helleri. NCBI lineage: Eukaryota > Metazoa > Chordata > Lepidosauria > Squamata > Viperidae > Crotalus > Crotalus helleri. The sequence goes on from JAKSXO010000131.1 coordinate 261,367, forward strand.
CCTACCTATCTCTATCTATCAATCTACCTACCTACCTATCTGTATCTATCTATCTACCTACCTACCTATCTGTATCTATCTATCTACCTACCTACCGATCTGTATCTATCTATCTACCTACCTACCTATCTGTATCTATCTATCTACCTACCTACCTATCTGTATCTATCAATCTACCTACCTACCTATCTCTATCTATCTATCTACCTACCTACCTATCTCTATCTATCAATCTACCTACCTACCTATCTGTATCTATCTATCTACCTATCTACCTATCTCTATCTATCAATCTACCTACCTACCTATCTCTATCTATCTACCTACCCACCTATCTGTATTTATCTATCTACCTACCTATCTCTATCTATCAATCTACCTACCTACCTATCTCTATCTATCTACCTACCTACCTACCTATCTCTATCTATCAATCTACCTACCTACCTACCTATCTCTATCTATCTATCTACCTACCTACCTATCTGTAATTATCAATCTACCTACCTATCTATCTGTATTTATCTATCTACCTACCTATCTGTATCTATCTACGTACCTACCTACGTATCTCTATCTATCTATCTATCTACCTACCTATCTCTATCTATCAATCTACCTACCTACCTATCTCTATCTATCAATCTACCTACCTACCTATCTGTATCTATCTATATAGCTACCTACCTAACTGTATCTATCTACCTACCTACCTACCTATCTCTATCTATCAATCTACCTACCTACCTATCTCTATCTATCTACCTACCTACCTATCTCTATCTATCTATCTATCTACCTACCTACCTATCTGTCTCTATCAATCTACATAACTACCTATCTATCTCTATCTATCTATCTACCTACCTACCTACCTATCTCTATCTATCTACCTACCTACCTATCTTTATCTATCAATCTACCTACCCACCTATCTGTATCTATCTACCTACCTACCTATATGTATCTATCAATCTACCTACCTACCTATCTGTATCTATATATCTACCTACCTACCTATCTGTATCTATCAATCTACCTACCTACCTATTTCTATCTATCTACCTACCTACCTATCTCTATCTATCAATCTACCTACCTACCTATCTGTATCTATCTACCTACCTACCTATCTGTATCTATCAATCTACCTACCTACCTATCTCTATCTATCAATCTACCTACCTACCTATCTGTATCTATCTATCTACCTACCTACCTATCTGTATCTATCTTTCTACCTACCTACCTATCTGTATCGATCTATCTACCTACCTACCTATCTGTATCTATCAATCTACCTACCTACCTATCTCTATCTATCTATCTACCTACCTACCTATCCCTATCTATCAATCTACCTACCTACCCATCTGTATCTATCTATCTACCTATCTACCTATCTCTATCTATCAATCTACCTACCTACCTATCTCTATCTATCTATCTACCTACCCACCTATCTGTATTTATCTATCTACCTACCTATCTCTATCTATCAATCTACCTACCTACCTATCTCTATCTATCTACCTACCTACCTACCTATCTCTATCTATCAATCTACCTACCTACCTATCTCTATCTATCTATCTACCTACCTACCTATCTGTATCTATCAATCTACCTACCTATCTATCTGTATTTATCTATCTACCTACCTATCTGTATCTATCTACCTACCTACCTACGTATCTCTATCTATCTATCTATCTATCTATCTATCTATCTATCTATCTATCTATCTATCTATCTATCTATCTACCTACCTATCTCTATCTATCAATCTACCTACCTACCTATCTCTATCTATCTGTCTACCTATCTACCTATCTCTATCTATCAATCTACCTACCTACCTATCTCTATCTATCAATCTACCTACCTACCTATCTGTATCTATCTATCTACTTACCTACCTATCTGTATCTATCTATCTACCTACCTACCTATCTCTATCTATCTATCTATCTACCTACCTACCTATCTGTATCTATCAATCTACCTACCTACCTATCTCTATCTATCTACCTACCCACCTATCTCTATCTATCTATCTACCTACCTACCTATCTCTATCTATCTATCTACCTACCTACCTATCTCTATCTATCAATCTACCTACCTACCTATCTCTATCTATCTATCTACCTACCCACCTATCTGTATTTATCTATCTACCTACCTATCTCTATCTATCAATCTACCTACCTACCTATCTCTATCTACCTACCTACCTACCTATCTATCTCTATCTATCAATCTACCTACCTACCTATCTCTATCTATCTACCTACCTACCTATCTCTATCTATCTATCTACCTACCTACCTATCTGTATTTATCTATCTACTTACCTATCTGTATCTATCTACCTACCTACCTACGTATTCTATCTATCTATCTACCTACCTACCTATCTCTATCTATCTACCTACCTACCTACCTATCTCTATCTATCTATCTCCCTATCTACCTATCTCTATCTATCAATCTACCTACCTACCTATCTCTATCTATCAATCTACCTACCTACCGATCTGTATCTACCTATCTACCTACCTACCTATCTGAATCTATCTATCTACCTACCTACCTATCTCTATCTATCTACCTACCCACCTATCTGTATCTATCTATCTACCTACCTACCTATCTCTATCTATCTATCTACCTACCTACCTATCTCTATCTATCAATCTACCTACCTACCTATCTCTATCTATCTATCTACCTACCTACCTATCTGTATTTATCTATCTACCTACCTATCTCTATCTATCAATCTACCTACCTACCTATCTCTATCTATCTACCTACCTACCTACCTATCTATCTCTATCAATCTACCTACCTACCTATCTCTATCTATCTACCTACCTACCTATCTCTATCTATCTATCTACCTACCCACCTATCTGTATTTATCTATCTACTTACCTATCTGTATCTATCTACCTACCTACCTACGTATCTCTATCTATCTACCTACCTACCTACCTATCTCTATCTATCAATCAATCTACCTACCTACCTATCTGTATCTATCAATGTACCTACCTATCTATCTGTATTTATCTATCTACCTACCTATCTGTATCTATCTACCTACCTACCTACGTATCTCTATCTATCTATCTATCTATCTATCTATCTATCTATCTATCTATCTATCTATCTATCTATCTATCTATCTATCTATCTATCTATCAATCTACCTACCTACCTATCTCTATCTATCTATCTACCTACCCACCTATCTGTATTTATCTATCTACCTACCTATCTCTATCTATCAATCTACCTACCTACCTATCTCTATCTACCTACCTACCTATCTATCTCTATCTATCAATCTAGCTACCTACCTATCTCTATCTATCTACCTACCTACCTATCTCTATCTATCTATCTACCTACCTACCTATCTGTATTTATCTATCTACTTACCTATCTGTATCTATCTACCTACCTACCTACGTATTCTATCTATCTATCTACCTACCTACCTATCTCTATCTATCTACCTACCTACCTACCTATCTCTATCTATCTATCTCCCTATCTACCTATCTCTATCTATCAATCTACCTACCTACCTATCTCTATCTATCAATCTACCTACCTACCTATCTGTATCTACCTATCTACCTACCTACCTATCTGAATCTATCTATCTACCTACCTACCTATCTCTATCTATCTACCTACCCACCTATCTGTATCTATCTATCTACCTACCTACCTATCTCTATCTATCTATCTACCTACCTACCTATCTCTATCTATCAATCTACCTACCTACCTATCTCTATCTATCTATCTACCTACCCACCTATCTGTATTTATCTATCTACCTACCTATCTCTATCTATCAATCTACCTACCTACCTATCTCTATCTATCTACCTACCTACCTACCTATCTATCTCTATCTATCAATCTACCTACCTACCTATCTCTATCTATCTACCTACCTACCTATCTCTATCTATCTATCTACCTACCCACCTATCTGTATTTATCTATCTACTTACCTATCTGTATCTATCTACCTACCTACCTACGTATCTCTATCTATCTACCTACCTACCTACCTATCTCTATCTATCAATCAATCTACCTACCTACCTATCTGTATCTATCAATGTACCTACCTATCTATCTGTATTTATCTATCTACCTACCTATCTGTATCTATCTACCTACCTACCTACGTATCTCTATCTATCTATCTATCTATCTATCTATCTATCTATCTATCTATCTATCTATCTATCTATCTATCTATCTACCTACCTATCTCTATCTATCAATCTACCTACCTACCTATCTCTATCTATCTGTCTACCTATCTACCTATCTCTATCTATCAATCTACCTACCTACCTATCTCTATCTATCAATCTACCTACCTACCTATCTGTATCTATCTATCTACCTACCTACCTATCTGTATCTATCTACCTACCCACCTATCTCTATCTATCTATCTACCTACCTACCTATCTCTATCTATCTATCTACCTACCTACCTATCTCTATCTATCAATCTACCTACCCACCTATCTGTATTTATCTATCTACCTACCTATCTCTATCTATCAATCTACCTACCTACCTATCTCTATCTATCTACCTACCTACCTATCTCTATCTATCTATCTACCTACCCACCTATCTGTATTTATCTATCTACTTACCTATCTGTATCTATCTACCTACCTACGTACCTATCTCTATCTATCAATCTACCTACCTACCTATCTCTATCTATCTATCTACCTACCTACCTATCTGTATCTATCAATCTACCTACCTATCTATCTGTATTTACCTATCTACCTACCTATCTGTATCTATCTACCTACCTACCTACGTATCTCTATCTATCTATCTATCTATCTATCTATCTATCTATCTATCTATCTATCTATCTATCTATCTATCTATCTATCTATCTACCTACCTATCTCTATCTATCAATCTACCTACCTACCTATCTCTATCTATCTGTCTACCTATCTACCTATCTCTATCTATCAATCTACCTACCTACCTATCTCTATCTATCAATCTACCTACCTACCTATCTGTATCTATCTATCTACCTACCTACCTATCTGTATCTATCTATCTACCTACCTACCTATCTCTATCTATCTATCTACCTACCTATCTGTATCTATCAATCTACCTACCTACCTATCTCTATCTATCTACCTACCCTCCTACCTCTATCTATCTATCTATCTATCTACCTACCTACCTAACTCTATCTATCTATCTACCTACCTACCTATCTCTATCTATCAATCTACGTACCTACCTATCTCTATCTATCTATCTACCTACCCACCTATCTGTATTTATCTATCTACCTACCTATCTGTATCTATCAATCTACCTACCTACCTATCTCTATCTATCTACCTACCTACCTATCTATCTCTATCTATCAATCTACCTACCTACCTATCTCTATCTATCTACCTACCTACCTATCTCTATCTATCTACCTACCTACCTATCTGTATTTATCTATCTACTTACTTATCTTATCTATCTACCTACCTACCTACATATCTCTATCTATCTATCTACCTACCTACCTATCTCTATCTATCTACCTACCTACCTACCTATCTCTATCTATCTATCTCCCTATCTACCTATCTCTATCTATCAATCTACCTACCTACCTATCTCTATCTATCAATCTACCTACCTACCTATCTGTATCTATCTATCTACCTACCTACCTATCTGTATCTATCTATCTACCTACCTACCTATCTCTATCTATCTACCTACCCACCTATCTGTATCTATCTATATACCTACCTACCTATCTCTATCTATCTATCTACCTACCTACCTATCTCTATCTATCAATCTACCTACCTACCTATCTCTATCTATCTATCTACCTACCCACCTATGTGTATTTATCTATCTACCTACCTATCTCTATCTATCAATCTACCTACCTACATATCTCTAACTATCTACCTACCTACCTATCTATCTCTATCTATCAATCTACCTACCTACCTATCTCTATCTATCTATCTACCTACCCACCTATCTGTATTTATCTATCTACCTACCTATCTCTATCTATCAATCTACCTACCTACCTATCTCTATCTATCTACCTACCTACCTATCTATCTCTATCTATCAATCTACCTACCTACCTATCTCTATCTATCTACCTACCTACCTATCTGTATCTATCTACCTACCTACCTATCTGTATTTATCTATCTACTTACCTATCTGTATCTATCTACCTACCTACCTACGTATCTCTATCTATCTATCTACCTACCTACCTATCTCTATCTATCTACCTACCTACCTACCTATCTCTATCTATCTATCTACCTATCTACCTATCTCTATCTATCAATCTACCTACCTACCTATCTCTATCTATCAATCTACCTACCTACCTATCTGTATCTATCTATCTACCTACCTACCTATCTGTATCTATCTATCTACCTACCTACCTATCTCTATCTATCTACCTACCCACCTATCTGTATCTATCTATATACCTACCTATCTCTATCTATCAATCTACCTACCTACCTATCTCTAACTATCTACCTACCTACCTATCTATCTCTATCTATCAATCTACCTACCTACCTATCTCTATCTATCTACCTACCTACCTATCTGTATCTATCAATCTACCTACCTATCTATCTGTATTTATCTATCTACCTACCTATCTGTATCTATCTACCTACCTACCTACGTATCTCTATCTATCTATCTATCTATCTATCTATCTATCTATCTATCTATCTATCTATCTATCTATCTATCTATCTATCTACCTACCTATCTCTATCTATCAATCTACCTACCTACCTATCTCTATCTATCTGTCTACCTATCTACCTATCTCTATCTATCAATCTACCTACCTACCTATCTCTATCTATCAATCTACCTACCTACCTATCTGTATCTATCTATCTACCTACCTATCTGTATCTATCTACCTACCCACCTATCTCTATCTATCTATCTACCTACCTACCTATCTCTATCTATCTATCTACCTACCTACCTATCTCTATCTATCAATCTACCTACCTACCTATCTCTATCTATCTATCTACCTACCCACCTATCTGTATTTATCTATCTACCTACCTATCTCTATCTATCTATCTACCTACCTACCTATCTCTATCTATCTATCTACCTACCTACCTATCTGTATCTATCAATCTACCTACCTACCTATCTCTATCTATCTACCTACCCACCTATCTCTATCTATCAATCTACCTACCTACCTATCTCTATCTATCTATCTACCTACCCACCTATCTGTATTTATCTATCTACCTACCTATCTCTATCTATCAATCTACCTACCTACCTATCTCTATCTATCTACCTACCTACCTATCTATCTCTATCTATCAATCTACCTACCTACCTACCTATCTCTATCTATCTACCTACCTACCTATCTCTATCTATCTACCTACCTACCTATCTGTATTTATCTATCTACTTACCTATCTGTATCTATCTACCTACCTACCTACGTATCTCTATCTATCTATCTACCTACCTACCTATCTCCATCTATCTACCTACCTACCTACCTATCTCTATCTATCTATCTCCCTATCTACCTATCTCTATCTATCAATCTACCTACCTACCTATCTCTATCTATCAACCTACCTACCTACCTATCTGTATCTATCTATCTACCTACCTACCTATCTGTATCTATCTATCTACCTACCTACCTATCTCTATCTATCTATCTACCTACCCACCTATCTGTATCTATCTATATACCTACCTACCTATCTCTATCTATCTATCTACCTACCTACCTATCTCTATCTATCAATCTACCTACCTACCTATCTCTATCTATCTATCTACCTACCCACCTATCTGTATTTATATATCTACCTACCTATCTCTATCTATCAATCTACCTACCTACCTATCTCTAACTATCTACCTACCTACCTATCTATCTCTATCTATCAATCTACCTACCTACCTATCTCTATCTATCTACCTACCTACCTATCTCTATCTATCTATCTACCTACCCACCTATCTGTATTTATCTATCTACTTACCTATCTGTATCTATCTACCTACCTACCTACCTATCTCTATCAATCTACCTACCTACCTATCTCTATCTATCTACCTACCTACCTATCTCTATCTATCTACCTACCTACCTATCTGTATTTATCTATCTACTTACCTATCTGTATCTATCTACCTACCTACCTACGTATCTCTATCTATCTATCTACCTACCTACCTATCTCCATCTATCTACCTACCTACCTACCTATCTCTATCTATCTATCTCCCTATCTACCTATCTCTATCTATCAATCTACCTACCTACCTATCTCTATCTATCAATCTACCTACCTACCTATCTGTATCTATCTATCTACCTACCTACCTATCTGTATCTATCTATCTACCTACCTACCTATCTCTATCTATCTACCTACCCACCTATCTGTATCTATCTATATACCTACCTACCTATCTCTATCTATCTATCTACCTACCTACCTATCTCTATCTATCAATCTACCTACCTACCTATCTCTATCTATCTATCTACCTACCCACCTATCTGTATTTATCTATCTACCTACCTATCTCTATCTATCAATCTACCTACCTACCTATCTCTAACTATCTACCTACCTACCTATCTATCTCTATCTATCAATCTACCTACCTACCTATCTCTATCTATCTACCTACCTACCTATCTCTATCTATCTATCTACCTACCCACCTATCTGTATTTATCTATCTACTTACCTATCTGTATCTATCTACCTACCTACCTACGTATCTCTATCTATCTATCTACCTACCTACCTATCTCTATCTATCAATCAATCTACCTACCTACCTATCTGTATCTATCAATCTACCTACCTATCTATCTGTATTTATCTATCTACCTACCTATCTGTATCTATCTACCTACCTACCTACGTATCTCTATCTATCTATCTATCTATCTATCTATCTATCTATCTATCTATCTATCTATCTATCTATCTATCTATCTATCTACCTACCTATCTCTATCTATCAATCTACCTACCTACCTATCTCTATCTATCTGTCTACATATCTACCTATCTCTATCTATCAATCTACCTACCTACCTATCTCTATCTATCAATCTACCTACCTACCTATCTGTATCTATCTATCTACCTACCTACCTATCTGTATCTATCTACCTACCCACCTATCTCTATCGATCTATCTACCTACCTACCTATCTCTATCTATCTATCTACCTACCTACCTATCTCTATCTATCAATCTACCTACCTACCTATCTCTATCTATCTATCTACCTACCCACCTATCTGTATTTATCTATCTACCTACCTATCTCTATCTATCAATCTACCTACCTACCTATCTCTATCTATCTACCTACCTACCTATCTATCTCTATCTATCAATCTACCTACCTACCTATCTCTATCTATCTACCTACCTACCTATCTCTATCTATCTATCTACCTACCTACCTATCTGTATTTATCTATCTACTTACCTATCTGTATCTATCTACCTACCTACCTACGTATCTCTATCTATCTATCTACCTACCTACCTATCTCTATCTATCTACCTACCTACCTACCTATCTCTATCTATCTATCTCCCTATCTACCTATCTCTATCTATCAATCTACCTACCTACCTATCTCTATCTATCAATCTACCTACCTACCTATCTGTATCTATCTATCTACCTACCTACCTATCTGTATCTATCTATCTACCTACCTACCTATCTCTATCTATCTACCTACCCACCTATCTGTATCTATCTATCTACCTACCTACCTATCTCTATCTATCTATCTACCTACCTACCTATCTCTATCTATCAATCTACCTACCTACCTATCTCTATCTATCTACCTACCTACCTACCTATCTCTATCTATCAATCTACCTATCTACCTATCTCTATCTATCTACCTACCTACCTATCTCTATCTATCTATCTACCTACCCACCTATCTGTATTTATCTATCTACTTACCTATCTGTATCTATCTACCTACCTACCTACGTATCTCTATCTATCAATCAATCTACCTACCTACCTATCTGTATCTATCAATCTACCTACCTATCTATCTGTATTTATCTATCTACCTACCTATCTGTATCTATCTACCTACCTACCTACATATCTCTATCTATCTATCTATCTATCTATCTACCTACCTATCTCTATCTATCAATCTACCTACCTACCTATCTCTATCTATCTGTCTACCTACCTACCTATCTCTATCTATCAATCAATCTACCTACCTACCTATCTGTATCTATCAATCTACCTACCTATCTATCTGTATTTATCTATCTACCTACCTATCTGTATCTATCTACCTACCTACCTACATATCTCTATCTATCTATCTATCTATCTATCTACCTACCTATCTCTATCTATCAATCTACCTACCTACCTATCTCTATCTATCTGTCTACCTATCTACCTATCTCTATCTATCAATCTACCTACCTACCTATCTCTATCTATCAATCTACCTACCTACCTATCTGTATCTATCTATCTACCTACCTACCTATCTGTATCTATCTATCTACCTACCTACCTATCTGTATCTATCAATCTACCTACCTACCTATCTCTATCTATCTACCTACCCACCTATCTCTATCTATCTATCTACCTACCTACCTATCTCTATCTATCTATCTACCTACCTACCTATCTCTATCTATCAATCTACCTTCCTACCTATCTCTATCTATCTATCTACCTACCCACCTATCTGTATTTATCTATCTACCTACCTATCTCTATCTATCAATCTACCTACATACCTATCTCTATCTATCTACCTACCTACCTATCTATTTCTATCTATCAATCTACCTACCTACCTAGCTCTATCTATCTACCTACCTACCTATCTCTATCTATCTATCTACCTACCTACCTATCTGTATTTATCTATCTACTTACCTATCTGTATCTATCTACCTACCTACCTACGTATCTCTATCTATCTATCTACCTACCTATCTCTATCTATCTATCTACCTACCCACCTATCTGTATTTATCTATCTACTTACCTATCTGTATCTATCTACCTACCTACCTACGTATCTCTATCTATCTATCTACCTACCTACCTATCTCTATCTATCAGTCAATCTACCTACCTACCTATCTGTATCTATCAATCTACCTACCTATCTATCTGTATTTATCTATCTACCTACCTATCTGTATCTATCTATCTACCTACCGACCTATCTCTATCTATCTATCTACCTACCTACCTATCTCTATCTATCTATCTACCTACCTACCTATCTCTATCTATCTATCTACCTATCTACCTATCTCTATCTATCAATCTACCTACCTACCTATCTCTATCTATCAATCTACCTACCTACCTATCTGTATCTATCAATCTACCTACCTTTCTCTATCTATCTATCTACCTACCCACCTATGTCTATCTATCTATCTACCTACCTACCTATCTCTATCTATCTACCTACCTACCTATCTGTATATATCAATCTACCTACCTACCTATCTGTATTTTTCTATCTACCTACATATCTGTATCTATCTACCTACCTACCTACGTATCTCTATCTATCTATCTACCTACCTACCTATCTCTATCTATCAATCTACCTACCTACCTACCTATATCTATCTATCTATCTATCTATCTATCTATCTATCTATCTATCTATCTATCTATCTATCTATCTATCTATCTACCTATCTACCTATCTCTATCTATCAATCTACCTACCTACCTATCTCTATCTATCAATCTACCTACCTACCTATCTGTATCTATCTATCTACCTACCTACCTATCTGTATCTATCTATCTACCTATCTACCTATCTCTATCTATCAATCTACCTACCTACCTATCTCTATCTATCTATCTACCCACCCACCTATCTGTATTTATCTATCTACCTACCTATCTCTATCTATCAATCTACCTACCTACCTATCTGTATCTATCTATCTACCTATCTACCTATCTCTATCTATCAATCTACCTACCTACCTATCTGTATCTATCAATCTACCTACCTACCTATCTCTATCTATCAATCTACCTACCTACCTATCTCTATCTATCAATCTACCTACCTACATATCTGTATCTATCTATCTACCTACCTACCTATCTGTATCTATCTATCTACCTATCTACCTATCTCTATCTATCAATCTACCTACCTACCTATCTCTATCTATCTATCTACCTACCCATCTATCTGTATTTATCTATCATCCTACATATCTGTATCTATATATCTACCTACCTACCTATCTCTATCTATCTACCTACCTACCTACGTATCTCTATCTATCAATCTACCTACCTACCTATCTGTATCTATCTATCTACCTACCTACCTATCTGTATCTATCTATCTATCTACCTATCTATCTCTATCTATCTATCTACCTACCTACCTATCTCTATCTATCTATCTACCTACCCACCTATCTCTATCTATCTATCTACCTACCTACCTATCTGTATCTATCTATCTACCTACCTACATATCTGTATCTATATATCTACCTACCTACCTATCAGTATCTATCTATCTACCTATCTACCTATTTCTATCTATCAATCTATCTACCTACCTATCTGTATCTATCTATCTAGCTACCTACCTATCTCTATCTATCTACCTACCTACCTACCTATCTCTATCTATCAATCTACCTACCTACCTATCTCTATCTATCTACCTACCTACCTATCTCTATCTATCTATCTACCTACCTATCTGTCTCTATCAATCTACCTACCTACCTATCTATCTCTATCTATCTATCTACCTACCTACATATCTGTATGTATATATCTACCTACCTACCTATCTGTATCTATCTATCTACCTATCTACCTACCTCTATCTATCAATCTACCTACCTACCTATCTGTATCTATCTATCTAGCTACCTACCTATCTCTATCTATCTACCTACCTACCTATCTCTATCTATCAATCTACCTACCTACCTATCTCTATCTATCTACCTACCTACCTATCTCTATCTATCTATCTACCTACCTACCTATCTGTCTCTATCAAATTACCTACCTACCTATCTATCTCTATCTATCTATCTATCTATCTATCTATCTACCTACCTACCTATCTCTATCTATCTACCTACCTACCTATCTCTATCTATCAATCTACCTACCCACCTATCTGTATCTATCTACCTACCTACCTATATGTATCTATCAATCTACCTACCTACCTATCTGTATCTATATATCTACCTACCTACCTATCTGTATCTATCAATCTACCTACCTACCTATTTCTATCTATCTACCTACCTACCTACCTATCTCTATATATCAATCTACCTACCTACCTATCTGTATCTATCTACCTAACTACCTATCTGTATCTATCAATCTACCTACCTACCTATCTCTATCTATCAATCTACCTACCTACCTATCTGTATCTACCTATCTACCTACCTACCTATCTGTATCTATCAATCTACCTACCTACCTATCTCTATCTATCAATCTACCTACCTACATATCTGTATCTATCTATCTACCTACCTATCTGTATCTATCAATCTACCTACCTACCTATCTCTATCTATCAATCTACCTACCTACCTATCTGTATCTATCTATCTACCTACCTACCTATCTGTATCTATCAATCTACCTACCTACCTATCTCTATCAATCTATCTACCTACCCACCTATCTGTATTTATCTATCTACCGACCTATCTCTATCTATCAATCTACCTACCTACCTATCTGTATCTATCTATCTACCTATCTACCTATCTCTATCAATCTACCTACCTACCTATCTCTATCTATCAATCTACCTACCTACCTATCTCTATCTATCTATCTACCTATCTTCCTATCTCTATCAATCTACCTACCTACCTATCTATCTATCAATCTACCTACCTACCTATCTGTATCTATCTATCTACCTACCTACCTATCTGTATCTATCTACCTACCTACCTATCTCTATCTACCTATCTACCTACCTACCTATCTCTATCTATCTATCTATCTACCTACCTACATATCTGTATCTATATATCTACCTACCTACCTATCTGTATCTATCTATCTACCTATCTACCTATCTCTATCTATCAATCTACCTACCTACCTATCTCTATCTATCTATATACCTACCCATCTATCTGTATTTATCTATCTACCTACCTATCTCTATTTATCAATCTACCAACCTACCTATCTGTATCTATCTATCTACCTATCTACCTATCTCTATCTATCAATCTACCTACCTACCTATCTGAATCTATCTATCTACCTACATACCTATCTCTATCTATCAATCTACCTACCTACCTATCTCTATCTATCAATCTACCTACCTACCTATCTCTATCTATCAATCTACCTACCTACCTATCTGTATCTATCTATCTACCTACCTACATATCTGTATCTATCTATCTACCTACCTACCTATCTGTATCTATCTATCTACCTATCTCTATCTATCAATCTACCTACCTACCTATCTCTATCTATCTATCTATCTACCTACCCACCTATCTGTATTTATCTATCTACCTACATATCTGCATCTATATATCTACCTACCTACCTATCTCTATCTATCTATCTACCTACCCACCTATCTCTATCTATCTATCTACCTACCTACCTATCTGTATCTATCTATCTACCTATGTACCTATCTCTATCTATCTATCTACCTACCTACCTATCTGTATCTATCTATCTAGCTACCTACCTATCTCTATCTATCTACCTACCTACCTACCTATCTCTATCTATCAATCTACCTACCTACCTATCTCTATCTATCTACCTACCTACCTATCTCTATCTATCTATCTACCTACCTACCTATCTATCTCTATCTATCTATCTACCTACCTACCTACGAATCTCTATCTATCTACCTACCTACCTATCTCTATTTATCAATCTACCTACCCACCTATCTGTATCTATCTACCTACCTACCTATCTGTATCTATCATTCTACCTACCTACCTATCTGTATCTATATATCTACCTACCTACCTACCTATCTGTATCTATCAATCTACCTACCTACCTATCTGTATCTATCTATCTACCTACCTACCTATCTGTATCTATCAATCTACATACCTACCTATCTGTATCTATCAATCTACCTACCTACCTATCTGTATCTGTCAATCTACCTACCCACCTATCTCTATCTATCTATCTACCTACCTACCTATCTGTATCTATCAATCTACATACCTACCTATCTCTATCTATCAATCTACCTACCTACCTCTCTGTATCTATCTATATACCTACCTACCTATCTGTATCTATCAATCTACCTACCTACCTATCTCTATCTATCTATTTCCTACCTACATATCTGTATCTATATATCTACCTACCTACCTATCTCTATCTATCAATCCACCTACCTACCTATCTGTATCTATCTACCTACCTACCTATCTCTATCTATCTATCTACCTACCTACCTATCTGTCTCTATCAATCTACCTACCTACCTATCTATCTCTATCTATCTATCTACCTACCTATATATCTGTATCTATATATCTACCTACCTACCTTTCTGTATCTATCTATCTACCTATCTACCTATCTCTATCTATCAATCTACCTACCTACCTATCTGTATCTATCTATCTAGCTACCTACCTATCTCTATCTATCTACCTACCTACCTACCTATCTCTATCTATCAATCTACCTACCTACCTATCTCTATCTATCTACCTACCTACCTATCTCTATCTATCTATCTACCTACCTACCTATCTGTCTCTATCAATCTACCTACCTACCTATCTATCTCTATCTATCTATCTACCTACATACCTACCTACCTACCTATCTCTATCTATCTACCTACCTACCTATCTCTATCTATCAGTCTACCTACCCACCTATCTGTATCTATCTACCTACCTACCTATCTGTATCTATCAATCTACCTACCTACATATCTGTATCTATATATCTACCTACCTACCTATCTGTATCTATCAATCTACCTACCTACCTATTTCTATCTATCTACCTACCTACCTACCTACCTATCTGTATCTATCTATCTACCTACCTACCTATCTGTATCTATCAATCTACCTACCTACCTATCTCTATCTATGAATCTACCTACCTACATATCTGTATCTATCTATCTACCTACCTACCTATCTGTATCTATCAATCTACCTACCTACCTATCTCTATTTATCAATCTACATACCTACCTATCTGTTTCTATCTATCTACCTACCTACCTATCTGTATCTATCAATCTACCTACCTACCTATCTCTATCTATCTATCTAGCTACCTACCTATCTGTATCTATCTATCTACCTACCTACCTATCTGTATCTATCAATCTACCTACCTACCTATCTCTATCAATCTATCTACCTACCCACCTATCTGTATTTATCTATCTACCGACCTATCTCTATCTATCAATCTACCTACCTACCTATCTGTATCTATCTATCTACCTATCTACCTATCTTTATCAATCTACCTACCTACCTATCTCTATCTATCAATCTACCTACCTACCTATCTCTATCTATCTATCTACCTATCTTCCTATCTCTATCTATCAATCTACCTACCTACCTATCTATCTATCAATCTACCTACCTACCTATCTGTATCTATCTATCTACCTACCTACCTATCTGTATCTATCTATCTACCTACCTACCTATCTCTATCTACCTATCTACCTACCTACCTATCTCTATCTATCTATCTATCTACCTACCTACATATCTGTATCTATATATCTACCTACCTACCTATCTGTATCTATCTACCTATCTACCTATCTCTATCTATCAATCTACCTACCTACCTATCTCTATCTATCTATATACCTACCCACCTATCTGTATTTATCTATCTACCTATCTCTATTTATCAATCTACCAACCTACCTATCTGTATCTATCTATCTACCTATCTACCTATCTCTATCTATCAATCTACCTACCTACCTATCTGAATCTATCTATCTACCTACATACCTATCTCTATCTATCAATCTACCTACCTACCTATCTCTATCTATCAATCTACCTACCTACCTATCTCTATCTATCAATCTACCTACCTACCTATCTGTATCTATCTATCTACCTACCTACATATCTGTATCTATCTATCTACCTACCTACCTATCTGTATCTATCTATCTACCTATCTCTATCTATCAATCTACCTACCTACCTATCTCTATCTATCTATCTATCTACCTACCCACCTATCTGTATTTATCTATCTACCTACATATCTGCATCTATATATCTACCTACCTACCTATCTCTATCTATCTATCTACCTACCCACCTATCTCTATCTATCTATCTACCTACCTACCTATCTGTATCTATCTATCTACCTATGTACCTATCTCTATCTATCTATCTACCTACCTACCTATCTGTATCTATCTATCTAGCTACCTACCTATCTCTATCTATCTACCTACCTACCTACCTATCTCTATCAATCTACCTACCTACCTATCTCTATCTATCTACCTACCTACCTATCTCTATCTATCTATCTACCTACCTACCTATCTATCTCTATCTATCTATCTACCTACCTACCTACGAATCTCTATCTATCTACCTACCTACCTATCTCTATCTATCAATCTACCTACCTACCTATCTGTATCTATCTATCTACCTACCTACCTATCTGTATCTATCAATCTACCTACCTACCTATCTGTATCTATCAATCTACCTACCTACCTATCTGTATCTGTCAATCTACCTACCCACCTATCTCTATCTATCTATCTACCTACCTACCTATCTGTATCTATCAATCTACATACCTACCTATCTCTATCTATCAATCTACCTACCTACCTCTCTGTATCTATCTATATACCTACCTACCTATCTGTATCTATCAATCTACCTACCTACCTATCTCTATCTATCTATTTCCTACCTACATATCTGTATCTATATATCTACCTACCTACCTATCTCTATCTATCAATCCACCTACCTACCTATCTGTATCTATCTACCTACCTACCTATCTCTATCTATCTATCTACCTACCTACCTATCTGTCTCTATCAATCTACCTACCTACCTATCTATCTCTATCTATCTATCTACCTACCTATATATCTGTATCTATATATCTACCTACCTACCTTTCTGTATCTATCTATCTACCTATCTACCTATCTCTATCTATCAATCTACCTACCTACCTATCTGTATCTATCTATCTAGCTACCTACCTATCTCTATCTATCTACCTACCTACCTACCTATCTCTATCTATCAATCTACCTACCTACCTATCTCTATCTATCTACCTACCTACCTATCTCTATCTATCTATCTACCTACCTACCTATCTGTCTCTATCAATCTACCTACCTACCTATCTATCTCTATCTATCTATCTACCTACCTACCTACCTACCTATCTCTATCTATCTACCTACCTACCTATCTCTATCTATCAGTCTACCTACCCACCTATCTGTATCTATCTACCTACCTACCTATCTGTATCTATCAATCTACCTACCTACATATCTGTATCTATATATCTACCTACCTACCTATCTGTATCTATCAATCTACCTACCTACCTATTTCTATCTATCTACCTACCTACCTACCTATCTGTATCTATCTATCTACCTACCTACCTATCTGTATCTATCAATCTACCTACCTACCTATCTCTATCTATGAATCTACCTACCTACATATCTGTATCTATCTATCTACCTACCTACCTATCTGTATCTATCAATCTACCTACCTACCTATCTCTATTTATCAATCTACATACCTACCTATCTGTTTCTATCTATCTACCTACCTACCTATCTGTATCTATCAATCTACCTACCTACCTATCTCTATCTATCTATCTACCTACCTACCTATCTGTATCTATCTATCTACCTACCTACCTATCTGTATCTATCAATCTACCTACCTACCTATCTCTATCAATCTATCTACCTACCCACCTATCTGTATTTATCTATCTACCGACCTATCTCTATCTATCAATCTACCTACCTACCTATCTGTATCTATCTATCTACCTATCTACCTATCTCTATCAATCTACCTACCTACCTATCTCTATCTATCAATCTACCTACCTACCTATCTCTATCTATCTATCTACCTATCTTCCTATCTCTATCTATCAATCTACCTACCTACCTATCTATCTATCAATCTACCTACCTACCTATCTGTATCTATCTATCTACCTACCTACCTATCTGTATCTATCTACCTACCTACCTATCTCTATCTACCTATCTACCTACCTACCTATCTCTATCTATCTATCTATCTACCTACCTACATATCTGTATCTATATATCTACCTACCTACCTATCTGTATCTATCTATCTACCTATCTACCTATCTCTATCTATCAATCTACCTACCTACCTATCTCTATCTATCTATATACCTACCCACCTATCTGTATTTATCTATCTACCTATCTCTATTTATCAATCTACCAACCTACCTATCTGTATCTATCTATCTACCTATCTACCTATCTCTATCTATCAATCTACCTACCTACCTATCTGAATCTATCTATCTACCTACATACCTATCTCTATCTATCAATCTACCTACCTACCTATCTCTATCTATCAATCTACCTACCTACCTATCTCTATCTATCAATCTACCTACCTACCTATCTGTATCTATCTATCTACCTACCTACATATCTGTATCTATCTATCTACCTACCTACCTATCTGTATCTATCTATCTACCTATCTCTATCTATCAATCTACCTACCTACCTATCTCTATCTATCTATCTATCTACCTACCCACCTATCTGTATTTATCTATCTACCTACATATCTGCATCTATATATCTACCTACCTACCTATCTCTATCTATCTATCTACCTACCCACCTATCTCTATCTATCTATCTACCTACCTACCTATCTGTATCTATCTATCTACCTATGTACCTATCTCTATCTATCTATCTACCTACCTACCTATCTGTATCTATCTATCTAGCTACCTACCTATCTCTATCTATCTACCTACCTACCTACCTACCTATCTCTATCTATCAATCTACCTACCTACCTATCTCTATCTATCTACCTACCTACCTATCTCTATCTATCTATCTACCTACCTATCTATCTCTATCTATCTATCTATCTACCTACCTACCTACGAATCTCTATCTATCTACCTACCTACCTATCTCTATTTATCAATCTACCTACCCACCTATCTGTATCTATCTACCTAGCTACCTATCTGTATCTATCATTCTACCTACCTACCTATCTGTATCTATATATCTACCTACCTACCTATCTGTATCTATCAATCTACCTACCTACCTATCTCTATCTATCTACCTACCTACCTACCTATCTCTATCTATCTATCTACCTACCTACCTATCTCTATCTATCAATCTACCTACCTACCTATCTGTATCTATCTATCTACCTACCTACCTATCTGTATCTATCAATCTACCTACCTACCTATCTGTATCTATCAATCTACCTACCTACCTATCTGTATCTGTCAATCTACCTACCCACCTATCTCTATCTATCTATCTACCTACCTACCTATCTGTATCTATCAATCTACATACCTACCTATCTCTATCTATCAATCTACCTACCTACCTCTCTGTATCTATCTATATACCTACCTACCTATCTGTATCTATCAATCTACCTACCTACCTATCTCTATCTATCTATTTCCTACCTACATATCTATATCTATATATCTACCTACCTACCTATCTCTATCTATCAATCCACCTACCTACCTATCTGTATCTATCTACCTACCTACCTATCTCTATCTATCTATCTACCTACCTACCTATCTGTCTCTATCAATCTACCTACCTACCTATCTATCTCTATCTATCTATCTACCTACCTATATATCTGTATCTATATATCTACCTACCTACCTTTCTGTATCTATCTATCTACCTATCTACCTATCTCTATCTATCAATCTACCTACCTACCTATCTGTATCTATCTATCTAGCTACCTACCTATCTCTATCTATCTACCTACCTACCTACCTATCTCTATCTATCAATCTACCTACCTACCTATCTCTATCTATCTACCTACCTACCTATCTCTATCTATCTATCTACCTACCTACCTATCTGTCTCTATCAATCTACCTACCTACCTATCTATCTCTATCTATCTATCTACCTACCTACCTACCTACCTACCTACCTACCTACCTATCTCTATCTATCTACCTACCTACCTATCTCTATCTATCAGTCTACCTACCCACCTATCTGTATCTATCTACCTACCTACCTATCTGTATCTATCAATCTACCTACCTACCTATCTCTATCTATTAATCTACCTACCTACATATCTGTATCTATCTATCTACCTACCTACCTATCTGTATCTATCAATCTACCTACCTACCTATCTCTATTTATCAATCTACATACCTACCTATCTGTTTCTATCTATCTATCTACCTACCAACCTATCTGTATCTATCAATCTACCTACCTACCTATCTCTATCTATCTATCTACCTACCCACCTATCTGTATTTATCTATCTACCTACCTATCTCTATCTATCAATCTACCTACCTACCTATCTGTATCTATCTATCTACCTATCTACCTATCTCTATCTATCAATCTACATACCTACCTATCTGTATCTATCTATCTACCTATCTACCTATCTCTATCTATCAATCTACCTACCTACCTATCTCTATCTATCAATCTACCTACCTACCTATCTGTATCTATCTATCTACCTACCTACATATCTGTATCTATCTATCTACCTACCTACCTATCTGTATCTATCTATCTACCTATCTACCTATCTCTATCTATCAATCTACCTACCTACCTATCTCCATCTATCTATCTACCTACCCACCTATCTGTATTTATCTATCAACCTACATATCTGTATCTATATATCTACCTACCTACCTATCTCTATCTATCTACCTACCTACCTACCTATCTCTATCTATCTACCTACCTACCTATCTGTATCTATCTATCTACCTACCTACCTATCTGTATCTATCTATCTACCTACCTATCTATCTCTATCTATCTATCTACCTACCTACCTATCTCTATCTATCTATCTACCTACCCACCTATCTCTATCTATCTATCTACCTACCTACCTATCTGTATCTATCTATCTACCTACCTACATATCTGTATCTATATATCTACCTACCTACCTATCTGTATCTATCTACCTATCTACCTATCTCTATCTATCAATCTACCTACCTACCTATCTGTATCTATCTATCTAGCTACCTACCTATCTCTATCTATCTACGTACCTACCTACCTATCTCTATCTATCAATCTACCTACCTACCTATCTCTATCTATCCACCTACCTACATATCTCTATCTATCTATCTACCTACCTACCTATCTGTCTCTATCAATCTACCTACCTACCTATCTATCTCTATCTATCTATCTACCTACCTACATATCTGTATCTATATATCTACCTACCTACCTATCTGTATCTATCTATCTACCTATCTACCTATCTCTATCTATCAATCTACCTACCTACCTATCTGTATCTATCTATCTAGCTACCTACCTATCTCTATCTATCTACCAACCTACCTACCTATCTCTATCTATCAATCTACCTACCTACCTACCTCTATCTATCTACCTACCTACCTATCTCTATCTATCTATCTACCTACCTACCTATCTGTCTCTATCAATCTACCTACCTACCTATCTATCTCTATCTATCTATCTACCTACCTACCTACCTATCTCTATCTATCTACCTACCTACCTATCTCTATCTATCAATCTACCTACCCACCTATCTGTATCTATCTACCTACCTACCTATCTGTATCTATCAATCTACCTACCTACCTATCTGTATCTATATATCTACCTACCTACCTATCTGTATCTATCAATCTACCTACCTATTTCTATCTATCTACCTACCTACCTACCTATCTCTATCTATCAATCTACCTACCTACCTATCTGTATCTATCTACCTACCTACCTATCTGTATCTATCAATCTACCTACCTACCTATCTCTATCTATCAATCTACCTACCTACCTATCTGTATCTATCTATCTACCTATCTCTATCTATCAATCTACCTACCTACCTATCTCTATCTATCAATCTACCAACCTACCTATCTCTATCTATCTATCTACCTACCTACCTATCTGTATCTATCTATCTACCTACCTACCTATCTGTATCTATCTACCTACCTACCTATCTCTATCTATCTATCTATCTACCTACCTACCTATCTCTATCTATCTATCTACCTACCTACATATCTGTATCTATATATCTACCTACCTACCTATCTGTATCTATCTATCTACCTATCTACCTATCTCTATCTATCAATCTACCTACCTACCTATCTCTATCTATCTATCTAAATACCCACCTATCTGTATTTATCTATCTACCTACCTATCTCTATTTATCAATCTACCTACCTACCTATCTGTATCTATCCATCTACCTATCTACCTATCTCTATCTATCAATCTACCTACCTACCTATCTGTATCTATCTATCTACCTACATACCTATCTCTATCTATCAATCTACATACCTACCTATCTCTATCTTTCAATCTACCTACCTACCTATCTCTATCTATCAATCTACCTACCTACCTATCTGTATCTATCTATCTACCTACCTACATATCTATATCTATCTATCTACCTACCTACCTATCTGTATATCTATCTACCTATCTCTATCTATCAATCTACCTACCTACCTATCTCTATCTATCTATCTATCTACCTACCCACCTATCTGTATTTATCTATCTACCTACATATCTGCATCTATATATCTACCTACCTACCTATCTCTATCTATCTACCTACCTACCTACCTATCTCTATCTATCAATCTACCTACCTACCTATCTGTATCTATCTATCTACCTACCTATCTATCTCTATCTATCTATCTACCTACCTACCTATCTCTATCTATCTATCTACCTACCCACCTATCTCTATCTATCTATCTACCTACCTACCTATCTGTATCTATCTATCTACCTATCTACCTATCTCTATCTATCTATCTACCTACCTACCTATCTGTATCTATCTATCTAGCTACCTACCTATCTCTATCTATCTATCTACCTACCTACCTATCTCTATCTATCAATCTACCTACCTACCTATCTCTATCTATCTACCTACCTACCTATCTCTATCTATCTATCTACCTACCTACCTATCTATCTCTATCTACCTACCTACCTATCTCTATCTATCTACCTACCTACCTATCTCTATCTATCAATCTACCTACCCACCTATCTGTATCTATCTACCTACCTACCTATCTGTATCTATCAATCTACCTACCTACCTATCTGTATCTATCTATCTACCTACCTACCTATCTGTATCTATCAATCTACATACCTACCTATCTCTATCTATCAATCTACCTACCTACCTATCTGTATCTATCTATCTACCTACCTACCTATCTGTATCTATCAATCTACCTAACTACCTATCTCTATCTATCTATCTACCTACCTACATATCTGTATCTATATATCTACCTACCTACCTATCTCTATCTATCAATCTACCTACCTACCTATCTCTATCTATCTACCTACCTACCTATCTCTATCTATCTATCTACCTACCTACCTATCTGTCTCTATCAATCTACCTACCTACCTATCTATCTCTATCTATCTATCTACCTACCTACATATCTGTATCTATATATCTACCTACCTACCTATCTCTATCTATCTACCTACCTACCTACCTATCTCTATCTATCAATCTACCTACCTACCTATCTCAATCTACCTACCTACCTATCTATCTCTATCTATCTACCTACCTACCTACCTATCTCTATCTATCTACCTACCTACCTATCTCTATCTATCAATCTACCTACCCACCTATCTGTATCTATCTACCTACCTACATATCTGTATCTATCTATCTACCTACCTACCTATCTGTATCTATCAATCTACCTACCTACCTATCTCTATCTATCAATCTACCTACCTACCTATCTGTATCTATCTATCTACCTACCTACCTATCTGTATCTATCAATCTACCTACCTACCTATCTCTATCTATCTATCTACCTACCCACCTATCTGTTTTTATCTATCTACCTACCTATCTCTATCTATCAATCTACCTACCTACCTATCTGTATTTATCTATCTACCTACCTATCTCTATCTATCAATCTACCTACCTACCTATCTCTATCTATCTACCTACCTACCTATCTATCTCTATCTATCAATCTACCTACCTACCTATCTGTATCTATCTATCTACCTACCTACCTATCTGTATCTATCTATCTACCTACCTACCTATCTCTATCTATCTATCTACCTACCTACCTATCTCTATCTATCTATCTATCTACCTACCTACCTATCAATTACCTGGACCCTTTTCAATCTGGTTTCAGGCCCGGCTACAGCACTGAGACCGCTTTGGTCGCACTGACCGATGACCTCTGGCGAGCCCGGGATAGGGGTCATTCCTCTATCCTGGTGCTTCTTGACCTCTCAGCGGCTTTCGATACCATCGACCATGGTATCCTTCTGCGTCGTCTCGGAGAGGTGGGGGTGGGTGGCACTGTATTGCGGTGGTTCTCCTCCTACCTCTCTGACAGGTCGCAGTCGGTGTTGGCGGGCGGACAGAGATCGACCCCTAGGCGCCTCGATTATGGGGTGCCTCAGGGCTCGGTCCTGTCCCCCCTCCTTTTCAACATCTACATGAAACCGCTGGATGAGATCATTCGGCGACACGGGGTGAGGTATCATCAGTATGCAGATGATACCCAATTATATATCTCCACCCCGTGCCCTTTCAGTGAAGCGGTCGACGTGATGTGCCGGTGCCTGGAAGATGTGAGGGTCTGGATGGGGGTGAACAGGCTTAGACTCAACCCTGACAAGACCGAGTGGCTCTGGGTCCTGCCTCCCAAAGGCCAACTGGATGGTCCATCTTTAGTCCTGGGGGGGGCAAATTTACCTCCCTCAGTGCAGGCACGCAACTTGGGTGTCCTCCTAGACTCACAGCTAAATCTGGAACAACATCTATCAGCTGTGGCCAGGGGGACCTTTGCACAGGTTCGCCTAGTGCACCAGTTGCGGCCTTATTTGGACCGGGAGGCTTTACTCACAGTCACTCATGCCCTTGTCACCTCAAGACTGGATTACTGCAATGCGCTCTACATGGGGCTACCCTTGAAGAGCGTTCGGAGGCTGCAGTTGGTTCAGAACGCAGCCGCGAGAGCGATTGTGGGCGCGCCAAGGTACGCCCACGTGTCACCTATCCTCCGCGAGCTGCACTGGCTTCCTGTGGGTCTCCGGACGCAATTCAAGGTGTTGGTTATCACCTTTAAAGCCCTTCATGGCATAGGGCCAGGTTACTTACAGGACCGCATTCTGCCGCATAGCTCCCAGAGACCGGTGAGGTCCCATAGATTGGGCCTCCTTCAGGTCCCGTCGGCCAGACAATGTCGGCTGGCGGGCCCTCGGGGAAGGGCCTTTTCTGTGGTGGCTCCGACCTGGTGGAACCAACTTCCCCCCGAGGTTCGAACTACTCCCACCCTGCCGGCCTTTAAGAAGGCTGTTAAAACCCTCCTGTTCCGGCAGGCCTGGGGCTGATGTCCCCGGGGGGCCGGGATATGACCGGACTCGCAGTATGATCGCAGTATGATTGTATTATTTTATTATTTTATTGTTTTTTGACTGTTTTTTAACTTTGTACGCCGCCCTGAGTCCTTCGGGATTGGGCGGCATATAAATATTAAAAATAAATAAATAAATAAATAAATACCTACCTACCTATCTCTATCTATCTATCTACCTACCTACCTATCTGTATCTATCAATCTACCTACCTACCTATCTCTATCTATCTACCTACCTACCTACCTATCTCTATCTATCTATCTACCTACCTACATATCTGTATCTATCTATCTACCTACCTACCTATCTGTATCTATCTATCTACTTACCTACCCATCTGTATCTATCAATCTACCTACCTACCTATCTCTATCTATCTATCTACCTACCTACCTATCTGTCTCTATCTATCTATCTACCTACCTATCTCTATCTATCTATCTATCTATCTACCTACCTACCTACGTATCTCTATCAATCTACCTACCTACCTATCTGTATTTATCTATCTACCTACCTATCTGTATCTATCTACCTACCTACCTACGTATCTCTATCTATCTATCTACCTACCTACCTATCTCTATCTATCAATCTACCTACCTACCTATCTCTATGTATCTATCTACCTATCTACCTATCTCTATCTATCAATCTACCTACCTACCTATCTCTATCTATCAATCTACCTACTTACCTATCTGTATCTATCTATCTACCTACCTACCTATCTGTATCTATCAATCTACCTACCTACCTATCTCTATCTATCTATCTACCTACCTACCTATCTCTATCTATCAATCTGCCTACCTACCTATCTGTATCTATCTATCTACCTACCTACCTATCTCTATCTATCTATCTATCTATCTATCTATCTATCTATCTATCTATCTATCTACCTACCTACCTATCTCTATCTATCTATCTACCTACCTACCTATCTGTATTTATCTATCTACCTACCTATCTGTATCTATCTACCTACCTACCTACGTATCTCTATCTATCTATCTACCTACCTACCTATCTGTATCTATCTATCTACCTACCTACCTATCTGTATCTATTTACCTACCTACCTATCTCTATCTATCTATCTATCTACCTACCTACCTATCTCTATCTATCTATCTACCTACCTACATATCTGTATCTATATATCTACCTACCTACCTATCTGTATCTATCTATCTACCTATCTACCTATCTCTATCTATCAATCTACCTACCTACCTATCTCTATCTATCTATCTACCTACCCACCTATCTGTATTTATCTATCTACTTACCTATCTCTATTTATCAATCTACCTACCTACCTATCTGTATCTATCCATCTACCTATCTACCTATCTCTATCTATCAATCTACCTACCTACCTATCTGTATCTATCTATCTACCTACATACCTATCTCTATCTATCAATCTACCTACCTACCTATCTCTATCTATCAATCTACCTACCTACCTATCTCTATCTATCAATCTACCTACCTACCTATCTGTATCTATCTATCTACCTACCTACCTATCTGTATCTATCTATCTACCTACCTACCTATCTGTATATCTATCTACCTATCTCTATCTATCAATCTACCTACCTACCTATCTCTATCTATCTATCTATCTACCTACCCACCTATCTGTATTTATCTATCTACCTACATATCTGCATCTATATATCTACCTACCTACCTATCTCTATCTATCTACCTACCTACCTACCTACCTACCTATCTCTATCTATCAATCTACCTACCTACCTATCTGTATCTATCTATCTACCTACCTACCTATCTCTATCTATCTATCTACCTACCTACCTATCTCTATCTATCTATCTACCTACCCACCTATCTCTATTTATCTATCTACCTACCTACCTATCTGTATCTATCTATCTACCTATCTACCTATCTCTATCTATCTATCTACCTACCTACCTATCTGTATCTATCTATCTAGCTACCTACGTATCTCTATCTATCTATCTACCTACCTACCTATCTCTATCTATCAATCTACCTACCTACCTATCTCTATCTATCTACCTACCTACCTATCTCTATCTATCTATCTACCTACCTACCTACCTATCTATCTCTATCTACCTACCTACCTACCTATCTCTATCTATCTACCTACCTACCTATCTCTATCTATCAATCTACCTACCCACCTATCTGTATCTATCTACCTACCTACCTATCTGTATCTATCAATCTACCTACCTACCTATCTGTATCTATATATCTACCTACCTACCTATCTGTATCTATCAATCTACCTACCTACCTATCTCTATCTATCTACCTACCTACCTATCTCTATCTATCTATCTATCTACCTACCTACCTATCTCTATCTATCAATCGACCTACCTACCTATCTGTATCTATCTACCTACCTACCTATCTGTATCTATCAATCTACCTACCTACCTATCTGTATCTATCAATCTAGCTACCTACCTATCTGTATCTGTCAATCTACCTAGCACCTATCTCTATCTATCTATCTACCTACCTACCTATTTGTATCTATCAATCTACATACCTACCTATCTCTATCTATCAATCTACCTACCTACCTATCTGTATCTATCTATCTACCTACCTACCTATCTGTATCTATCAATCTACCTAACTACCTATCTCTATCTATCTATCTACCTACCTACATATCTGTATCTATATATCTACCTACCTACCTATCTCTATCTATCTACCTACCTACCTATCTCTATCTATCTATCTACCTACCTACCTATCTGTCTCTATCAATCTACCTACCTACCTATCTATCTCTATCTATCTATCTACCTACCTACATATCTGTATCTATATATCTACCTACCTACCTATCTGTATCTATCTATCTACCTATCTACCTATCTCTATCTATCAATCTACCTACGTACCTATCTGTATCTATCTATCTAGCTACCTACCTATCTCTGTCTATCTACCTACCTACCTACCTATCTCTATCTATCAATCTACCTACCTACCTATCTCAATCTACCTACCTACCTATCTATCTCTATCTATCTACCTACCTACCTACCTACCTATCTCTATCTATCTACCTACCTACCTATCTCTATCTATCAATCTACCTACCCACCTATCTGTATCTATCTACCTACCTACATATCTGTATCTATCTATCTACCTACCTACCTATCTGTATCTATCAATCTACCTACCTACCTATCTCTATCTATCAATCTACCTACCTACCTATCTGTATCTATCTATCTACCTACCTACCTATCTGTATCTATCAATCTACCTACCTACCTATCTCTATCTATCTATCTACCTACCCACCTATCTGTATTTATCTATCTACCTACCTATCTCTATCTATCAATCTACCTACCTACCTATCTGTATTTATCTATCTACCTACCTATCTCTATCTATCAATCTACCTACCTACCTATCTCTATCTATCTACCTACCTACCTATCTATCTCTATCTATCAATCTACCTACCTACCTATCTGTATCTATCTATCTACCTACCTACCTATCTGTATCTATCTATCTATCTACCTACCTACCTATCTCTATCTATCTATCTACCTACCTACCTATCTCTATCTATCTATCTACCTACCTACCTATCTGTATCTATCAATCTACCTACCTACCTATCTGTATTTATCTATCTACCTACCTATCTGTATCTATCTACCTACCTACCTACGTATCTCTATCTATCTATCTACCTACCTACCTATCTCTATCTATCAATCTACCTACCTACCTATCTCTATGTATCTATCTACCTACCTACCTATCTCTATCTATCAATCTGCCTACCTACCTATCTGTATCTATCTATCTACCTACCTACCTATCTCTATCTATCTATCTATCTATCTACCTACCTACCTATCTCTATCTATCTATCTACCTACCTACATATCTGTATTTATTTATCTACCTACCTATCTGTATCTACCTACCTACCTACCTACGTATCTCTATCTATCTATCTACCTACCTACCTATCTCTATCTATCAATCTACCTACCTACCTATCTCTATCTATCTATCTACCTATCTACCTATCTCTATCTATCAATCTACCTAACTACCTATCTCTATCTATCTACCTACCTACCTACCTATCTGTATCTATATATCTACCTACCTACCTATCTGTATCTATCAATCTACCTACCTACCTATCTCTATCTATCAATCTACCTACCTACCTATCTCTATCTATCTATCTACCTACCTACCTACCTATCTCTATCTATCAATCTACCTACCTACCTATCTGTATCTATCAATCTACCTACCTACCTATCTGTATCTATCTATATACCTACCTACCTATCTCTATCTATCAATCTACCTACCTACCTATCTGTATGTATCTATCTAAATACCTACCTATCTGTATCTATCTATCTACCTACCTACCTCTCTCTATCTATCTATCTACCTACCTACCTCTCTATCTATCTATCTACCTACCTACCTATCTCTATCGATCAATCTACCTACCTACCTATCTGTATCTATCTATCTACCTACCTACCTATCTGTATCTATCTACCTACCTACCTACATATCTCTATCTATCTATCTACCTACCTACCTATCTTTATCTATCAATCTACCTACCTACCTATCTGTATCTATCTATCTACCTACCCACCTATCTGTATTTATTTATCTACCTACCTATCTCTATCTATCAATCTACCTACCTACCTATCTCTATCTATCTACCTACCTACCTACCTATCTCTATCTATCAATCTACCTACCTACCTATCTGTATCTATCTATCTACCTACCTACCTATCTGTATCTATCTATCTACCTACCTACCTATCTCTATCTATCTATCTACCTATCTACCTATCTCTATCTATCAATCTACATACCTACCTATCTCTATCTATCAATCTACCTACCTACCTATCTGTATCTATCTATCTACCTACATACCTATCTGTATCTATCTATCTACCTACCTACCTATCTCTATCTATCTATCTACCTACCTACCTATCTCTATCTATCAGTCTACCTACCTACCTATCTCTATCTATCTATCTACCTACCTACATATCTGAATCTATATATCTACCTACCTACCTATCGGTATCTAGCTATCTACCTATCTACCTATCTCTATCTATCAATCTACCTACCTACCTATCTCTATCTATCTATCTACCTACCCACCTATCTGTATTTATCTATCTACCTACCTATCTGTATCTATCTACCTACCTACCTACGTATCTCTATCTATCTATCTACCTACCTACCTATCTTTATCTATCTATCTACCTACCTACCTATCTGTATCTATCTACCTACCTACCTATCTCTATCTATCTATCTATCTACCTACCTACCTATCTCTATCTATCTATCTACCTACCTACATATCTGTATCTATATATCTACCTACCTACCTATCTGTATCTATCTATCTACCTATCTACCTATCTCTATCTATCAATCTACCTACCTACCTATCTCTATCTATCTATCTACCTACCCACCTATCTGTATTTATCTATCTACTTACCTATCTCTATTTATCAATCTACCTACCTACCTATCTATCTATCCATCTACCTATCTACCTATCTCTATCTATCAATCTACCTACCTACCTATCTGTATCTATCTATCTACCTACATACCTATCTCTATCTATCAATCTACCTACCTACCTATCTCTATCTATCAATCTACCTACCTACCTATCTCTATCTATCAATCTACCTACCTACCTATCTGTATCTATCTATCTACCTACCTACCTATCTGTATCTATCTATCTACCTACCTACCTATCTGTATATCTATCTACCTATCTCTATCTATCAATCTACCTACCTACCTATCTCTATCTATCTATCTATCTACCTACCCACCTATCTGTATTTATCTATCTACCTACATATCTGCATCTATATATCTACCTACCTACCTATCTCTATCTATCTACCTACCTACCTACCTACCTACCTATCTCTATCTATCAATCTACCTACCTACCTATCTGTATCTATCTATCTACCTACCTACCTATCTCTATCTATCTATCTACCTACCTACCTATCTCTATCTATCTATCTACCTACCCACCTATCTCTATTTATCTATCTACCTACCTACCTATCTGTATCTATCTATCTACCTATCTACCTATCTCTATCTATCTATCTATCTACCTACCTACCTATCTGTATCTATCTATCTAGCTACCTACGTATCTCTATCTATCTATCTACCTACCTACCTATCTCTATCTATCAATCTACCTACCTACCTATCTCTATCTATCTACCTACCTACCTATCTCTATCTATCTATCTACCTACCTACCTACCTATCTATCTCTATCTACCTACCTACCTACCTATCTCTATCTATCTACCTACCTACCTATCTCTATCTATCAATCTACCTACCCACCTATCTGTATCTATCTACCTACCTACCTATCTGTATCTATCAATCTACCTACCTACCTATCTGTATCTATATATCTACCTACCTACCTATCTGTATCTATCAATCTACCTACCTACCTATCTCTATCTATCTACCTACCTACCTATCTCTATCTATCTATCTATCTATCTACCTACCTACCTATCTCTATCTATCAATCGACCTACCTACCTATCTGTATCTATCTACCTACCTACCTATCTGTATCTATCAATCTACCTACCTACCTATCTGTATCTATCAATCTAGCTACCTACCTATCTGTATCTGTCAATCTACCTAGCACCTATCTCTATCTATCTATCTACCTACCTACCTATTTGTATCTATCAATCTACATACCTACCTATCTCTATCTATCAATCTACCTACCTACCTATCTGTATCTATCTATCTACCTACCTACCTATCTGTATCTATCAATCTACCTAACTACCTATCTCTATCTATCTATCTACCTACCTACATATCTGTATCTATATATCTACCTACCTACCTATCTCTATCTATCAATCTACCTACCTACCTATCTCTATCTATCTACCTACCTACCTATCTCTATCTATCTATCTACCTACCTACCTATCTGTCTCTATCAATCTACCTACCTACCTATCTATCTCTATCTATCTATCTACCTACCTACATATCTGTATCTATATATCTACCTACCTACCTATCTGTATCTATCTATCTACCTATCTACCTATCTCTATCTATCAATCTACCTACGTACCTATCTGTATCTATCTATCTAGCTACCTACCTATCTCTGTCTATCTACCTACCTACCTACCTATCTCTGTCTATCAATCTACCTACCTACCTATCTCAATCTACCTACCTACCTATCTATCTCTATCTATCTACCTACCTACCTACCTACCTATCTCTATCTATCTACCTACCTACCTATCTCTATCTATCAATCTACCTACCCACCTATCTGTATCTATCTACCTACCTACATATCTGTATCTATCTATCTACCTACCTACCTATCTGTATCTATCAATCTACCTACCTACCTATCTCTATCTATCAATCTACCTACCTACCTATCTGTATCTATCTATCTACCTACCTACCTATCTGTATCTATCAATCTACCTACCTACCTATCTCTATCTATCTATCTACCTACCCACCTATCTGTATTTATCTATCTACCTACCTATCTCTATCTATCAATCTACCTACCTACCTATCTGTATTTATCTATCTACCTACCTATCTCTATCTATCAATCTACCTACCTACCTATCTCTATCTATCTACCTACCTACCTATCTATCTCTATCTATCAATCTACCTACCTACCTATCTGTATCTATCTATCTACCTACCTACCTATCTGTATCTATCTATCTATCTATCTACCTACCTACCTATCTCTATCTATCTATCTACCTACCTACCTATCTCTATCTATCTATCTACCTACCTACCTATCTGTATCTATCAATCTACCTACCTACCTATCTGTATTTATCTATCTACCTACCTATCTGTATCTATCTACCTACCTACCTACGTATCTCTATCTATCTATCTACCTACCTACCTATCTCTATCTATCAATCTACCTACCTACCTATCTCTATGTATCTATCTACCTATCTACCTATCTATCAATCTACCTACCTACCTATCTCTATCTATCAATCTACCTACTTACCTATCTGTATCTATCTATCTACCTACCTACCTATCTGTATCTATCAATCTACCTACCTACCTATCTCTATATATCTATCTACCTACCTACCTATCTCTATCTATCAATCTACCTACCTACCTATCTGTATCTATCAATCTAGCTACCTACCTATCTGTATCTGTCAATCTACCTAGCACCTATCTCTATCTATCTATCTATCTACCTACCTACCTATTTGTATCTATCAATCTACATACCTACCTATCTCTATCTATCAATCTACCTACCTACCTATCTGTATCTATCTATCTACCTACCTACCTATCTGTATCTATCAATCTACCTAACTACCTATCTCTATCTATATATCTACCTACCTACATATCTGTATCTATATATCTACCTACCTACCTATCTCTATCTATCAATCTACCTACCTACCTATCTCTATCTATCTACCTACCTACCTATCTCTATCTATCTATCTACCTACCTACCTATCTGTCTCTATCAATCTACCTACCTACCTATCTATCTCTATCTATCTATCTACCTACCTACATATCTGTATCTATATATCTACCTACCTACCTATCTGTATCTATCTATCTACCTATCTACCTATCTCTATCTATCAATCTACCTACGTACCTATCTGTATCTATCTATCTAGCTACCTACCTATCTCTGTCTATCTACCTACCTACCTACCTATCTCTGTCTATCAATCTACCTACCTACCTATCTCAATCTACCTACCTACCTATCTATCTCTATCTATCTACCTACCTACCTACCTACCTACCTATCTCTATCTATCTACCTACCTACCTATCTCTATCTATCAATCTACCTACCCACCTATCTGTATCTATCTACCTACCTACATATCTGTATCTATCTATCTACCTACCTACCTATCTGTATCTATCAATCTACCTACCTACCTATCTCTATCTATCAATCTACCTACCTACCTATCTGTATCTATCTATCTACCTACCTACCTATCTGTATCTATCAATCTACCTACCTACCTATCTCTATCTATCTATCTACCTACCCACCTATCTGTATTTATCTATCTACCTACCTATCTCTATCTATCAATCTACCTACCTACCTATCTGTATTTATCTATCTACCTACCTATCTCTATCTATCAATCTACCTACCTACCTATCTCTATCTATCTACCTACCTACCTATCTATCTCTATCTATCAATCTACCTACCTACCTATCTGTATCTATCTATCTACCTACCTACCTATCTGTATCTATCTATCTATCTATCTACCTACCTACCTATCTCTATCTATCTATCTACCTACCTACCTATCTCTATCTATCTATCTACCTACCTACCTATCTGTATCTATCAATCTACCTACCTACCTATCTGTATTTATCTATCTACCTACCTATCTGTATCTATCTACCTACCTACCTACGTATCTCTATCTATCTATCTACCTACCTACCTATCTCTATCTATCAATCTACCTACCTACCTATCTCTATGTATCTATCTACCTATCTACCTATCTATCAATCTACCTACCTACCTATCTCTATCTATCAATCTACCTACTTACCTATCTGTATCTATCTATCTACCTACCTACCTATCTGTATCTATCAATCTACCTACCTACCTATCTCTATATATCTATCTACCTACCTACCTATCTCTATCTATCAATCTGCCTACCTACCTATCTGTATCTATCTATCTACCTACCTACCTATCTCTATCTATCTATCTATCTATCTATCTACCTACCTACCTATCTCTATCTATCTATCTACCTACCTACATATCTGTATTTATTTATCTACCTACCTATCTGTATCTACCTACCTACCTACCTACGTATCTCTATCTATCTATCTACCTACCTACCTATCTCTATCTATCAATCTACCTACCTACCTATCTCTATCTATCTATCTACCTATCTACCTATCTCTATCTATCAATCTACCTAACTACCTATCTCTATCTATCTACCTACCTACCTACCTATCTGTATCTATATATCTACCTACCTACCTATCTGTATCTATCAATCTACCTACCTACCTATCTCTATCTATCAATCTACCTACCTACCTATCTCTATCTATCTATCTACCTACCTACCTACCTATCTCTATCTATCAATCTACCTACCTACCTATCTGTATCTATCAATCTACCTACCTACCTATCTGTATCTATCTATATACCTACCTACCTATCTCTATCTATCAATCTACCTACCTACCTATCTGTATGTATCTATCTAAATACCTACCTATCTGTATCTATCTATCTACCTACCTACCTCTCTCTATCTATCTATCTACCTACCTACCTCTCTATCTATCTATCTACCTACCTACCTATCTCTATCGATCAATCTACCTACCTACCTATCTGTATCTATCTATCTACCTACCTACCTATCTGTATCTATCTACCTACCTACCTACATATCTCTATCTATCTATCTACCTACCTACCTATCTTTATCTATCAATCTACCTACCTACCTATCTGTATCTATCTATCTACCTACCCACCTATCTGTATTTATTTATCTACCTACCTATCTCTATCTATCAATCTACCTACCTACCTATCTCTATCTATCTACCTACCTACCTACCTATCTCTATCTATCAATCTACCTACCTACCTATCTGTATCTATCTATCTACCTACCTACCTATCTGTATCTATCTATCTACCTACCTACCTATCTCTATCTATCTATCTACCTATCTACCTATCTCTATCTATCAATCTACATACCTACCTATCTCTATCTATCAATCTACCTACCTACCTATCTGTATCTATCTATCTACCTACATACCTATCTGTATCTATCTATCTACCTACCTACCTATCTCTATCTATCTATCTACCTACCTACCTATCTCTATCTATCAGTCTACCTACCTACCTATCTCTATCTATCTATCTACCTACCTACATATCTGAATCTATATATCTACCTACCTACCTATCTGTATCTAGCTATCTACCTATCTACCTATCTCTATCTATCAATCTACCTACCTACCTATCTCTATCTATCTATCTACCTACCCACCTATCTGTATTTATCTATCTACCTACCTATCTCTATCTATCAATCTACCTACCTACCTATCTGTATCTATCTATCTACCTATCTACCTACCTCTATCTATCAATCTACCTACCTACCTATCTGTATCTATCTATCTACCTACCTACCTATCTGTATCTATCTATCTAACTACCTACCTATCTGTATCTATCAATCTACCTACCTACCTATCTCTATCTATCTACCTACCTACCTACCTACCTATCTCTATCTATCTATCTACCTACCTACCTACCTATCTGTATCTATATATCTACCTACCTACCTACCTATCTGTATCTATCAATCTACCTACCTACCTATCTCTATCTATCAATCTACCTACCTACCTATCTCTATCTATCAATCTACCTACCTACCTATCTGTATCTATCTATCTACCTATCTACCTATCTCTATCTATCTATCTACCTACCTACCTCTCTATCTATCTATCTACCTACCTACCTATCTCTATCTATCAATCTACCTACCTACCTATCTGTATCTATCTATCTACCTACCTACCTATCTGTATCTATCTACCTACCTACCTACATATCTCTATCTATCTATCTACCTACCTACCTATCTCTATCTATCAATCTACCTACCTACCTATCTGTATCTATCAATCTACCTACCTACCTATCTCTATCTATCTATCTACCTACCTACCTATCTCTATCTATCAATCTACCTACCTACCTATCTGTATCTATCAATCTACCTACCTACCTATCTCTATCTATCTACCTACCTACCTACCTATCTCTATCAATCTACCTACCTACCTATCTCTATCTATCTACCTACCTACCTACCTATCTCTATCTATCAATCTACCTACCTACCTATCTGTATCTATCTATCTACCTACCTACCTATCTCTATCTATCTATCTACCTACCTACCTATCTCTATCTATCAATCTACCTACCTACCTATCTGTATCTATCAATCTACATACCTACCTATCTCTATCTATCTACCTACCTACCTACCTATCTCTATCAATCTACCTACCTACCTATCTCTATCTATCTACCTACCTACCTACCTATCTCTATCTATCAATCTACCTACCTACCTATCTGTATCTATCTATCTACCTACCTACCTATCTGTATCTATCTATCTACCTACCTACCTATCTCTCTGTATCTATCTACCTACCTACCTATCTCTATCTATCTATCTACATACCTACCTATCACTATCTATCTATCTACCTACCTACCTATCTCTATCTATCAATCTACCTACCTACCTATCTGTATCTATCTATCTACCTACCTACCTATCTCTATCTATCTATCTACATACCTACCTATCACTATCTATCTATCTACCTACCTACCTATCTCTATCTATCAATCTACCTACCTACCTATCTGTATCTATCTATCTACCTACCTACCTATCTGTATCTATCTACCTACCTACCTACATATCTCTATCTATATATCTACCTACCTACCTATCTCTATCTATCAATCTACCTACCTACCTATCTGTATCTATCAATCTACCTACCTACCTATCTCTATCTATCTATCTACCTACCTACCTATCTCTATCTATCAATCTACCTACCTACCTATCTGTATCTATCTATCTACCTACCTACCTATCTGTATCTATCTACCTACCTACCTACATATCTCTATCTATCTATCTACCTACCTACCTATCTCTATCTATCAATCTACCTACCTACCTATCTGTATCTATCAATCTACCTACCTACCTATCTCTATCTATCTACCTACCTACCTACCTATCTCTATCTATCAATCTACCTACCTACCTATCTGTATCTATCAATCTACCTACCTACCTATCTCTATCTATCTACCTACCTACCTACCTATCTCTATCAATCTACCTACCTACCTATCTCTATCTATCTACCTACCTACCTACCTATCTCTATCTATCAATCTACCTACCTACCTATCTGTATCTATCTATCTACCTACCTACCTATCTCTATCTATCTACCTACCTACCTATCTCTATCTATCAATCTACCTACCTACCTATCTGTATCTATCAATCTACATACCTACCTATCTCTATCTATCTACCTACCTACCTACCTATCTCTATCAATCTACCTACCTACCTATCTCTATCTATCTACCTACCTACCTACCTATCTCTATCTATCAATCTACCTACCTACCTATCTGTATCTATCTATCTACCTACCTACCTATGTGTATCTATCTATCTACCTACCTACCTATCTCTCTGTATCTATCTACCTACCTACCTATCTCTATCTATCTATCTACATACCTACCTATCACTATCTATCTATCTACCTACCTACCTATCTCTATCTATCTATCTACCTACCCACCTATCTGTATTTATCTATCTACTTACCTATCTGTATCTATCTACCTACCTACGTACCTATCTCTATCTATCAATCTACCTAACTACCTATCTCTATCTATCTACCTACCTACCTATCTGTATCTATCAATCTACCTACCTATCTATCTGTATTTACCTATCTACCTACCTATCTGTATCTATCTACCTACCTACCTACGTATCTCTATCTATCTATCTATCTATCTATCTATCTATCTATCTATCTATCTATCTATCTACCTACCTATCTCTATCTATCAATCTACCTACCTACCTATCTCTATCTATCTGTCTACCTATCTACCTATCTCTATCTATCAATCTACC
Organism: Crotalus helleri; assembly: GCA_024509115.1. Taxonomy (NCBI): domain Eukaryota; kingdom Metazoa; phylum Chordata; class Lepidosauria; order Squamata; family Viperidae; genus Crotalus; species Crotalus helleri. Next base: position 302,396 of record JAKSXO010000131.1, read on the forward strand.
TACCTACCTATCTCTATCTATCAATCTACCTACCTACCTATCTGTATCTATCTATCTACCTACCTACCTATCTGTATCTATCTATCTACCTACCTACCTATCTCTATCCATCTATCTACCTACCTACCTATCTGTATCTATCAATCTACCTACCTACCTATCTCTATCTATCTACCTACCCACCTATCTCTATCTATCTATCTACCTACCTACCTTTCTCTATCTATCTATCTACCTACCTACCTATCTCTATCTATCAATCTACCTACCTACCTATCTCTATCTATCTATCTACCTACCCACCTATCTGTATTTATCTATCTACCTATCTCTATCTATCAATCTACCTACCTACCTATCTCTATCTATCTACCTACCTACATATCTATCTCTATCTATCAATCTACCTACCTACCTATCTCTATCTATCTACCTACCTACCTATCTCTATCTATCTACCTACCTACCTATCTGTATTTATCTATCTACTTACCTATCTGTATCTATCTACCTACCTACCTACGTATCTCTATCTATCTATCTACCTACCTACCTATCTCCATCTATCTACCTACCTACCTACCTATCTCTATCTATCTATCTCCCTATCTACCTGTCTCTATCTATCAATCTACGTACCTACCTATCTCTATCTATCTACCTACCTACCTATCTCTATCTATCTATCTACCTACCTACCTATCTGTCTCTATCAATCTACATAACTACCTATCTATCTCTATCTATCTATCTACCTACCTACCTACCTATCTCTATCTATCTACCTACCTACCTATCTTTATCTATCAATCTACCTACCCACCTATCTGTATCTATCTACCTACCTACCTATATGTATCTATCAATCTACCTACCTACCTATCTGTATCTATATATCTACCTACCTACCTATCTGTATCTATCAATCTACCTACCTACCTATTTCTATCTATCTACCTACCTACCTATCTCTATCTATCAATCTACCTACCTACCTATCTGTATCTATCTACCTACCTACCTACCTATCTCTATCTATCAATCTACCTACCTACCTATCTGTATCTATCTATCTACCTACCTACCTATCTGTATCTATCTATCCACCTACCTACCTATCTGTATCTATCTATCTACCTACCTACCTATCTCTATCTATATATCTACCTACCTACCTATCTCTATCTATATATCTACCTACCTACCTATCTCTATCTATCTACCTACCTACCTATCTCTATCTATCTATCTATCTATCTACCTACCTACCTATCTCTATCTATCAATCTACCTACCTACCTATCTGTATCTATCTATCTATCTACCTACCTACCTATCTGTATCTATCAATCTACCTACCTATCTCTATCTATCTATCTACCTACCCACCTATCTCTATCTATCTATCTACCTACCTACCTATCTCTATCTATCTATCTACCTACCTACCTATCTCTATCTATCTACCTACCTACCTATCTGTATCTATCAATCTACCTACCTACCTATCTGTATTTATCTATCTACCTACATATCTGTATCTATCTACCTACCTACCTACGTATCTCTATCTATCTATCTACCTACCTACCTATCTCTATCTATCAATCTACCTACCTACCTACCTATCTCTATCTATCTATCTACCTACCTACCTATCTCTATCTATCTATCTATCTACCTACCTACCTATCTCTATCTATCAATCTACCTACCTACCTATCTCTATCTATCAACCTACCTACCTACCTATCTGTATCTATCTATATAGCTACCTACCTAACTCTATCTATCTACCTACCTACCTACCTATCTCTATCTATCAATCTACGTACCTACCTATCTCTATCTATCTACCTACCTACCTATCTCTATCTATCTATCTACCTACCTACCTATCTGTCTCTATCAATCTACATAACTACCTATCTATCTCTATCTATCTATCTACCTACCTACCTACCTATCTCTATCTATCTACCTACCTACCTATCTTTATCTATCAATCTACCTACCCACCTATCTGTATCTATCTACCTACCTACCTATATGTATCTATCAATCTACCTACCTACCTATCTGTATCTATATATCTACCTACCTACCTATCTGTATCTATCAATCTACCTACCTACCTATTTCTATCTATCTACCTACCTACCTATCTCTATCTATCAATCTACCTACCTACCTATCTGTATCTATCTACCTACCTACCTATCTGTATCTATCAATCTACCTACCTACCTATCTCTATCTATCAATCTACCTACCTACCTATCTGTATCTATCTATCTACCTACCTACCTATCTGTATCTATCTATCTACCTACCTACCTATCTGTATCTATCTATCTACCTACCTACCTATCTGTATCTATCTATCTACCTACCTACCTATCTGTATCTATCAATCTACCTACCTACCTATCTCTATCTATCTATCTACCTACCTACCTATCTCTATCTATCAATCTACCTACCTACCTATCTGTATCTATCTATCTACCTATCTACCTATCTCTATCTATCAATCTACCTACCTACCTATCTCTATCTATCTACCTACCCACCTATCTGTATTTATCTATCTACCTACCTATCTCTATCTATCAATCTACCTACCTACCTATCTCTATCTATCTACCTACCTACCTACCTATCTCTATCTATCAATCTACCTACCTACCTACCTATCTCTATCTATCTATCTACCTACCTACCTATCTGTATCTATCAATCTACCTACCTATCTATCTGTATTTATCTATCTACCTACCTATCTGTATCTATCTACGTACCTACCTACGTATCTCTATCTATCTATCTATCTACCTACCTATCTCTATCTATCAATCTACCTACCTACCTATCTCTATCTATCAATCTACCTACCTACCTATCTGTATCTATCTATATAGCTACCTACCTAACTGTATCTATCTACCTACCTACCTACCTATCTCTATCTATCAATCTACCTACCTACCTATCTCTATCTATCTACCTACCTACCTATCTCTATATATCTATCTATCTACCTACCTACCTATCTGTCTCTATCAATCTACATAACTACCTATCTATCTCTATCTATCTATCTATCTATCTATCTATCTATCTACCTACCTACCTACCTATCTCTATCTATCTACCTACCTACCTATCTTTATCTATCAATCTACCTACCCACCTATCTGTATCTATCTACCTACCTACCTATATGTATCTATCAATCTACCTACCTACCTATCTGTATCTATATATCTACCTACCTACCTATCTGTATCTATCAATCTACCTACCTACCTATTTCTATCTATCTACCTACCTACCTATCTCTATCTATCAATCTACCTACCTACCTATCTGTATCTATCTACCTACCTACCTATCAGTATCTATCAATCTACCTACCTACCTATCTCTATCTATCAATCTACCTACCTACCTATCTGTATCTATCTACCTACCTACCTACCTATCTGTATCTATCTTTCTACCTACCTACCTATCTGTATCGATCTATCTACCTACCTACCTATCTGTATCTATCAATCTACCTACCTACCTATCTCTATCTATCTCTCTACCTACCTACCTATCTCTATCTATGAATCTACCTACCTACCCATCTGTATCTATCTATCTACCTATCTACCTATCTCTATCTATCTATCTACCTACCCACCTATCTGTATTTATCTATCTACCTACCTATATCTATCTATCAATCTACCTACCTACCTATCTCTATCTATCTACCTACCTACCTACCTATCTCTATCTATCAATCTACCTACCTACCTATCTCTATCTATCTATCTACCTACCTACCTATCTGTATCTATCAATCTACCTACCTATCTATCTGTATTTATCTATCTACCTACCTATCTGTATCTATCTACCTACCTACCTACGTATCTCTATCTATCTATCTACCTATCTATCTATCTATCTATCTATCTATCTATCTATCTATCTATCTATCTATCTATCTATCTATCTATCTATCTACCTACCTATCTCTATCTATCAATCTACCTACCTACCTATCTCTATCTATCTGTCTACCTATCTACCTATCTCTATCTATCAATCTACCTACCTACCTATCTCTATCTATCAATCTACCTACCTACCTATCTGTATCTATCTATCTACTTACCGACCTATCTGTATCTATCTATCTACCTACCTACCTATCTCTATCTATCTATCTATCTATCTACCTACCTACCTATCTGTATCTATCAATCTACCTACCTACCTATCTCTATCTATCTACCTACCCACCTATCTCTATCTATCTATCTACCTACCTACCTATCTCTATCTATCTATCTACCTACCTACCTATCTCTATCTATCAATCTACCTACCTACCTATCTCTATCTATCTATCTACCTACCCACCTATCTGTATTTATCTATCTACCTACCTATCTCTATCTATCAATCTACCTACCTACCTATCTCTATCTACCTACCTACCTATCTATCTCTATCTATCAATCTACCTACCTACCTATCTCTATCTATCTACCTACCTACCTATCTCTATCTATCTATCTATCTACCTACCTACCTATCTGTATTTATCTATCTACTTACCTATCTGTATCTATCTACCTACCTACCTACGTATTCTATCTATCTATCTACCTACCTACCTATCTCTATCTATCTACCTACCTACCTACCTATCTCTATCTATCTATCTCCCTATCTACCTATCTCTATCTATCAATCTACCTACCTACCTACCTATCTCTATCTATCAATCTACCTACCTACCTATCTGTATCTACCTATCTACCTACCTACCTATCTGAATCTATCTATCTACCTACCTACCTATCTCTATCTATCTACCTACCCACCTATCTGTATCTATCTATCTACCTACCTACCTATCTCTATCTATCTATCTACCTACCTACCTATCTCTATCTATCAATCTACCTACCTACCTATCTCTATCTATCTATCTACCTACCCACCTATCTGTATTTATCTATCTACCTACCTATCTCTATCTATCAATCTACCTACCTACCTATCTCTATCTATCTACCTACCTACCTACCTATCTATCTCTATCTATCAATCTACCTACCTACCTATCTCTATCTATCTACCTACCTACCTATCTCTATCTATCTATCTACCTACCCACCTATCTGTATTTATCTATCTACTTACCTATCTGTATCTATCTACCTACCTACCTACGTATCTCTATCTATCTACCTACCTACCTACCTATCTCTATCTATCAATCAATCTACCTACCTACCTATCTGTATCTATCAATGTACCTACCTATCTATCTGTATTTATCTATCTACCTACCTATCTGTATCTATCTACCTACCTACCTACGTATCTCTATCTATCTATCTATCTATCTATCTATCTATCTATCTATCTATCTATCTATCTATCTACCTACCTATCTCTATCTATCAATCTACCTACCTACCTATCTCTATCTATCTGTCTACCTATCTACCTATCTCTATCTATCAATCTACCTACCTACCTATCTCTATCTATCAATCTACCTACCTACCTATCTGTATCTATCTATCTACCTACCTACCTATCTGTATCTATCTACCTACCCACCTATCTCTATCTATCTATCTACCTACCTACCTATCTCTATCTATCTATCTACCTACCTACCTATCTCTATCTATCAATCTACCTACCCACCTATCTGTATTTATCTATCTACCTACCTATCCCTATCTATCAATCTACCTACCTACCTATCTCTATCTATCTACCTACCTACCTATCTATCTCTATCTATCAATCTACCTACCTACCTATCTCTATCTATCTATCTACCTACCTATCTCTATCTATCTATCTACCTACCCACCTATCTGTATTTATCTATCTACTTACCTATCTGTATCTATCTACCTACCTACGTACCTATCTCTATCTATCAATCTACCTACCTACCTATCTCTATCTATCTATCTACCTACCTACCTATCTGTATCTATCAATCTACCTACCTATCTATCTGTATTTACCTATCTACCTACCTATCTGTATCTATCTACCTACCTACCTACGTATCTCTATCTATCTATCTATCTATCTATCTATCTATCTATCTATCTATCTATCTATCTATCTATCTATCTATCTATCTATCTATCTATCTACCTACCTATCTCTATCTATCAATCTACCTACCTACCTATCTCTATCTATCTGTCTACCTATCTACCTATCTCTATCTATCAATCTACCTACCTACCTATCTCTATCTATCAATCTACCTACCTACCTATCTGTATCTATCTATCTACCTACCTACCTATCTGTATCTATCTATCTACCTACCTACCTATCTCTATCTATCTATCTACCTACCTACCTATCTGTATCTATCAATCTACCTACCTACCTATCTCTATCTATCTACCTACCCACCTATCTCTATCTATCTATCTATCTACCTACCTACCTAACTCTATCTATCTATCTACCTACCTACCTATCTCTATCTATCAATCTACGTACCTACCTATCTCTATCTATCTATCTACCTACCCACCTATCTGTATTTATCTATCTACCTACCTATCTCTATCTATCAATCTACCTACCTACCTATCTCTATCTATCTACCTACCTACCTATCTATCTCTATCTATCAATCTACCTACCTACCTATCTCTATCTATCTACCCACCTACCTATCTCTATCTATCTACCTACCTACCTATCTGTATTTATCTATCTACTTACCTATCTGTATCTATCTACCTACCTACCTACGTATCTCTATCTATCTATCTACCTACCTACCTATCTCTATCTATCTACCTACCTACCTACCTATCTCTATCTATCTATCTCCCTATCTACTTATCTCTATCTATCAATCTACCTACCTACCTATCTCTATCTATCAATCTACCTACCTACCTATCTGTATCTATCTATCTACCTACCTACCTATCTGTATCTATCTATCTATCTACCTACCTACCTATCTCTATCTATCTACCTACCCACCTATCTGTATCTATCTATATACCTACCTACCTATCTCTATCTATCTATCTACCTACCTACCTATCTCTATCTATCAATCTACCTACCTACCTATCTCTATCTATCTATCTACCTACCCACCTATGTGTATTTATCTATCTACCTACCTATCTCTATCTATCAATCTACCTACCTACCTATCTCTAACTATCTACCTACCTACCTATCTATCTCTATCTATCAATCTACCTACCTACCTATCTCTATCTATCTATCTATCTACCTACCCACCTATCTGTATTTATCTATCTACCTACCTATCTCTATCTATCAATCTACCTACCTACCTATCTCTATCTATCTACCTACCTACCTATCTATCTATATCTATCAATCTACCTACCTACCTATCTCTATCTATCTATCTACCTACCTATCTCTATCTATCTACCTACCTACCTATCTGTATTTATCTATCTACTTACCTATCTGTATCTATCTACCTACCTACCTACGTATCTCTATCTATCTATCTACCTACCTACCTATCTCTATCTATCTACCTACCTACCTACCTATCTCTATCTATCTATCTCCCTATCTACCTATCTCTATCTATCAATCTACCTACCTACCTATCTCTATCTATCAATCTACCTACCTACCTATCTGTAGCTATCTATCTATCTACCTACCTACCTATCTGTATCTATCTATCTACCTACCTACCTATCTCTATCTATCTACCTACCCACCTATCTGTATCTATCTATATACCTACCTACCTATCTCTATCTATCTATCTACCTACCTACCTATCTCTATCTATCAATCTACCTACCTACCTATCTCTATCTATCTATCTACCTACCAACCTATCTGTATTTATCTATCTACCTACCTATCTCTATCTATCAATCTACCTACCTACCTATCTCTAACTATCTACCTACCTACCTATCTATCTCTATCTATCAATCTACCTACCTACCTATCTCTATCTATCTACCTACCTACCTATCTCTATCTATCTATCTACCTACCCACCTATCTGTATTTATCTATCTACTTACCTATCTGTATCTATCTACCTACCTACCTACGTATCTCTATCTATCTATCTACCTACCTACCTATCTCTATCTATCAATCAATCTACCTACCTACCTATCTGTATCTATCAATCTACCTACCTATCTATCTGTATTTATCTATCTACCTACCTATCTGTATCTATCTACCTACCTACCTACGTATCTCTATCTATCTATCTATCTATCTATCTATCTATCTATCTATCTATCTATCTATCTATCTATCTATCTATCTATCTATCTATCTACCTACCTATCTCTATCTATCAATCTACCTACCTACCTATCTCTATCTATCTGTCTACCTATCTATCTATCTCTATCTATCAATCTACCTACCTACCTATCTCTATCTATCAATCTACCTACCTACCTATCTGTATCTATCTATCTACCTACCTATCTGTATCTATCTACCTACCCACCTATCTCTATCTATCTATCTACCTACCTACCTATCTCTATCTATCTATCTACCTACCTACCTATCTCTATCTATCAATCTACCTACCTACCTATCTCTATCTATCTATCTACCTACCCACCTATCTGTATTTATCTATCTACCTACCTATCTCTATCTATCAATCTACCTACCTACCTATCTCTATCTATCTACCTACCTACCTATCTATCTCTATCTATCAATCTACCTACCTACCTATCTCTATCTATCTACCTACCTACCTATCTCTATCTATCTATCTACCTACCTACCTATCTGTATTTATCTATCTACTTACCTATCTGTATCTATCTACCTACCTACCTACGTATCTCTATCTATCTATCTACCTACCTACCTATCTCTATCTATCTACCTACCTACCTACCTATCTCTATCTATCTATCTCCCTATCTACCTATCTCTATCTATCAATCTACCTACCTACCTATCTCTATCTATCTACGTACCTACCTATCTATATCTATCTATCTACCTACCCACCTATCTGTATTTATCTATCTACTTACCTATCTGTATCTATCTACCTACCTACGTACCTATCTCTATCTATCAATCTACCTAACTACCTATCTCTATCTATCTACCTACCTACCTATCTGTATCTATCAATCTACCTACCTATCTATCTGTATTTACCTATCTACCTACCTATCTGTATCTATCTACCTACCTACCTACGTATCTCTATCTATCTATCTATCTATCTATCTATCTATCTATCTATCTATCTATCTATCTATCTATCTATCTATCTATCTATCTATCTATCTACCTACCTATCTCTATCTATCAATCTACCTACCTACCTATCTCTATCTATCTGTCTACCTATCTACCTATCTCTATCTATCAATCTACCTACCTACCTATCTCTATCTATCAATCTACCTACCTACCTATCTGTATCTATCTATCTACCTACCTACCTATCTGTATCTATCTATCTACCTACCTACCTATCTCTATCTATCTATCTACCTACCTACCTATCTGTATCTATCAATCTACCTACCTACCTATCTCTATCTATCTACCTACCCACCTATCTCTATCTATCTATCTACCTACCTACCTATCTCTATCTATCTATCTATCTACCTACCTATCTCTATCTATCCATCTACCTACCTACCTATCTCTATCTATCTATCTACCTACCCACCTATCTGTATTTATCTATCTACCTACCTATCTCTATCTATCAATCTACCTACCTACCTATCTCTATCTATCTGTCTACCTATCTACCTATCTCTATCTATCAATCTACCTACCTACCTATCTCTATCTATCAATCTACCTACCTACCTATCTGTATCTATCTATCTACCTACCTACCTATCTGTATCTATCTACCTACCCACCTATCTCTATCTATCTATCTACCTACCTACCTATCTCTATCTATCTATCTACCTACCTACCTATCTCTATCTATCAATCTACCTACCCACCTATCTGTATTTATCTATCTACCTACCTATCCCTATCTATCAATCTACCTACCTACCTATCTCTATCTATCTACCTACCTACCTATCTATCTCTATCTATCAATCTACCTACCTACCTATCTCTATCTATCTACCTACCTATCTCTATCTATCTATCTACCTACCCACCTATCTGTATTTATCTATCTACTTACCTATCTGTATCTATCTACCTACCTACGTACCTATCTCTATCTATCAATCTACCTACCTACCTATCTCTATCTATCTATCTAACTACCTACCTATCTGTATCTATCAATCTACCTACCTATCTATCTGTATTTACCTATCTACCTACCTATCTGTATCTATCTACCTACCTACCTACGTATCTCTATCTATCTATCTATCTATCTATCTATCTATCTATCTATCTATCTATCTATCTATCTATCTATCTATCTATCTATCTATCTATCTATCTATCTACCTACCTATCTCTATCTATCAATCTACTTACCTACCTATCTCTATCTATCTGTCTACCTATCTACCTATCTCTATCTATCAATCTACCTACCTACCTATCTCTATCTATCAATCTACCTACCTACCTATCTGTATCTATCTATCTACCTACCTACCTATCTGTATCTATCTATCTACCTACCTACCTATCTCTATCTATCTATCTACCTACCTACCTATCTGTATCTATCAATCTACCTACCTACCTATCTCTATCTATCTACCTACCCACCTATCTCTATCTATCTATCTATCTACCTACCTACCTAACTCTATCTATCTATCTACCTACCTACCTATCTCTATCTATCAATCTACGTACCTACCTATCTCTATCTATCTATCTACCTACCCACCTATCTGTATTTATCTATCTACCTACCTATCTCTATCTATCAATCTACCTACCTACCTATCTCTATCTATCTACCTACCTACCTATCTATCTCTATCTATCAATCTACCTACCTACCTATCTCTATCTATCTACCTACCTACCTATCTCTATCTATCTACCTACCTACCTATCTGTATTTATCTATCTACTTACCTATCTGTATCTATCTACCTACCTACCTACGTATCTCTATCTATCTATCTACCTACCTACCTATCTCTATCTATCTACCTACCTACCTACCTATCTCTATCTATCTATCTCCCTATCTACTTATCTCTATCTATCAATCTACCTACCTACCTATCTCTATCTATCAATCTACCTACCTACCTATCTGTATCTATCTATCTACCTACCTACCTATCTGTATCTATCTATCTATCTACCTACCTACCTATCTCTATCTATCTACCTACCCACCTATCTGTATCTATCTATATACCTACCTACCTATCTCTATCTATCTATCTACCTACCTACCTATCTCTATCTATCAATCTACCTACCTACCTATCTCTATCTATCTATCTACCTACCCACCTATGTGTATTTATCTATCTACCTACCTATCTCTATCTATCAATCTACCTACCTACCTATCTCTAACTATCTACCTACCTACCTATCTATCTCTATCTATCAATCTACCTACCTACCTATCTCTATCTATCTATCTATCTACCTACCCACCTATCTGTATTTATCTATCTACCTACCTATCTCTATCTATCAATCTACCTACCTACCTATCTCTATCTATCTACCTACCTACCTATCTATCTCTATCTATCAATCTACCTACCTACCTATCTCTATCTATCTACCTACCTACCTACCTATCTCTATCTATCTACCTACCTACCTATCTGTATTTATCTATCTACTTACCTATCTGTATCTATCTACCTACCTACCTACGTATCTCTATCTATCTATCTACCTACCTACCTATCTCTATCTATCTACCTACCTACCTACCTATCTCTATCTATCTATCTCCCTATCTACCTATCTCTATCTATCAATCTACCTACCTACCTATCTCTATCTATCAATCTACCTACCTACCTATCTGTATCTATCTATCTATCTATCTACCTACCTACCTATCTGTATCTATCTATCTACCTACCTACCTATCTCTATCTATCTACCTACCCACCTATCTGTATCTATCTATATACCTACCTACCTATCTCTATCTATCTATCTACCTACCTACCTATCTCTATCTATCAATCTACCTACCTACCTATCTCTATCTATCTATCTACCTACCAACCTATCTGTATTTATCTATCTACCTACCTATCTCTATCTATCAATCTACCTACCTACCTATCTCTAACTATCTACCTACCTACCTATCTATCTCTATCTATCAATCTACCTACCTACCTATCTCTATCTATCTACCTACCTACCTATCTCTATCTATCTATCTACCTACCCACCTATCTGTATTTATCTATCTACTTACCTATCTGTATCTATCTACCTACCTACCTACGTATCTCTATCTATCTATCTACCTACCTACCTATCTCTATCTATCAATCAATCTACCTACCTACCTATCTGTATCTATCAATCTACCTACCTATCTATCTGTATTTATCTATCTACCTACCTATCTGTATCTATCTACCTACCTACCTACGTATCTCTATCTATCTATCTATCTATCTATCTATCTATCTATCTATCTATCTATCTATCTATCTATCTATCTATCTATCTACCTACCTATCTCTATCTATCAATCTACCTACCTACCTATCTCTATCTATCTGTCTACCTATCTACCTATCTCTATCTATCAATCTACCTACCTACCTATCTCTATCTATCAATCTACCTACCTACCTATCTGTATCTATCTATCTACCTACCTATCTGTATCTATCTACCTACCCACCTATCTCTATCTATCTATCTACCTACCTACCTATCTCTATCTATCTATCTACCTACCTACCTATCTCTATCTATCAATCTACCTACCTACCTATCTCTATCTATCTATCTACCTACCCACCTATCTGTATTTATCTATCTACCTACCTATCTCTATCTATCAATCTACCTACCTACCTATCTCTATCTATCTACCTACCTACCTATCTATCTCTATCTATCAATCTACCTACCTACCTATCTCTATCTATCTACCTACCTACCTATCTCTATCTATCTATCTACCTACCTACCTATCTGTATTTATCTATCTACTTACCTATCTGTATCTATCTACCTACCTACCTACGTATCTCTATCTATCTATCTACCTACCTACCTATCTCTATCTATCTACCTACCTACCTACCTATCTCTATCTATCTATCTCCCTATCTACCTATCTCTATCTATCAATCTACCTACCTACCTATCTCTATCTATCTACCTACCTACCTATCTCTATCTATCTATCTACCTACCCACCTATCTGTATTTATCTATCTACTTACCTATCTGTATCTATCTACCTACCTACGTACCTATCTCTATCTATCAATCTACCTAACTACCTATCTCTATCTATCTACCTACCTACCTATCTGTATCTATCAATCTACCTACCTATCTATCTGTATTTACCTATCTACCTACCTATCTGTATCTATCTACCTACCTACCTACGTATCTCTATCTATCTATCTATCTATCTATCTATCTACCTACCTATCTCTATCTATCTATCTACCTACCTACCTATCTCTATCTATCTACCTACCTACCTACCTATCTCTATCTATCTATCTCCCTATCTACCTATCTCTATCTATCAATCTACCTACCTACCTATCTCTATCTATCAATCTACCTACCTACCTATCTGTATCTATCTATCTATCTACCTACCTACCTATCTGTATCTATCTATCTACCTACCTACCTATCTCTATCTATCTACCTACCCACCTATCTGTATCTATCTATATACCTACCTACCTATCTCTATCTATCTATCTACCTACCTACCTATCTCTATCTATCAATCTACCTACCTACCTATCTCTATCTATCTATCTACCTACCAACCTATCTGTATTTATCTATCTACCTACCTATCTCTATCTATCAATCTACCTACCTACCTATCTCTAACTATCTACCTACCTACCTATCTATCTCTATCTATCAATCTACCTACCTACCTATCTCTATCTATCTACCTACCTACCTATCTCTATCTATCTATCTACCTACCCACCTATCTGTATTTATCTATCTACTTACCTATCTGTATCTATCTACCTACCTACCTACGTATCTCTATCTATCTATCTACCTACCTACCTATCTCTATCTATCAATCAATCTACCTACCTACCTATCTGTATCTATCAATCTACCTACCTATCTATCTGTATTTATCTATCTACCTACCTATCTGTATCTATCTACCTACCTACCTACGTATCTCTATCTATCAAACTATCTATCTATCTATCTATCTATCTATCTATCTATCTATCTATCTATCTATCTACCTACCTATCTCTATCTATCAATCTACCTACCTACCTATCTCTATCTATCTGTCTACCTATCTACCTATCTCTATCTATCAATCTACCTACCTACCTATCTCTATCTATCAATCTACCTACCTACCTATCTGTATCTATCTATCTACCTACCTATCTGTATCTATCTACCTACCCACCTATCTCTATCTATCTATCTACCTACCTACCTATCTCTATCTATCTATCTACCTACCTACCTATCTCTATCTATCAATCTACCTACCTACCTATCTCTATCTATCTATCTACCTACCCACCTATCTGTATTTATCTATCTACCTACCTATCTCTATCTATCAATCTACCTACCTACCTATCTCTATCTATCTACCTACCTACCTATCTATCTCTATCTATCAATCTACCTACCTACCTATCTCTATCTATCTACCTACCTACCTATCTCTATCTATCTATCTACCTACCTACCTATCTGTATTTATCTATCTACTTACCTATCTGTATCTATCTACCTACCTACCTACGTATCTCTATCTATCTATCTACCTACCTACCTATCTCTATCTATCTACCTACCTACCTACCTATCTCTATCTATCTATCTCCCTATCTACCTATCTCTATCTATCAATCTACCTACCTACCTATCTCTATCTATCTACCTACCTACCTATCTCTATCTATCTATCTACCTACCCACCTATCTGTATTTATCTATCTACTTACCTATCTGTATCTATCTACCTACCTACGTACCTATCTCTATCTATCAATCTACCTAACTACCTATCTCTATCTATCTACCTACCTACCTATCTGTATCTATCAATCTACCTACCTATCTATCTGTATTTACCTATCTACCTACCTATCTGTATCTATCTACCTACCTACCTACGTATCTCTATCTATCTATCTATCTATCTATCTATCTATCTACCTACCTATCTCTATCTATCAATCTACCTACCTACCTATCTCTATCTATCTGTCTACCTATCTACCTATCTCTATCTATCAATCTACCTACCAACCTATCTCTATCTATCAATCTACCTACCTACCTATCTGTATCTATCTATCTACCTACCTACCTATCTGTATCTATCTATCTACCTACCTACCTATCTCTATCTATCTATCTACCTACCTACCTATCTGTATCTATCAATCTACCTACCTACCTATCTCTATCTATCTACCTACCCACCTATCTCTATCTATCTATCTACCTACCTACCTATCTCTATCTATCTATCTACCTACCTACCTATCTCTATCTATCAATCTACCTACCTACCTATCTCTATCTATCTATCTACCTACCCACCTATCTGTATTTATCTATCTACCTACCTATCTCTATCTATCAATCTACCTACCTACCTATCTCTATCTATCTACCTACCTACCTATCTATCTCTATCTATCAATCTACCTACCTACCTATCTCTATCTATCTACCTACCTACCTATCTCTATCTATCTACCTACCTACCTATCTGTATTTATCTATCTACTTACCTATCTGTATCTATCTACCTACCTACCTACGTATCTCTATCTATCTATCTACCTACCTACCTATCTCCATCTATCTACCTACCTACCTACCTATCTCTATCTATCTATCTCCCTATCTACCTATCTCTATCTATCAATCTACCTACCTACGTATCTCTATCTATCAATCTACCTACCTACCTATCTGTATCTATCTATCTACCTACCTACCTATCTGTATCTATCTATCTACCTACCTACCTATCTCTATCTATCTACCTACCCACCTATCTGTATCTATCTATATACCTACCTACCTATCTCTATCTATCTATCTACCTACCTACCTATCTCTATCTATCAATCTACCTACCTACCTATCTCTATCTATCTATCTACCTACCCACCTATCTGTATTTATCTATCTACCTACCTATCTCTATCTATCAATCTACCTACCTACCTATCTCTAACTATCTACCTACCTACCTATCTATCTCTATCTATCAATCTACCTACCTACCTATCTCTATCTATCTACCTACCTACCTATCTCTATCTATCTATCTACCTACCCACCTATCTGTATTTATCTATCTACTTACCTATCTGTATCTATCTACCTACCTACCTACGTATCTCTATCTATCTATCTACCTACCTACCTATCTCTATCTATCAATCAATCTACCTACCTATCTGTATCTATCAATCTACCTACCTATCTATCTGTATTTATCTATCTACCTACCTATCTGTATCTATCTACCTACCTACCTACGTATCTCTATCTATCTATCTATCTATCTATCTATCTATCTATCTATCTATCTATCTATCTATCTATCTATCTATCTATCTACCTACCTACCTATCTCTATCTATCAATCTACCTACCTACCTATCTCTATCTATCAATCTACCTACCTACCTATCTGTATCTATCTATCTACCTACCTACCTATCTGTATCTATCTATCTACCTACCTACCTATCTGTATCTATCAATCTACCTACCTACCTATCTCTATCTATCTACCTACCCACCTATCTCTATCTATCTACCTACCTACCTATCTCTATCTATCTATCTACCTACCTACCTATCTCTATCTATCAATCTACCTTCCTACCTATCTCTATCTATCTATCTACCTACCCACCTATCTGTATTTATCTATCTACCTACCTATCTCTATCTATCAATCTACCTACATACCTATCTCTATCTATCTACCTACCTACCTATCTATTTCTATCTACCAATCTACCTACCTACCTAGCTCTATCTATCTACCTACCTACCTATCTCTATCTATCTATCTACCTACCTACCTATCTGTATTTATCTATCTACTTACCTATCTGTATCTATCTACCTACCTACCTACGTATCTCTATCTATCTATCTACCTACCTACCTATCTCTATCTATCTACCTACCTACCTACCTATCTCCGTGTCGTCTGGCTTCTTTCCTTCTCTCCGGGCCTCCTCGGGACGGGCGGACCCGGTGCAGCCAGGCGTGGAGGTGTTCGTGGACGGCGTGCCCGGGGGGCACCGCGGGTGGAGCTGCGCGACCTCTTCGAGGTGGCTGTGCCAGGCATGGTGGTGAAGGGGGCCCTTATGAAGCAGTTCGCTTTCATCCAACTGTACGATGAGGTGGCGGTTGAGTGCGCCATCCAGAAGCTTAATGGGCACCTTTTGCACTGCCACCGCGTGGCTGTTGTGGAGTTCTCCCGCCCGAGGCCCACCCACACCGTTAAGACCTTTGTGGGCAACGTCTCGGCCACCTGCACCAGCGGCGAGCTGCGCGTCCTCTTCCAGGAGTTCGGGCCTGTCATCGAATGCCACATCGTGAAAGGAGTGGGAGAGGCGAGCTTGTGGCTTAGAAATCTTAGAAATCTACTCTGTATATGCTCAGAGGTGTTGTTACTTTCTCCACTCCCGTCGGCCAGACAATGTCGGCTGGTGGGCCCTCGGGGAAGGGCCTTTTCTGTGGTGGCTCCGACCTGGTGGAACCAACTTCCCCCCGAGGTTCGAACTACTCCCACCCTGCCGGCCTTTAAGAAGGCTGTTAAAACCCTCCTGTTCCGGCAGGCCTGGGGCTGATGTCCCCGGGGGGCCGGGATATGACCGGACTCGCAGTATGATCGCAGTATGATTGTATTATTTTATTATTTTATTGTTTTTTGACTGTTTTTTAACTTTGTACGCCGCCCTGAGTCCTTCGGGATTGGGCGGCATATAAATATTAAAAATAAATAAATAAATAAATAAATATCTCTATCTATCTATCTCCCTATCTACCTATCTCTATCTATCAATCTACCTACCTACCTATCTCTATCTATCAATCTACCTACCTACCTATCTGTATCTATCTATCTACCTACCTACCTATCTGTATCTATCTATCTACCTACCTACCTATCTCTATCTATCTACCTACCCACCTATCTGTATCTATCTATCTACCTACCTACCTATCTCTATCTATCTATCTACCTACCTACCTATCTGTATCTATCAATCTACCTACCTACCTATCTGTATTTATCTATCTACCTACATATCTGTATCTATCTACCTACCTACCTACGTATCTCTATCTATCTATCTACCTACCTACCTATCTCTATCTATCAATCTACCTACCTACCTATCTCTATCTATCTATCTACCTACCCACCTATCTGTATTTATCTATCTACCTACCTATCTCTATCTATCAATCTACCTACCTACCTATCTCTATCTATCTACCTACCTACCTATCTATCTCTATCTATCAATCTACCTACCTACCTATCTCTATCTATCTACCTACCTACCTATCTCTATCTATCTATCTACCTACCCACCTATCTGTATTTATCTATCTACTTACCTATCTGTATCTATCTACCTACCTACCTACGTATCTCTATCTATCTATCTACCTACCTACCTATCTCTATCTATCAATCTACCTACCTACCTATCTGTATCTATCTATCTACCTATCTACCTATCTCTATCTATCAATCTACCTACCTACCTATCTCTATCTATCTATCTATCTATCTACCTACCCACCTATCTGTATTTATCTATCTACCTACCTATCTCTATCTGTCAATCTACCTACCTACCTATCTGTATCTATCTATCTACCTACCTACCTATCTGTATCTATCTATCTACCTACCTACCTATCTCTATCTATCTATCTACCTATCTACCTATCTCTATCTATCAATCTACCTACCTACCTATCTCTATCTATCAATCTACCTACCTACCTATCTGTATCTATCAATCTACCTACCTTTCTCTATCTATCTATCTACCTACCCACCTATCTCTATCTATCTATCTACCTACCTACCTATCTCTATCTATCTATCTACCTACCTACCTATCTGTATATATCAATCTACCTACCTACCTATCTGTATTTATCTATCTACCTACATATCTGTATCTATCTACCTACCTACCTACGTATCTCTATCTATCTATCTACCTACCTACCTATCTCTATCTATCAATCTACCTACCTACCTACCTATATCTATCTATCTATCTATCTACCTATCTACCTATCTCTATCTATCAATCTACCTACCTACCTATCTCTATCTATCAATCTACCTACCTACCTATCTGTATCTATCTATCTACCTACCTACCTATCTGTATCTATCTATCTACCTATCTACCTATCTCTATCTATCAATCTACCTACCTACCTATCTCTATCTATCTATCTACCCACCCACCTATCTGTATTTATCTATCTACCTACCTATCTCTATCTATCAATCTACCTACCTACCTATCTGTATCTATCTATCTACCTATCTACCTATCTCTATCTATCAATCTACCTACCTACCTATCTCTATCTATCAATCTACCTACCTACCTATCTCTATCTATCAATCTACCTACCTACATATCTGTATCTATCTATCTACCTACCTACCTATCTGTATCTATCTATCTACCTATCTACCTATCTCTATCTATCAATCTACCTACCTACCTATCTCTATCTATCTATCTACCTGCCCATCTATCTGTATTTATCTATCAACCTACATATCTGTATCTATATATCTACCTACCTACCTATCTCTATCTATCTACCTACCTACCTACGTATCTCTATCTATCAATCTACCTACCTACCTATCTGTATCTATCTATCTACCTACCTACCTATCTGTATCTATCTATCTATCTACCTATCTATCTCTATCTATCTATCTACCTACCTACATACCTATCTCTATCTATCTATCTACCTACCCACCTATCTCTATCTATCTATCTACCTACCTACCTATCTGTATCTATCTATCTACCTACCTACATATCTGTATCTATATATCTACCTACCTACCTATCTGAATCTATCTATCTACCTATCTACCTATTTCTATCTATCAATCTATCTACCTACCTATCTGTATCTATCTATCTAGCTACCTACCTATCTCTATCTATCTACCTACCTACCTACCTATCTCTATCTATCAATCTACCTACCTACCTATCTCTATCTATCTACCTACCTACCTATCTCTATCTATCTATCTATCTACCTACCTATCTGTCTCTATCAATCTACCTACCTACCTATCTATCTCTATCTATCTATCTACCTACCTACATATCTGTATGTATATATCTACCTACCTACCTATCTGTATCTATCTATCTACCTATCTACCTATCTCTATCTATCAATCTACCTACCTACCTATCTGTATCTATCTATCTAGCTACCTACCTATCTCTATCTATCTACCTACCTACCTACCTATCTCTATCTATCAATCTACCTACCTACCTATCTCTATCTATCTACCTACCTACCTATCTCTATCTATCTATCTACCTACCTACCTATCTGTCTCTATCAAATTACCTACCTACCTATCTATCTCTATCTATCTATCTATCTATCTATCTATCTATCTACCTACCTACCTATCACTATCTATCTACCTACCTACCTATCTCTATCTATCAATCTACCTACCCACCTATCTGTATCTATGTACCTACCTACCTATATGTATCTATCAATCTACCTACCTACCTATCTGTATCTATATATCTACCTACCTACCTATCTGTATCTATCAATCTACCTACCTACCTATTTCTATCTATCTACCTACCTACCTACCTATCTCTATCTATCAATCTACCTACCTACCTATCTGTATCTATCTACCTAACTACCTATCTGTATCTATCAATCTACCTACCTACCTATCTCTATCTATCAATCTACCTACCTACCTATCTGTATCTACCTATCTACCTACCTACCTATCTGTATCTATCAATCTACCTACCTACCTATCTCTATCTATCAATCTACCTACCTACATATCTGTATCTATCTATCTACCTACCTACCTATCTGTATCTATCAATCTACCTACCTACCTATCTCTATCTATCAATCTACCTACCTACCTATCTGTATCTATCTATCTACCTACCTACCTATCTGTATCTATCAATCTACCTACCTACCTATCTCTATCAATCTATCTACCTACCCACCTATCTGTATTTATCTATCTACCGACCTATCTCTATCTATCAATCTACCTACCTACCTATCTGTATCTATCTATCTACCTATCTACCTATCTCTATCAATCTACCTACCTACCTATCTCTATCTATCAATCTACCTACCTACCTATCTCTATCTATCTATCTACCTATCTTCCTATCTCTATCTATCAATCGACCTACCTACCTATCTGTATCTATCTATCTACCTACCTACATATCTGTATCTATCTATCTACCTACCTACCTATCTGTATCTATCTATCTACCTATCTCTATCTATCAATCTACCTACCTACCTATCTCTATCTATCTATCTACCTACCCACCTATCTGTATTTATCTATCTACCTACATATCTGCATCTATATATCTACCTACCTACCTATCTCTATCTATCTATCTACCTACCCACCTATCTCTATCTATCTATCTACCTACCTACCTATCTGTATCTATCTATCTACCTATGTACCTATCTCTATCTATCTATCTACCTACCTACCTATCTGTATCTATCTATCTAGCTACCTACCTATCTCTATCTATCTACCTACCTACCTACCTATCTCTATCTATCAATCTACCTACCTACCTATCTCTATCTATCTACCTACCTACCTATCTCTATCTATCTATCTACCTACCTACCTATCTATCTCTATCTATCTATCTACCTACCTACCTACGAATCTCTATCTATCTACCTACCTACCTATCTCTATTTATCAATCTACCTACCCACCTATCTGTATCTATCTACCTACCTACCTATCTGTATCTATCATTCTACCTACCTACCTATCTGTATCTATCAATCTACCTACCTACCTATCTCTATCTATCTACCTACCTACCTACCTATCTCTATCTATCTATCTACCTACCTACCTATCTCTATCTATCAATCTACCTACCTACCTATCTGTATCTATCTATCTACCTACCTACCTATCTGTATCTATCAATCTACCTACCTACCTATCTGTATCTATCAATCTACCTACCTACCTATCTGTATCTGTCAATCTACCTACCCACCTATCTCTATCTATCTATCTACCTACCTACCTATCTGTATCTATCAATCTACCTACCTACCTATCTCTATCTATCAATCTACCTACCTACCTCTCTGTATCTATCTATATACCTACCTACCTATCTGTATCTATCAATCTACCTACCTACCTATCTCTATCTATCTATTTCCTACCTACATATCTGTATCTATATATCTACCTACCTACCTATCTCTATCTATCAATCCACCTACCTACCTATCTGTATCTATCTACCTACCTACCTATCTCTATCTATCTATCTACCTACCTACCTATCTGTCTCTATCAATCTACCTACCTACCTATCTATCTCTATCTATCTATCTACCTACCTATATATCTGTATCTATATATCTACCTACCTACCTTTCTGTATCTATCTATCTACCTATCTACCTATCTCTATCTATCAATCTACCTACCTACCTATCTGTATCTATCTATCTAGCTACCTACCTATCTCTATCTATCTACCTACCTACCTACCTATCTCTATCTATCAATCTACCTACCTACCTATCTCTATCTATCTACAGATACCTATCTGTATCTCTATCTATCTACCTACCTACCTATCTCTATCTATCTATCTACCTACCTACCTATCTGTCTCTATCAATCTACCTACCTACCTATCTATCTCTATCTATCTATCTACCTACCTACCTACCTACCTATCTCTATCTATCTACCTACCTACCTATCTCTATCTATCAGTCTACCTACCCACCTATCTGTATCTATCTACCTACCTACCTATCTGTATCTATCAATCTACCTACCTACCTATCTGTATCTATATATCTACCTACCTACCTATCTGTATCTATCAATCTACCTACCTACCTATTTCTATCTATCTACCTACCTACCTACCTATCTGTATCTATCTATCTACCTACCTACCTATCTGTATCTATCAATCTACCTACCTACCTATCTCTATCTATTAATCTACCTACCTACATATCTGTATCTATCTATCTACCTACCTACCTATCTGTATCTATCAATCTACCTACCTACCTATCTCTATTTATCAATCTACATACCTACCTATCTGTTTCTATCTATCTACCTACCTACCTATCTGTATCTATCAATCTACCTACCTACCTATCTCTATCTATCTATCTACCTACCCACCTATCTGTATTTGTCTATCTACCTACCTATCTCTATCTATCAATCTACCTACCTACCTATCTGTATCTATCTATCTACCTATCTACCTATCTCTATCTATCAATCTACATACCTACCTATCTGTATCTATCTATCTACCTATCTACCTATCTCTATCTATCAATCTACCTACCTACCTATCTCTATCTATCAATCTACCTACCTACCTATCTGTATCTATCTATCTACCTACCTACATATCTGTATCTATCTATCTACATACCTACCTATCTGTATCTATCTATCTACCTATCTACCTATCTCTATCTATCAATCTACCTACCTACCTATCTCCATCTATCTATCTACCTACCCACCTCTGTATTTATCTATCAACCTACATATCTGTATCTATATATCTAACTACCTACCTATCTCTATCTATCTACCTACCTACCTACCTATCTCTATCTATCAATCTACCTACCTACCTATCTGTATCTATCTATCTACCTACCTACCTATCTGTATCTATCTATCTACCTACCTATCTATCTCTATCTATCTATCTACCTACCTACCTATCTCTATCTATCTATCTACCTACCCACCTATCTCTATCTATCTATCTACCTACCTACCTATCTGTATCTATCTATCTACCTACCTACATATCTGTATCTATATATCTACCTACCTACCTATCTGTATCTATCTACCTATCTACCTATCTCTATCTATCAATCTACCTACCTACCTATCTGTATCTATCTAGCTAGCTACCTACCTATCTCTATCTATCTACGTACCTACCTACCTATCTCTATCTATCAATTTACCTACCTACCTATCTCTATCTATCTACCTACCTACATATCTCTATCTATCTATCTACCTACCTACCTATCTGTCTCTATCAATCTACCTACCTACCTATCTATCTCTATCTATCTATCTACCTACCTACATATCTGTATCTATATATCTACCTACCTACCTATCTGTATCTATCTATCTACCTATCTACCTATCTCTATCTATCAATCTACCTACCTACCTATCTGTATCTATCTATCTAGCTACCTACCTATCTCTATCTATCTACCAACCTACCTACCTATCTCTATCTATCAATCTACCTACCTACCTACCTCTATCTATCTACCTACCTACCTATCTCTATCTATCTATCTACCTACCTACCTATCTGTCTCTATCAATCTACCTACCTACCTACCTATCTATCTCTATCTATCTATCTATCTACCTACCTACCTATCTCTATCTATCAATCTACCTACCCACCTATCTGTATCTATCTACCTACCTACCTATCTGTATCTATCAATCTACCTACCTACCTATCTGTATCTATATATCTACCTACCT
The DNA here is from genome assembly GCA_024509115.1 of Crotalus helleri. Lineage (NCBI taxonomy): Eukaryota > Metazoa > Chordata > Lepidosauria > Squamata > Viperidae > Crotalus > Crotalus helleri. The sequence continues at coordinate 327,510 of JAKSXO010000131.1, forward strand.
ACCTATCTGTATCTATCAATCTACCTACCTATTTCTATCTATCTACCTACCTACCTACCTATCTCTATCTATCAATCTACCTACCTACCTATCTGTATCTATCTACCTACCTACCTATCTGTATCTATCAATCTACCTACCTACCTATCTCTATCTATCAATCTACCTACCTACCTATCTGTATCTATCTATCTACCTATCTCTATCTATCAATCTACCTACCTACCTATCTCTATCTATCAATCTACCAACCTACCTATCTCTATCTATCTATCTACCTACCTACCTATCTGTATCTATCTATCTACCTACCTACCTATCTGTATCTATCTACCTACCTACCTATCTCTATCTATCTATCTATCTATCTACCTACCTACCTATCTCTATCTATCTATCTACCTACCTACATATCTGTATCTATATATCTACCTACCTACCTATCTGTATCTATCTATCTACCTATCTACCTATCTCTATCTATCAATCTACCTACCTACCTATCTCTATCTATCTATCTACCTACCCACCTATCTGTATTTATCTATCTACCTACCTATCTCTATTTATCAATCTACCTACCTACCTATCTGTATCTATCCATCTACCTATCTACCTATCTCTATCTATCAATCTACCTACCTACCTATCTGTATCTATCTATCTACCTACATACCTATCTCTATCTATCAATCTACATACCTACCTATCTCTATCTATCAATCTACCTACCTACCTATCTCTATCTATCAATCTACCTACCTACCTATCTGTATCTATCTATCTACCTACCTACATATCTATATCTATCTATCTACCTACCTACCTATCTGTATATCTATCTACCTATCTCTATCTATCAATCTACCTACCTACCTATCTCTATCTATCTATCTACCTACCCACCTATCTGTATTTATCTATCTACCTACATATTTGCATCTATATATCTACCTACCTACCTATCTCTATCTATCTACCTACCTACCTACCTATCTCTATCTATCAATCTACCTACCTACCTATCTGTATCTATCTATCTACCTACCTATCTATCTCTATCTATCTATCTACCTACCTACCTATCTCTATCTATCTATCTACCTACCCACCTATCTCTATCTATCTATCTACCTACCTACCTATCTGTATCTATCTATCTACCTATCTACCTATCTCTATCTATCTACCTACCTACCTATCTGTATCTATCTATCTAGCTACCTACCAATCTCTATCTATCTATCTATCTACCTACCTACCTATCTCTATCTATCAATCTACCTACCTACCTATCTCTATCTATCTACCTACCTACCTATCTCTATCTATCAATCTACCTACCCACCTATCTGTATCTATCTACCTACCTACCTATCTGTATCTATCAATCTACCTACCTACCTATCTGTATCTATATATCTACCTACCTACCTATCTGTATCTATCAATCTACCTACCTACCTATCTCTATCTACCTACCTACCTACCTACCTATCTCTATCTATCTATCTACCTACCTACCTATCTCTATCTATCAATCTACCTACCTACCTATCTGTATCTATCTATCTACCTACCTACCTATCTGTATCTATCAATCTAGCTACCTACCTATCTGTATCTGTCAATCTACCTACCCACCTATCTCTATCTATCTATCTATCTACCTACCTACCTATCTGTATCTATCAATCTACATACCTACCTATCTCTATCTATCAATCTACCTACCTACCTATCTGTATCTATCTATCTACCTACCTACCTATCTGTATCTATCAATCTACCTAACTACCTATCTCTATCTATCTACCTACCTACATATCTGTATCTATATATCTACCTACCTACCTATCTCTATCTATCAATCTACCTACCTACCTATCTCTATCTATCTACCTACCTACCTATCTCTATCTATCTATCTACCTACCTACCTATCTGTCTCTATCAATCTACCTACCTACCTATCTATCTCTATCTATCTACCTACCTACATATCTGTATCTATATATCTACCTACCTACCTATCTCTATCTATCTACCTACCTACCTACCTATCTCTATCTATCAATCTACCTACCTACCTATCTCAATCTACCTACCTACCTATCTATCTCTATCTATCTACCTACCTACCTACCTACCTATCTCTATCTATCTACCTACCTACCTATCTCTATCTATCAATCTACCTACCCACCTATCTGTATCTATCTACCTACCTACATATCTGTATCTATCTATCTACCTACCTACCTATCTGTATCTATCAATCTACCTACCTACCTATCTCTATCTATCAATCTACCTACCTACCTATCTGTATCTATCTATCTACCTACCTACCTATCTGTATCTATCAATCTACCTAGCTACCTATCTCTATCTATCTATCTACCTACCCACCTATCTGTATTTATCTATCTACCTACCTATCTCTATCTATCAATCTACCTACCTACCTATCTGTATTTATCTATCTACCTACCTATCTCTATCTATCAATCTACCTACCTACCTATCTCTATCTATCTACCTACCTACCTATCTATCTCTATCTATCAATCTACCTACCTACCTATCTGTATCTATCTATCTACCTACCTACCTATCTGTATCTATCTATCTACCTACCTACCTATCTCTATCTATCTACCTACCTACCTATCTCTATCTATCTATCTATCTACCTACCTACCTATCAATTACCTGGACCCTTTTCAATCTGGTTTCAGGCCCGGCTACAGCACTGAGACCGCTTTGGTCGCACTGACCGATGACCTCTGGCGAGCCCGGGATAGGGGTCATTCCTCTATCCTGGTGCTTCTTGACCTCTCAGCGGCTTTCGATACCATCGACCATGGTATCCTTCTGCGTCGTCTCGGAGAGGTGGGGGTGGGTGGCACTGTATTGCGGTGGTTCTCCTCCTACCTCTCTGACAGGTCGCAGTCGGTGTTGGCGGGCGGACAGAGATCGACCCCTAGGCGCCTCGATTATGGGGTGCCTCAGGGCTCGGTCCTGTCCCCCCTCCTTTTCAACATCTACATGAAACCGCTGGGTGAGATCATTCGGCGACACGGGGTGAGGTATCATCAGTATGCAGATGATACCCAATTATATATCTCCACCCCGTGCCCTTTCAGTGAAGCGGTCGACGTGATGTGCCGGTGCCTGGAAGATGTGAGGGTCTGGATGGGGGTGAACAGGCTTAGACTCAACCCTGACAAGACTGAGTGGTTCTGGGTCCTGCCTCCCAAAGGCCAACTGGATGGTCCATCTTTAGTCCTGGGGGGGGCAAATTTACCTCCCTCAGTGCAGGCACGCAACTTGGGTGTCCTCCTAGACTCACAGCTAAATCTGGAACAACATCTATCAGCTGTGGCCAGGGGGACCTTTGCACAGGTTCGCCTAGTGCACCAGTTGCGGCCTTATTTGGACCGGGAGGCTTTACTCACAGTCACTCATGCCCTTGTCACCTCAAGACTGGATTACTGCAATGCGCTCTACATGGGGCTACCCTTGAAGAGCGTTCGGAGGCTGCAGTTGGTTCAGAACGCAGCCGCGAGAGCGATTGTGGGCGCGCCAAGGTACGCCCACGTGTCACCTATCCTCCGCGAGCTGCACTGGCTTCCTGTGGGTCTCCGGACGCAATTCAAGGTGTTGGTTATCACCTTTAAAGCCCTTCATGGCATAGGGCCAGGTTACTTACAGGACCGCATTCTGCCGCATAGCTCCCAGAGACCGGTGAGGTCCCATAGATTGGGCCTCCTTCAGGTCCCGTCGGCCAGATAATGTCGGCTGGCGGGCCCTCGGGGAAGGGCCTTTTCTGTGGTGGCTCCGACCTGGTGGAACCAACTTCCCCCCGAGGTTCGAACTACTCCCACCCTGCCGGCCTTTAAGAAGGCTGTTAAAACCCTCCTGTTCCGGCAGGCCTGGGGCTGATGTCCCCGGGGGGCCGGGATATGACCGGACTCGCAGTATGATCGCAGTATGATTGTATTATTTTATTATTTTATTGTTTTTTGACTGTTTTTTAACTTTGTACGCCGCCCTGAGTCCTTCGGGATTGGGCGGCATATAAATATTAAAAATAAATAAATAAATAAATAAATACCTACCTACCTATCTCTATCTATCTACCTACCTACCTACCTATCTCTATCTATCTATCTACCTACCTACATATCTGTATCTATCTATCTACCTACCTACCTATCTGTATCTATCTATCTACTTACCTACCCATCTGTATCTATCAATCTACCTACCTACCTATCTCTATCTATCTATCTACCTACCTACCTATCTGTCTCTATCTATCTATCTACCTACCTATCTCTATCTATCTATCTATCTACCTACCTACCTACGTATCTCTATCTATCAATCTACCTACCTACCTATCTGTATTTATCTATCTACCGACCTATCTGTATCTATCTACCTACCTACCTACGTATCTCTATCTATCTATCTACCTACCTACCTATCTCTATCTATCAATCTACCTACCTACCTATCTCTATGTATCTATCTACCTATCTACCTATCTCTATCTATCAATCTACCTACCTACCTATCTCTATCTATCAATCTACCTACTTACCTATCTGTATCTATCTATCTACCTACCTACCTATCTGTATCTATCAATCTACCTACCTACCTATCTCTATCTATCTATCTACCTACCTACCTATCTCTATCTATCAATCTGCCTACCTACCTATCTGTATCTATCTATCTACCTACCTACCTATCTCTATCTATCTATCTATCTATCTATCTATCTATCTATCTATCTATCTATCTATCTATCTATCTATCTATCTATCTATCTATCTATCTACCTACCTACCTATCTCTATCTATCTATCTACCTACCTACCTATCTGTATTTATCTATCTACCTACCTATCTGTATCTATCTACCTACCTACCTACGTATCTCTATCTATCTATCTACCTACCTACCTATCTGTATCTATCTATCTACCTACCTACCTATCTGTATCTATCTACCTACCTACCTATCTCTATCTATCTATCTATCTACCTACCTACCTACCTATCTCTATCTATCTATCTACCTACCTACATATCTGTATCTATATATCTACCTACCTACCTATCTGTATCTATCTATCTACCTATCTACCTATCTCTATCTATCAATCTACCTACCTACCTATCTCTATCTATCTATCTATCTACCTACCCACCTATCTGTATTTATCTATCTACCTACCTATCTCTATTTATCAATCTACCTACCTACCTATCTGTATCTATCCATCTACCTATCTACCTATCTCTATCTATCAATCTACCTACCTACCTATCTGTATCTATCTATCTACCTACATACCTATCTCTATCTATCAATCTACCTACCTACCTATCTCTATCTATCAATCTACCTACCTACCTATCTCTATCTATCAATCTACCTACCTACCTATCTGTATCTATCTATCTACCTACCTACCTATCTGTATCTATCTATCTACCTACCTACCTATCTGTATATCTATCTACCTATCTCTATCTATCAATCTACCTACCTACCTATCTCTATCTATCTATCTATCTACCTACCCACCTATCTGTATTTATCTATCTACCTACATATCTGCATCTATATATCTACCTACCTACCTATCTCTATCTATCTACCTACCTACCTACCTACCTATCTCTATCTATCAATCTACCTACCTACCTATCTGTATCTATCTATCTACCTACCTACCTATCTCTATCTATCTATCTACCTACCTACCTATCTCTATCTATCTATCTACCTACCCACCTATCTCTATTTATCTATCTACCTACCTACCTATCTGTATCTATCTATCTACCTATCTACCTATCTCTATCTATCTATCTACCTACCTACCTATCTGTATCTATCTATCTAGCTACCTACCTATCTCTATCTATCTATCTACCTACCTACCTATCTCTATCTATCAATCTACCTACCTACCTATCTCTATCTATCTACCTACCTACCTATCTCTATCTATCTATCTACCTACCTACCTACCTATCTATCTCTATCTACCTACCTACCTACCTATCTCTATCTATCTACCTACCTACCTATCTCTATCTATCAATCTACCTACCCACCTATCTGTATCTATCTACCTACCTACCTATCTGTATCTATCTACCTACCTACCTATCTCTATCTATCTATCTATCTACCTACCTACCTATCTATCTCTATCTACCTACCTACCTACCTATCTCTATCTATCTACCTACCTACCTATCTCTATCTATCAATCTACCTACCCACCTATCTGTATCTATCTACCTACCTACCTATCTGTATCTATCAATCTACCTACTTACCTATCTGTATCTATATATCTACCTACCTACCTATCTGTATCTATCAATCTACCTACCTACCTATCTCTATCTATCTACCTACCTACCTATCTCTATCTATCTATCTACCTACCTACCTATCTCTATCTATCAATCGACCTACCTACCTATCTGTATCTATCTATCTACCTACCTACCTATCTGTATCTATCAATCTACCTACCTACCTATCTGTATCTATCAATCTAGCTACCTACCTATCTGTATCTGTCAATCTACCTAGCACCTATCTCTATCTATCTATCTATCTACCTACCTACCTATTTGTATCTATCAATCTACATACCTACCTATCTCTATCTATCAATCTACCTACCTACCTATCTGTATCTATCTATCTACCTACCTACCTATCTGTATCTATCAATCTACCTAACTACCTATCTCTATCTATCTATCTACCTACCTACATATCTGTATCTATATATCTACCTACCTACCTATCTCTATCTATCAATCTACCTACCTACCTATCTCTATCTATCTACCTACCTACCTACCTATCTCTATCTATCTATCTACCTACCTACCTATCTGTCTCTATCAATCTACCTACCTACCTATCTATCTCTATCTATCTATCTACCTACCTACATATCTGTATCTATATATCTACCTACCTACCTATCTGTATCTATCTATCTACCTATCTACCTATCTCTATCTATCAATCTACCTACGTACCTATCTGTATCTATCTATCTAGCTACCTACGTATCTCTATCTATCTACCTACCTACCTACCTATCTCTATCTATCAATCTACCTACCTACCTATCTCAATCTACCTACCTACCTATCTATCTCTATCTATCTACCTACCTACCGACCTACCTATCTCTATCTATCTACCTACCTACCTATCTCTATCTATCAATCTACCTACCCACCTATCTGTATCTATCTACCTACCTACATATCTGTATCTATCTATCTACCTACCTACCTATCTGTATCTATCAATCTACCTACCTACCTATCTCTATCTATCAATCTACCTACCTACCTATCTGTATCTATCTATCTACCTACCTACCTATCTGTATCTATCAATCTACCTACCTACCTATCTCTATCTATCTATCTACCTACCCACCTATCTGTATTTATCTATCTACCTACCTATCTCTATCTATCAATCTACCTACCTACCTATCTGTATTTATCTATCTACCTACCTATCTCTATCTATCAATCTACCTACCTACCTATCTCTATCTATCTACCTACCTACCTATCTATCTCTATCTATCAATCTACCTACCTACCTATCTGTATCTATCTATCTACCTACCTACCTATCTGTATCTATCTATCTATCTACCTACCTACCTATCTCTATCTATCTATCTACCTACCTACCTATCTCTATCTATCTATCTACCTACCTACCTATCTCTATCTATCTACCTACCTACCTATCTGTATCTATCAATCTACCTACCTACCTATCTGTATTTATCTATCTACCTACCTATCTGTATCTATCTACCTACCTACCTACGTATCTCTATCTATCTATCTACCTACCTACCTATCTCTATCTATCAATCTACCTACCTACCTATCTCTATGTATCTATCTACCTATCTACCTATCTCTATCTATCAATCTACCTACCTACCTATCTCTATCTATCTACCTACCTACCTACCTATCTGTATCTATATATCTACCTACCTACCTATCTGTATCTATCAATCTACCTACCTACCTATCTCTATCTATCAATCTACCTACCTACCTATCTCTATCTATCTATCTACCTACCTACCTACCTATCTCTATCTATCAATCTACCTACCTACCTATCTCTATCTATCTATCTACCTACCCACCTATCTGTATTTATCTATCTACCTACCTATCTCTATCTATCAATCTACCTACCTACCTATCTGTATCTATCTATCTACCTATCTACCTACCTCTATCTATCAATCTACCTACCTACCTATCTGTATCTATCTATCTACCTACCTACCTATCTGTATCTATCTATCTAACTACCTACCTATCTGTATCTATCAATCTACCTACCTACCTATCTCTATCTATCTACCTACCTACCTACCTACCTATCTCTATCTATCTATCTACCTACCTACCTACCTATCTGTATCTATATATCTACCTACCTACCTACCTATCTGTATCTATCAATCTACCTACCTACCTATCTCTATCTATCAATCTACCTACCTACCTATCTCTATCTATCAATCTACCTACCTACCTATCTGTATCTATCTATCTAAATACCTACCTATCTGTATCTATCTATCTACCTATCTACCTATCTCTATCTATCTATCTACCTACCTACCTCTCTATCTATCTATCTACCTACCTACCTATCTCTATCTATCAATCTACCTACCTACCTATCTGTATCTATCTATCTACCTACCTACCTATCTGTATCTATCTACCTACCTACCTACATATCTCTATCTATCTATCTACCTACCTACCTATCTCTATCTATCAATCTACCTACCTACCTATCTGTATCTATCAATCTACCTACCTACCTATCTCTATCTATCTATCTACCTACCTACCTATCTCTATCTATCAATCTACCTACCTACCTATCTGTATCTATCAATCTACCTACCTACCTATCTCTATCTATCTACCTACCTACCTACCTATCTCTATCAATCTACCTACCTACCTATCTCTATCTATCTACCTACCTACCTACCTATCTCTATCTATCAATCTACCTACCTACCTATCTGTATCTATCTATCTACCTACCTACCTATCTCTATCTATCTATCTACCTACCTACCTATCTCTATCTATCAATCTACCTACCTACCTATCTGTATCTATCAATCTACATACCTACCTATCTCTATGTATCTACCTACCTACCTACCTATCTCTATCAATCTACCTACCTACCTATCTCTATCTATCTACCTACCTACCTACCTATCTCTATCTATCAATCTACCTACCTACCTATCTGTATCTATCTATCTACCTACCTACCTATCTGTATCTATCTATCTACCTACCTACCTATCTCTCTGTATCTATCTACCTACCTACCTATCTCTATCTATCTATCTACATACCTACCTATCACTATCTATCTATCTACCTACCTACCTATCTCTATCTATCAATCTACCTACCTACCTATCTGTATCTATCTATCTACCTACCTACCTATCTGTATCTATCTACCTACCTACCTACATATCTCTATCTATATATCTACCTACCTACCTATCTCTATCTATCAATCTACCTACCTACCTATCTGTATCTATCTATCTACCTACCTACCTATCTGTATCTATCTACCTACCTACCTACATATCTCTATCTATCTATCTACCTACCTACCTGTCTCTATCTATCAATCTACCTACCTACCTATCTGTATCTATCTATCTACCTACCTACCTATCTGTATCTATCTACCTACCTACCTACATATCTCTATCTATCTATCTACCTACCTACCTATCTCTATCTACCAATCTACCTACCTACCTATCTGTATCTATCAATCTACCTACCTACCTATCTCTATCTATCTACCTACCTACCTACCTATCTCTATCTATCAATCTACCTACCTACCTATCTGTATCTATCAATCTACCTACCTACCTATCTCTATCTATCTACCTACCTACCTACCTATCTCTATCAATCTACCTACCTACCTATCTCTATCTATCTACCTACCTACCTACCTATCTCTATCTATCAATCTACCTACCTACCTATCTGTATCTATCTATCTACCTACCTACCTATCTCTATCTATCTACCTACCTACCTATCTCTATCTATCAATCTACCTACCTACCTATCTGTATCTATCAATCTACATACCTACCTATCTCTATCTATCTACCTACCTACCTACCTATCTCTATCAATCTACCTACCTACCTATCTCTATCTATCTACCTACCTATCTACCTATCTCTATCTATCAATCTACCTACCTACCTATCTGTATCTATCTATCTACCTACCTACCTATCTGTATCTATCTATCTACCTACCTACCTATCTCTCTGTATCTATCTACCTACCTACCTATCTCTATCTATCTATCTACATACCTACCTATCACTATCTATCTATCTAACTACCTACCTATCTCTATCTATCAATCTACCTACCTACCTATCTGTATCTATCTATCTACCTACCTACCTATCTGTATCTATCTACCTACCTACCTACATATCTCTATCTATCTATCTACCTACCTACCTATCTCTATCTATCAATCTACCTACCTACCTATCTGTATCTATCAATCTACCTACCTACCTATCTCTATCTATCTATCTACCTACCTACCTATCTCTATCTATCAATCTACCTACCTACCTATCTGTATCTATCAATCTACATACCTACCTATCTCTATCTATCTACCTACCTACCTACCTATCTCTATCAATCTACCTACCTACCTATCTCTATCTATCTACCTACCTACCTACCTATCTCTATCTATCAATCTACCTACCCACCTATCTGTATCTATCTACCTACCTACCTATCTGTATCTATCTACCTACCTACCTATCTCTATCTATCTATCTACCTACCTACCTACCTATCTATCTCTATCTACCTACCTACCTACCTATCTCTATCTATCAATCTACCTACCCACCTATCTGTATCTATCTACCTACCTACCTATCTGTATCTATCAATCTACCTACTTACCTATCTGTATCTATATATCTACCTACCTACCTATCTGTATCTATCAATCTACCTACCTACCTATCTCTATCTATCTACCTACCTACCTATCTCTATCTATCTATCTACCTACCTACCTATCTCTATCTATCAATCGACCTACCTACCTATCTGTATCTATCTATCTACCTACCTACCTATCTGTATCTATCAATCTACCTACCTACCTATCTGTATCTATCAATCTAGCTACCTACCTATCTGTATCTGTCAATCTACCTAGCACCTATCTCTATCTATCTATCTATCTACCTACCTACCTATTTGTATCTATCAATCTACATACCTACCTATCTCTATCTATCAATCTACCTACCTACCTATCTGTATCTATCTATCTACCTACCTACCTATCTGTATCTATCAATCTACCTAACTACCTATCTCTATCTATCTATCTACCTACCTACATATCTGTATCTATATATCTACCTACCTACCTATCTCTATCTATCAATCTACCTACCTACCTATCTCTATCTATCTACCTACCTACCTATCTCTATCTATCTATCTACCTACCTACCTATCTGTCTCTATCAATCTACCTACCTACCTATCTATCTCTATCTATCTATCTACCTACCTACATATCTGTATCTATATATCTACCTACCTACCTATCTGTATCTATCTATCTACCTATCTACCTATCTCTATCTATCAATCTACCTACGTACCTATCTGTATCTATCTATCTAGCTACCTACGTATCTCTATCTATCTACCTACCTACCTATCTCTATCTATCAATCTACCTACCTACCTATCTCAATCTACCTACCTACCTATCTATCTCTATCTATCTACCTACCTACCGACCTACCTATCTCTATCTATCTACCTACCTACCTATCTCTATCTATCAATCTACCTACCCACCTATCTGTATCTATCTACCTACCTACATATCTGTATCTATCTATCTACCTACCTACCTATCTGTATCTATCAATCTACCTACCTACCTATCTCTATCTATCAATCTACCTACCTAGCTATCTGTATCTATCTATCTACCTACCTACCTATCTGTATCTATCAATCTACCTACCTACCTATCTCTATCTATCTATCTACCTACCCACCTATCTGTATTTATCTATCTACCTACCTATCTCTATCTATCAATCTACCTACCTACCTATCTGTATTTATCTATCTACCTACCTATCTCTATCTATCAATCTACCTACCTACCTATCTCTATCTATCTACCTACCTACCTATCTATCTCTATCTATCAATCTACCTACCTACCTATCTGTATCTATCTATCTACCTACCTACCTATCTGTATCTATCTATCTATCTACCTACCTACCTATCTCTATCTATCTATCTACCTACCTACCTATCTCTATCTATCTATCTACCTACCTACCTATCTCTATCTATCTACCTACCTACCTATCTGTATCTATCAATCTACCTACCTACCTATCTGTATTTATCTATCTACCTACCTATCTGTATCTATCTACCTACCTACCTACGTATCTCTATCTATCTATCTACCTACCTACCTATCTCTATCTATCAATCTACCTACCTACCTATCTCTATGTATCTATCTACCTATCTACCTATCTCTATCTATCAATCTACCTACCTACCTATCTCTATCTATCTACCTACCTACCTACCTATCTGTATCTATATATCTACCTACCTACCTATCTGTATCTATCAATCTACCTACCTACCTATCTCTATCTATCAATCTACCTACCTACCTATCTCTATCTATCTATCTACCTACCTACCTACCTATCTCTATCTATCAATCTACCTACCTACCTATCTCTATCTATCTATCTACCTACCCACCTATCTGTATTTATCTATCTACCTACCTATCTTTATCTATCAATCTACCTACCTACCTATCTGTATCTATCTATCTACCTATCTACCTACCTCTATCTATCAATCTACCTACCTACCTATCTGTATCTATCTATCTACCTACCTACCTATCTGTATCTATCTATCTAACTACCTACCTATCTGTATCTATCAATCTACCTACCTACCTATCTCTATCTATCTACCTACCTACCTACCTACCTATCTCTATCTATCTATCTACCTACCTACCTACCTATCTGTATCTATATATCTACCTACCTACCTACCTATCTGTATCTATCAATCTACCTACCTACCTATCTCTATCTATCAATCTACCTACCTACCTATCTCTATCTATCAATCTACCTACCTACCTATCTGTATCTATCTATCTAAATACCTACCTATCTGTATCTATCTATCTACCTATCTACCTATCTCTATCTTTCTATCTACCTACCTACCTCTCTATCTATCTATCTACCTACCTACCTATCTCTATCTATCAATCTACCTACCTACCTATCTGTATCTATCTATCTACCTACCTACCTATCTGTATCTATCTACCTACCTACCTACATATCTCTATCTATCTATCTACCTACCTACCTATCTCTATCTATCAATCTACCTACCTACCTATCTGTATCTATCAATCTACCTACCTACCTATCTCTATCTATCTATCTACCTACCTACCTATCTCTATCTATCAATCTACCTACCTACCTATCTGTATCTATCAATCTACCTACCTACCTATCTCTATCTATCTACCTACCTACCTACCTATCTCTATCAATCTACCTACCTACCTATCTCTATCTATCTACCTACCTACCTACCTATCTCTATCTATCAATCTACCTACCTACCTATCTGTATCTATCTATCTACCTACCTACCTATCTCTATCTATCTATCTACCTACCTACCTATCTCTATCTATCAATCTACCTACCTACCTATCTGTATCTATCAATCTACATACCTACCTATCTCTATCTATCTACCTACCTACCTACCTATATCTATCAATCTACCTACCTACCTATCTCTATCTATCTACCTACCTACCTACCTATCTCTATCTATCAATCTACCTACCTACCTATCTGTATCTATCTATCTACCTACCTACCTATCTGTATCTATCTATCTACCTACCTACCTATCTCTCTGTATCTATCTACCTACCTACCTATCTCTATCTATCTATCTACATACCTACCTATCACTATCTATCTATCTACCTACCTACCTATCTCTATCTATCAATCTACCTACCTACCTATCTGTATCTATCTATCTACCTACCTACCTATCTGTATCTATCTACCTACCTACCTACATATCTCTATCTATATATCTACCTACCTACCTATCTCTATCTATCAATCTACCTACCTACCTATCTGTATCTATCTATCTACCTACCTACCTATCTGTATCTATCTACCTACCTACCTACATATCTCTATCTATCTATCTACCTACCTACCTATCTCTATCTATCAATCTACCTACCTACCTATCTGTATCTATCTATCTACCTACCTACCTATCTGTATCTATCTACCTACCTACCTACATATCTCTATCTATCTATCTACCTACCTACCTATCTCTATCTACCAATCTACCTACCTACCTATCTGTATCTATCAATCTACCTACCTACCTATCTCTATCTATCTACCTACCTACCTACCTATCTCTATCTATCAATCTACCTACCTACCTATCTGTATCTATCAATCTACCTACCTACCTATCTCTATCTATCTACCTACCTACCTACCTATCTCTATCAATCTACCTACCTACCTATCTCTATCTATCTACCTACCTACCTACCTATCTCTATCTATCAATCTACCTACCTACCTATCTGTATCTATCTACCTACCTACCTATCTCTATCTATCTACCTACCTACCTATCTCTATCTATCAATCTACCTACCTACCTATCTGTATCTATCAATCTACATACCTACCTATCTCTATCTATCTACCTACCTACCTATCTCTATCAATCTACCTACCTACCTATCTCTATCTATCTACCTACCTATCTACCTATCTCTATCTATCAATCTACCTACCTACCTATCTGTATCTATCTATCTACCTACCTACCTATCTGTATCTATCTATCTACCTACCTACCTATCTCTCTGTATCTATCTACCTACCTACCTATCTCTATCTATCTATCTACATACCTACCTATCACTATCTATCTATCTAACTACCTACCTATCTCTATCTATCAATCTACCTACCTACCTATCTGTATCTATCTATCTACCTACCTACCTATCTGTATCTATCTACCTACCTACCTACATATCTCTATCTATCTATCTACCTAGCTACCTATCTCTATCTATCAATCTACCTACCTACCTATCTGTATCTATCAATCTACCTACCTACCTATCTCTATCTATCTATCTACCTACCTACCTATCTCTATCTATCAATCTACCTACCTACCTATCTGTATCTATCAATCTACATACCTACCTATCTCTATCTATCTACCTACCTACCTACCTATCTCTATCAATCTACCTACCTACCTATCTCTATCTATCTACCTACCTACCTACCTATCTCTATCTATCAATCTACCTACCTACCTATCTGTATCTATCTATCTACCTACCTACCTATCTGTATCTATCTATCTACCTACCTACCTATCTCTCTGTATCTATCTACCTACCTACCTATCTCTATCTATCTATCTACATACCTACCTATCACTATCTATCTATCTACCTACCTACCTATCTCTATCTATCAATCTACCTACCTACCTATCTGTATCTATCTATCTACCTACCTACCTATCTGTATCTATCTACCTACTTACCTACATATCTCTATCTATATATCTACCTACCTACCTATCTCTATCTATCAATCTACCTACCTACCTATCTGTATCTATCAATCTACCTACCTACCTATCTCTATCTATCTATCTACCTACCTACCTATCTCTATCTATCAATCTACCTACCTACCTATCTGTATCTATCTATCTACCTACCTACCTATCTGTATCTATCTACCTACCTACCTACATATCTCTATCTATCTATCTACCTACCTACCTATCTCTATCTATCTATCTACCTACCTACCTATCTCTATCTATCAATCTACCTACCTACCTATCTCTATCTATCTACCTTCCTACCTACCTATCTCTATCTATCAATCTACCTACCTACCTATCTGTATCTATCAATCTACCTACCTACCTATCTGTATCTATCAATCTACCTACCTACCTATCTCTATCAATCTACCTACCTACCTATCTCTATCTATCTACCTACCTACCTACCTATCTCTATCTATCAATCTACCTACCTACCTATCTGTATCTATCTATCTACCTACCTACCTATCTCTATCTATCTATCTACCTACCTACCTATCTGTATCTATCAATCTACATACCTACCTATCTCTATCTATCTACCTACCTACCTACCTATCTCTATCAATCTACCTACCTACCTATCTCTATCTATCTACCTACCTACCTACCTATCTCTATCTATCAATCTACCTACCTACCTATCTGTATCTATCTATCTACCTACCTACCTATCTGTATCTATCTATCTGCCTACCTACCTATCTCTCTGTATCTATCTACCTACCTACCTATCTCTATCTATCTATCTACATACCTACCTATCACTATCTATCTATCTAACTACCTACCTATCTCTATCTATCAATCTACCTACCTACCTATCTGTATCTATCTATCTACCTACCTACCTATCTGTATCTATCTACCTACCTACCTACATATCTCTATCTATCTATCTACCTACCTACCTATCTCTATCTATCAATCTACCTACCTACCTATCTGTATCTATCAATCTACCTACCTACCTATCTCTATCTATCTATCTACCTACCTACCTATCTCTATCTATCAATCTACCTACCTACCTATCTGTATCTATCAATCTACATACCTACCTATCTCTATCTATCTACCTACCTACCTACCTATCTCTATCAATCTACCTACCTACCTATCTCTATCTATCTACCTACCTACCTACCTATCTCTATCTATCAATCTACCTACCTACCTATCTGTATCTATCTATCTACCTACCTACCTATCTGTATCTATCTATCTACCTACCTACCTATCTCTCTGTATCTATCTACCTACCTACCTATCTCTATCTATCTATCTACATACCTACCTATCACTATCTATCTATCTACCTACCTACCTATCTCTATCTATCAATCTACCTACCTACCTATCTGTATCTATCTATCTACCTACCTACCTATCTGTATCTATCTACCTACCTACCTACATATCTCTATCTATATATCTACCTACCTACCTATCTCTATCTATCAATCTACCTACCTACCTATCTGTATCTATCAATCTACCTACCTACCTATCTCTATCTATCTATCTACCTACCTACCTATCTCTATCTATCAATCTACCTACCTACCTATCTGTATCTATCTATCTACCTACCTACCTATCTGTATCTATCTACCTACCTACCTACATATCTCTATCTATCTATCTACCTACCTACCTATCTCTATCTATCTATCTACCTACCTACCTATCTCTATCTATCAATCTACCTACCTACCTATCTCTATCTATCTACCTACCTACCTACCTATCTCTATCTATCAATCTACCTACCTACCTATCTGTATCTATCAATCTACCTACCTACCTATCTGTATCTATCAATCTACCTACCTACCTATCTCTATCAATCTACCTACCTACCTATCTCTATCTATCTACCTACCTACCTACCTATCTCTATCTATCAATCTACCTACCTACCTATCTGTATCTATCTATCTACCTACCTACCTATCTCTATCTATCTATCTACCTACCTACCTATCTCTATCTATCAATCTACCTACCTACCTATCTGTATCTATCAATCTACATACCTACCTATCTCTATCTATCTACCTACCTACCTACCTATTTCTATCAATCTACCTACCTACCTATCTCTATCTATCTACCTACCTACCTACCTATCTCTATCTATCAATCTACCTACCTACCTATCTGTATCTATCTATCTACCTACCTACCTATCTGTATCTATCTATCAACCTACCTACCTATCTCTCTGTATCTATCTACCTACCTACCTATCTCTATCTATCTATCTACATACCTACCTATCACTATCTATCTATCTAACTACCTACCTATCTCTATCTATCAATCTACCTACCTACCTATCTGTATCTATCTATCTACCTACCTACCTATCTGTATCTATCTACCTACCTACCTACATATCTCTATCTATCTATCTACCTACCTACCTATCTCTATCTATCAATCTACCTACTTACCTATCTGTATCTATCAATCTACCTACCTACCTATCTCTATCTATCTATCTACCTACCTACCTATCTCTATCTATCAATCTACCTACCTACCTATCTGTATCTATCAATCTACCTACCTACCTATCTCTATCTATCTACCTACCTACCTACCTAATTCTATCAATCTACCTACCTACCTATCTCTATCTATCTACCTACCTACCTACCTATCTCTATCTATCAATCTACCTACCTACCTATCTGTATCTATCTATCTACCTACCTACCTATCTGTATCTATCTATCTACCTACCTACCTATCTCTATGTATCTATCTACCTACCTACCTATCTCTATCTATCTATCTACATACCTACCTATCTCTATCTATCTATCTACCTACCTACCTATCTCTATCTATCAATCTACCTACCTACCTATCTCTATCTATCTACCTACCTACCTATCTCTATCTATCTATCTACCTACCTACCTATCTCTATCAATCTACCTACCTACCTATCTCTATCTATCTACCTACCTACCTACCTATCTCTATCTATCAATCTACCTACCTACCTATCTGTATCTATCTATCTACCTACCTACCTATCTGTATCTATCTACCTACCTACCTACCTATCTGTATGTATCTACCTACCTACCTACCTATCTCTATCTATCAATCCACCTACCTACCTATCTCTATCTATCTACCTACCTACCTATCTGTATCTATCTATCTACCTACCTACCTATCTGTATCTATCAATCTACCTACCTACCTATCTCTATCTATCTATCTACCTACCTACCTATCTCTATCTATCAATATACCTACCTACCTATCTGTATCTATCTACCTACCTATCTACCTATCTCTGTCTATCAATCTACCTACCTACCTATCTCTATCTATCTATCTACCTACCCACCTATCTGTATTTATCTATCTACCTACCTATCTGTATCTATCTACCTACCTACCTACGTATCTCTATCTACCTACCTACCTATCTCTATCAATCTACCTACCTACCTATCTCTATCTATCTATCTACCTATGTACTTATCTCTATCTATCAATCTACCTACCTACCTATCTCTATCTATCAATCTACCTACCTACCTATCTGTATCTATCTATCTACCTACCTACCTATCTGTATCTATCTACCTACCTACCTACCTATCTCTATCTATCTATCTACCTACCTACCTATCTGTATCTATCAATCTACCTACCTACCTATCTCTATCTATCTATCTACCTACTTACCTATCTGTATCTATCTATCTACCTACCTACCTATATGTATCTATCAATCTACCTACCTACCTATCTCTATCTATCGATCTACCTACCTACCTATCTCTATCTATCAATCTGCCTACCTACCTATCTGTATCTATCTACCTACCTACCTATCTATCTCTATCTATCAATCTACCTACCTACCTATCTGTATCTATCTATCTACCTACCTACCTACCTATCTGTATCTATCTATCTACCTACCTACCTATCTCTATCTATCTATCTACCTACCTACCTATCTCTATCTATCTATCTACCTACCTACCTATCTCTATCTATCTATCTATCTACCTACCTACCTATCTGTATCTATCAATCTACCTACCTACCTATCTGTATTTATCTATCTACCTACCTATCTGTATCTATCTACCTACCTACCTACGTATCTCTATCTATCTATCTACCTACCTACCTATCTCTATCTATCAATCTACCTACCTACCTATCTCTATGTATCTATCTATATACCTACCTATCTCTATCTATCAATCTACCTACCTACCTATCTGTATCTATCAATCTACCTACCTACCTATCTGTATCTATCTATCTACCTACCTACCTATCTGTATCTATCAATCTACCTACCTACCTATCTCTATCTATCTATCTACCTACCTACCTATCTCTATCTATCAATCTGCCTACCTACCTATCTGTATCTATCTATCTACCTACCTACCTATCTCTATCTATCTATCTATCTATCTATCTACCTACCTACCTATCTCTATCTATCTATCTACCTACCTACCTATCTGTATTTATTTATCTACCTACCTATCTGTATCTACCTACCTACCTACCTACGTATCTCTATCTATCTATCTACCTACCTACCTATCTCTATCTATCAATCTACCTACCTACCTATCTCTATCTATCTATCTACCTATCTACCTATCTCTATCTATCAATCTACCTACCTACCTATCTCTATCTATCTACCTACCTACCTACCTATCTGTATCTATATACCTACCTACCTACCTACCTATCTGTATCTATCAATCTACCTACCTATCTCTATCTATATATCTACCTACCTACCTATCTCTATCTATCTATCTACCTACCTACCTATCTGTATCTATCAATCTACCTACCTACCTATCTGTATCTATCTATATACCTACCTATCTCTATCTATCAATCTACCTACCTACCTATCTGTATCTATCTATCTACCTACATACCTATCTGTATCTATCGATCTACCTACCTACCTATCTCTATCTATCTATCTACCTACCTACCTATCTCTATCTATCAGTCTACCTACCTACCTATCTCTATCTATCTATCTACCTACCTACATATCTGAATCTATATATCTACCTACCTACCTATCTGTATCTAGCTATCTACCTATCTACCTATCTCTATCTATCAATCTACCTACCTACCTATCTCTATCTATCTATCTACCTACCCACCTATCTGTATTTATCTATCTACCTACCTATCTCTATCTATCAATCTACCTACCTACCTATCTGTATCTATCTATCTACCTATCTACCTACCTCTATCTATCAATCTACCTACCTACCTATCTGTATCTATCTATCTACCTACCTACCTATCTGTATCTATCTATCTAACTACCTACCTATCTGTATCTATCAATCTACCTACCTACCTATCTCTATCTATCTACCTACCTACCTACCTACCTATCTCTATCTATCTATCTACCTACCTACCTACCTATCTGTATCTATATATCTACCTACCTACCTACCTATCTGTATCTATCAATCTACCTACCTACCTATCTCTATCTATCAATCTACCTACCTACCTATCTCTATCTATCAATCTACCTACCTACCTATCTGTATCTATCTATCTAAATACCTACCTATCTGTATCTATCTATCTACCTATCTACCTATCTCTATCTATCTATCTACCTACCTACCTCTCTATCTATCTATCTACCTACCTACCTATCTCTATCTATCAATCTACCTACCTACCTATCTGTATCTATCTATCTACCTACCTACCTATCTGTATCTATCTACCTACCTACCTACATATCTCTATCTATATATCTACCTACCTACCTATCTCTATCTATCAATCTACCTACCTACCTATCTGTATCTATCAATCTACCTACCTACCTATCTCTATCTATCTATCTACCTACCTACCTATCTCTATCTATCAATCTACCTACCTACCTATCTGTATCTATCAATCTACCTACCTACCTATCTCTATCTATCTACCTACCTACCTACCTATCTCTATCAATCTACCTACCTACCTATCTCTATCTATCTACCTACCTACCTACCTATCTCTATCTATCAATCTACCTACCTACCTATCTGTATCTATCTATCTACCTACCTACCTATCTCTATCTATCTATCTACCTACCTACCTATCTCTATCTATCAATCTACCTACCTACATATCTGTATCTATCAATCTACATACCTACCTATCTCTATCTATCTACCTACCTACCTACCTATCTCTATCAATCTACCTACCTACCTATCTGTATCTATCTATCTACCTACCTACCTATCTGTATCTATCTACCTACCTACCTACATATCTCTATCTATCTATCTACCTACCTACCTATCTCTATCTATCAATCTACCTACCTACCTATCTGTATCTATCAATCTACCTACCTACCTATCTCTATCTATCTATCTACCTACCTACCTATCTCTATCTATCAATCTACCTACCTACCTATCTGTATCTATCTATCTACCTACCTACCTATCTGTATCTATCTACCTACCTACCTACATATCTCTATCTATCTATCTACCTACCTACCTATCTCTATCTATCAATCTACCTACCTACCTATCTGTATCTATCAATCTACCTACCTACCTATCTCTATCTATCTACCTACCTACCTACCTATCTCTATCTATCAATCTACCTACCTACCTATCTGTATCTATCAATCTACCTACCTACCTATCTCTATCTATCTACCTACCTACCTACCTATCTCTATCAATCTACCTACCTACCTATCTCTATCTATCTACCTACCTACCTACCTATCTCTATCTATCAATCTACCTACCTACCTATCTGTATCTATCTATCTACCTACCTACCTATCTCTATCTATCTATCTACCTACCTACCTATCTCTATCTATCAATCTACCTACCTACCTATCTGTATCTATCAATCTACATACCTACCTATCTCTATCTATCTACCTACCTACCTACCTATCTCTATCAATCTACCTACCTACCTATCTCTATCTATCTACCTACCTACCTACCTATCTCTATCTATCAATCTACCTACCTACCTATCTGTATCTATCTATCTACCTACCTACCTATCTGTATCTATCTATCTACCTACCTACCTATCTCTCTGTATCTATCTACCTACCTACCTATCTCTATCTATCTATCTACATACCTACCTATCACTATCTATCTATCTAACTACCTACCTATCTCTATCTATCAATCTACCTACCTACCTATCTGTATCTATCTATCTACCTACCTACCTATCTGTATCTATCTACCTACCTACCTACATATCTCTATCTATCTATCTACCTACCTATCTCTATCTATCAATCTACCTACCTACCTATCTGTATCTATCAATCTACCTACCTACCTATCTCTATCTATCTATCTACCTACCTACCTATCTCTATCTATCAATCTACCTACCTACCTATCTGTATCTATCAATCTACCTACCTACCTATCTCTATCTATCTACCTACCTACCTATCTCTATCAATCTACCTACCTACCTATCTCTATCTATCTACCTACCTACCTACCTATCTCTATCTATCAATCTACCTACCTACCTATCTGTATCTATCTATCTACCTACCTACCTATCTGTATCTATCTATCTACCTACCTACCTATCTCTATGTATCTATCTACCTACCTACCTATCTCTATCTATCTATCTACATACCTACCTATCTCTATCTATCTATCTACCTACCTACCTATCTCTATCTATCAATCTACCTACCTACCTATCTCTATCTATCTACCTACCTACCTATCTCTATCTATCTACCTACCTACCTATCTCTATCAATCTACCTACCTACCTATCTCTATCTATCTACCTACCTACCTACCTATCTCTATCTATCAATCTACCTACCTACCTATCTGTATCTATCTATCTACCTACCTACCTATCTGTATCTATCTACCTACCTACCTACCTATCTGTATGTATCTACCTACCTACCTACCTGTCTCTATCTATCAATCTACCTACCTACCTATCTCTATCTATCTACCTACCTACCTATCTGTATCTATCTATCTACCTACCTACCTATCTGTATCTATCAATCTACCTACCTACCTATCTCTATCTATCTATCTACCTACCTACCTATCTCTATCTATCAATATACCTACCTACCTATCTGTATCTATCAATCTACCTACCTACCTATCTCTATCTATCTATCTACCTACCTACCTATCTCTATCTATCAATCTACCTACCTACCTATCTGTATCTATCTATCTACCTACCTACCTATCTGTATCTATCTACCTACCTACCTACATATCTCTATCTATCTATCTACCTACCTACCTATCTCTATCTATCAATCTACCTACCTACCTATCTGTATCTATCAATCTACCTACCTACCTATCTCTATCTATCTACCTACCTACCTACCTATCTCTATCTATCAATCTACCTAACTACCTATCTGTATCTATCAATCTACCTACCTACCTATCTCTATCTATCTACCTACCTACCTACCTATCTCTATCAATCTACCTACCTACCTATCTCTATCTATCTACCTACCTACCTACCTATCTCTATCTATCAATCTACCTACCTACCTATCTGTATCTATCTATCTACCTACCGACCTATCTCTATCTATCTATCTACCTACCTACCTATCTCTATCAATCTACCTACCTACCTATCTGTATCTATCAATCTACATACCTACCTATCTCTATCTATCTACCTACCTACCTACCTATCTCTATCAATCTACCTACCTACCTATCTCTATCTATCTACCTACCTACCTACCTATCTCTATCTATCAATCTACCTACCTACCTATCTGTATCTATCTATCTACCTACCTACCTATCTGTATCTATCTATCTACCTACCTACCTATCTCTCTGTATCTATCTACCTACCTACCTATCTCTATCTATCTATCTACATACCTACCTATCACTATCTATCTATCTAACTACCTACCTATCTCTATCTATCAATCTACCTACCTACCTATCTGTATCTATCTATCTACCTACCTACCTATCTGTATCTATCTACCTACCTACCTACATATCTCTATCTATCTATCTACCTACCTATCTCTATCTATCAATCTACCTACCTACCTATCTGTATCTATCAATCTACCTACCTACCTATCTCTATCTATCTATCTACCTACCTACCTATCTCTATCTATCAATCTACCTACCTACCTATCTGTATCTATCAATCTACCTACCTACCTATCTCTATCTATCTACCTACCTACCTATCTCTATCAATCTACATACCTACCTATCTCTATCTATCTACCTACCTACCTACCTATCTCTATCTATCAATCTACCTACCTACCTATCTGTATCTATCTATCTACCTACCTACCTATCTGTATCTATCTATCTACCTACCTACCTATCTCTATGTATCTATCTACCTACCTACCTATCTCTATCTATCTATCTACATACCTACCTATCTCTATCTATCTATCTACCTACCTACCTATCTCTATCTATCAATCTACCTACCTACCTATCTCTATCTATCTACCTACCTACCTATCTCTATCTATATACCTACCTACCTATCTCTATCAATCTACCTACCTACCTATCTCTATCTATCTACCTACCTACCTACCTATCTCTATCTATCAATCTACCTACCTACCTATCTGTATCTATCTATCTACCTACCTACCTATCTGTATCTATCTACCTACCTACCTACCTATCTGTATGTATCTACCTACCTACCTACCTGTCTCTATCTATCAATCTACCTACCTACCTATCTCTATCTATCTACCTACCTACCTATCTGTATCTATCTATCTACCTACCTACCTATCTGTATCTATCAATCTACCTACCTACCTATCTCTATCTATCTATCTACCTACCTACCTATCTCTATCTATCAATATACCTACCTACCTATCTGTATCTATCAATCTACCTACCTACCTATCTCTATCTATCTATCTACCTACCTACCTATCTCTATCTATCAATCTACCTACCTACCTATCTGTATCTATCTATCTACCTACCTACCTATCTGTATCTATCTACCTACCTACCTACATATCTCTATCTATCTATCTACCTACCTACCTATCTCTATCTATCAATCTACCTACCTACCTATCTGTATCTATCAATCTACCTACCTACCTATCTCTATCTATCTACCTACCTACCTACCTATCTCTATCTATCAATCTACCTAACTACCTATCTGTATCTATCAATCTACCTACCTACCTATCTCTATCTATCTACCTACCTACCTACCTATCTCTATCAATCTACCTACCTACCTATCTCTATCTATCTACCTACCTACCTACCTATCTCTATCTATCAATCTACCTACCTACCTATCTGTATCTATCTATCTACCTACCGACCTATCTCTATCTATCTATCTACCTACCTACCTATCTCTATCAATCTACCTACCTACCTATCTGTATCTATCAATCTACATACCTACCTATCTCTATCTATCTACCTACCTACCTACCTATCTCTATCAATCTACCTACCTACCTATCTCTATCTATCTACCTACCTACCTACCTATCTCTATCTATCAATCTACCTACCTACCTATCTGTATCTATCTATCTACCTACCTACCTATCTGTATCTATCTATCTACCTACCTACCTATCTCTCTGTATCTATCTACCTACCTACCTATCTCTATCTATCTATCTACATACCTACCTATCACTATCTATCTATCTAACTACCTACCTATCTCTATCTATCAATCTACCTACCTACCTATCTGTATCTATCTATCTACCTACCTACCTATCTGTATCTATCTACCTACCTACCTACATATCTCTATCTATCTATCTACCTACCTACCTATCTCTATCTATCAATCTACCTACCTACCTATCTGTATCTATCAATCTACCTACCTACCTATCTGTATCTATCAATCTACCTACCTACCTATCTCTATCTATCTACCTACCTACCTACCTATCTCTATCAATCTACCTACCTACCTATCTCTATCTATCTACCTACCTACCTACCTATCTCTATCTATCAATCTACCTACCTACCTATCTGTATCTATCTATCTACCTACCTACCTATCTGTATCTATCAATCTACCTACCTACCTATCTCTATCTATCTACCTACCTACCTACCTATCTCTATCTATCTACCTACCTACCTACCCATCTCTATCTATCTATCTACCTACCTACCTATCTCTATCTATCAATCTACCTACCTACCTATCTCTATCTATCTACCTACCTACCTATCTCTATCTATCTACCTACCTACCTATCTCTATCAATCTACCTACCTACCTATCTCTATCTATCTACCTACCTACCTACCTATCTCTATCTATCAATCTACCTACCTACCTATCTGTATCTATCTATCTACCTACCTACCTATCTGTATCTATCTACCTACCTACCTACCTATCTGTATGTATCTACCTACCTACCTACCTATCTCTATCTATCAATCTACCTACCTACCTATCTCTATCTATCTACCTACCTACCTATCTGTATCTATCTATTTACCTACCTACCTATCTGTATCTATCAATCTACCTACCTACCTATCTCTATCTATCTATCTACCTACCTACCTATCACTATCTATCAATATACCTACCTACCTATCTGTATCTATCTACCTACCTATCTACCTATCTCTGTCTATCAATCTACCTACCTACCTATCTCTATCTATTTATCTACCTACCCACCTATCTGTATTTATCTATCTACCTACCTATCTGTATCTATCTACCTACCTCCCTACGTATCTCTATCTATCTACCTACCTACCTATCTCTATCTATCAATCTACCTACCTACCTATCTCTATCTATCTATCTACCTATGTACTTATCTCTATCTATCAATCTACCTACCTACCTATCTCTATCTATCAATCTACCTACCTACCTATCTGTATCTATCTATCTACCTACCTACCTATCTGTATCTATCTACCTACATACCTACCTATCTCTATCTATCTATCTACCTACCTACCTATCTGTATCTATCAATCTACCTACCTACCTATCTCTATCTATCTACCTACCTACCTATCTCTATCTATCAATCTACCTACCTACCTATCTGTATCTATCTATCTACCTACCTACCTATCTCTATCTATCAATCTACCTACCTACCTATCTCTATCTATCTATCTACCTACCCACCTATCTGTATTTATCTATCTACCTACCTATCTCTATCTATCAATCTACCTACCTACCTAACTCTATCTATCTACCTACCTACCTACCTATCTCTATCTATCTATCTACCTACCTACCTATCTGTATCTATCTATCTAACTACCTACCTATCTGTATCTATCAATCTACCTACCTACCTATCTCTATCTATCTATCTACCTACCTACCTATCTCTATCTATCTATCTATCTACCTACCTACCTATCTGTATCTATATATCTACCTACCTACCTATCTGTATCTATCAATCTACCTACCTACCTATCTCTATCAATCTACCTACCTACCTATCTCTATCTATCTACCTACTTACCTACCTATCTCTATCTATCAATCTACCTACCTACCTATCTGTATCTATCTATCTACCTACCTAAGTATCTGTATCTATCTACCTACCTACCTACCTACCTATCTGTATGTATATATCTACCTACCTACCTATCTCTATCTATCAATCTACCTACCTACCTATCTCTATCTATCTACCTACCTACCTATCTGTATCTATCTATCTACCTACCTACCTATCTGTATCTATCAATCTACCTACCTACCTATCTCTATCTATCTATCTACCTACCTACCTATCTCTATCTATCAATATACCTACCTACCTATCTGTATCTATCTACCTACCTATCTACCTATCTCTGTCTATCAATCTACCTACCTACCTATCTCTATCTATCTATCTACCTACCCACCTATCTGTATTTATCTATCTACCTACCTATCTGTATCTATCTACCTACCTACGTATCTCTATCTATCTACCTACCTACCTATCTCTATCAATCTACCTACCTACCTATCTCTATCTATCTATCTACCTATGTACTTATCTCTATCTATCAATCTACCTACCTACCTATCTCTATCTATCAATCTACCTACCTACCTATCTGTATCTATCTATCTACCTACCTACCTATCTGTATCTATCTACCTACCTACCTACCTATCTCTATCTATCTATCTATCTACCTACCTACCTACCTATCTGTATCTATCAATCTACCTACCTACCTATCTCTATCTATCTATCTACCTACCCACCTATCTGTATTTATCTATCTACCTACCTATCTGTATCTATCTACCTACCTACGTATCTCTATCTATCTACCTACCTACCTATCTCTATCTATCAATCTACCTACCTACCTATCTGTATCTATCTATCTACCTATCTACCTATCTCTATCTATCAATCTACCTACCTACCTATCTCTATCTATCTATCTACCTACCCACCTATCTGTATTTATCTATCTACCTACCTATCTCTATCTATCTATCTACCTACCTACCTCTCTATCTATTTATCTACCTACCTACCTATCTCTATCTATCAATCTACCTACCTACCTATCTGTATCTATCTATCTACCTACCTACCTATCTGTATCTATCTACCTACCAACCTACATATCTCTATCTATCTACCTACCTACCTACCTATCTCTATCTATCAATCTACCTACCTACCTATCTGTATCTATCAATCTACCTACCTACCTATCTCTATCTATCTATCTACCTACCTACCTATCTCTATCTATCAATCTACCTACCTACCTATCTGTATCTATCAATCTACCTACCTACCTATCTCTATCTATCTACCTACCTACCTACCTATCTCTATCAATCTACCTACCTACCTATCTCTATCTATCTACCTACCTACCTACCTATCTCTATCTATCAATCTACCTACCTACCTATCTGTATCTATCTATCTACCTGCCTACCTATCTGTATCTATCTACCTACCTACCTATCTCTATGTATCTATCTACCTACCTACCTATCTCTATCTATCTATCTACATACCTACCTATCTCTATCTATCTATCTACCTACCTACCTATCTCTATCTATCAATCTACCTACCTACCTATCTCTATCTATCTACCTACCTACCTATCTCTATCTATCTATCTACCTACCTACCTATCTGTATCTATCTATCTACCTACCTACCTATCTGTATCTATCTACCTACCTACCTATCTCTATCTATCTATCTACCTACCTACCTATCTCTATCAATCTACCTACCTACCTATCTCTATCTATCTACCTACCTACCTACCTATCTCTATCTATCAATCTACCTACCTACCTATCTGCATCTATCTATCTACCTACCTACCTATCTGTATCTATCTACCTACCTACCTACCTATCTGATTGTATCTATCTACCTACCTACCTATCTCTATCTATCAATCTACCTACCTATCTCTATCTGTCTACCTACCTACCTATCTGTATCTATCAATATACCTACCTACCTATCTGTATCTATCTACCTACCTATCTACCTATCTCTGTCTATCAATCTACCTACCTACCTATCTCTATCTATCTATCTACCTACCCACCTATCTGTATTTATCTATCTACCTACCTATCTGTATCTATCTACCTACCTACCTACGTATCTCTATCTATCTACCTACCTACCTATCTCTATCTATCAATCTACCTACCTACCTATCTCTATCTATCTATCTACCTATGTACTTATCTCTATCTATCAATCTACCTACCTACCTATCTCTATCTATCAATCTACCTACCTACCGATCTGTATCTATCTATCTACCTACCTACCTATCTGTATCTATCTACCTACCTACCTACCTATCTCTATCTATCTATCTACCTACCTACCTATCTGTATCTATCAATCTACCTACCTACCTATCTCTATCTATCTATCTACCTACCTACCTATCTCTATCTATCAATCTACCTACCTACCTATCTGTATCTATCTATCTACCTATCTACCTATCTCTATCTATCAATCTACCTACCTACCTATCTCTATCTATCTATCTACCTACCCACCTATCTGTATTTATCTATCTACCTACCTATCTCTATCTATCAATCTACCTACCTACCTATCTCTATCTATCTACCTACCTACCTACCTATCTCTATCTATCTATCTACCTACCTACCTATCTCTATCTATCTATCTAACTACCTACCTATCTGTATCTATCAATCTACCTACCTACGTATCTCTATCTATCTACCTACCTACCTATCTCTATCTATCTATCTATCTACCTACCTACCTACCTACCTACCTATCTGTATCTATATATCTACCTACCTACCTATCTGTATCTATCAATCTACCTACCTACCTATCTCTATCTATCAATCTACCTACCTACCTATCTGTATCTATCAATCTACCTACCTACCTATTTTTATCTATCTATATACCTACCTACCTATCTCTATCTATCAATCTACCTACCTACCTATCTGTATCTATCTATCTAAATACCTACCTATCTGTATCTATCTACCTACCTATCTACCTATCTCTGTCTATCAATCTACCTACCTACCTATCTCTATCTATCTATCTACCTACCCACCTATCTGTATTTATCTATCTACCTACCTATCTGTATCTATCTACCTACCTACCTACCTATCTCTATCTATCTACCTACCTACCTCTCTATCTATCTATCTATCTACCTACCTACCTATCTCTATCTATCAATCTACCTACCTACCTATCTGTATCTATCTACCTACCTACCTATCTGTATCTATCTACCTACCTACCTACATATCTCTATCTATCTATCTACCTACCTACCTAACTCTATCTATCAATCTACCTACCTACCTATCTGTATCTATCAATCTACCTACCTACCTATCTCTATCTATCTATCTACCTACCTACCTATCTCTATCTATCAATCTACCTACCTACCTATCTGTATCTATCAATCTACCTACCTACCTATCTCTATCTATCTACCTACCTACCTACCTACCTACCTATCTTTATCAATCTACCTACCTACCTATCTCTATCTATCTACCTACCTACCTACCTATCTCTATCTATCTATCTACCTACCTACCTATCTGTATCTATCAATCTACCTACCTACCTATCTCTATCTATCTATCTACCTACCTACCTATCTCTATCTATCAATCTACCTACCTACCTATCTGTATCTATCTATCTACCTATCTACCTATCTCTATCTATCAATCTACCTACCTACCTATCTCTATCTATCTATCTACCTACCCACCTATCTGTATTTATCTATCTACCTACCTATCTCTATCTATCAATCTACCTACCTACCTATCTCTATCTATCTACCTACCTACCTACCTATCTCTATCTATCTATCTACCTACCTACCTACCTACCTATCTGTATCTATATATCTACCTACCTACCTATCTGTATCTATCAATCTACCTACCTACCTATCTCTATCTATCAATCTACCTACCTACCTATCTGTATCTATCAATCTACCTACCTACCTATTTTTATCTATCTATATACCTACCTACCTATCTCTATCTATCAATCTACCTACCTACCTATCTGTATCTATCTATCTAAATACCTACCTATCTGTATCTATCTACCTACCTATCTACCTATCTCTGTCTATCAATCTACCTACCTACCTATCTCTATCTATCTATCTACCTACCCACCTATCTGTATTTATCTATCTACCTACCTATCTGTATCTATCTACCTACCTACCTACCTATCTCTATCTATCTACCTACCTACCTCTCTATCTATCTATCTACCTACCTACCTATCTCTATCTATCAATCTACCTACCTACCTATCTGTATCTATCTACCTACCTACCTATCTGTATCTATCTACCTACCTACCTACATATCTCTATCTATCTATCTACCTACCTACCTAACTCTATCTATCAATCTACCTACCTACCTATCTGTATCTATCAATCTACCTACCTACCTATCTCTATCTATCTATCTACCTACCTACCTATCTCTATCTATCAATCTACCTACCTACCTATCTGTATCTATCAATCTACCTACCTACCTATCTCTATCTATCTACCTACCTACCTACCTACCTATCTTTATCAATCTACCTACCTACCTATCTCTATCTATCTACCTACCTACCTACCTATCTCTATCTATCAATCTACCTACCTACCTATCTGTATCTATCTATCTACCTACCTACCTATCTCTATCTATCTATCTACCTACCTACCTATCTCTATCTATCTATCTACCTACCTACCTATCTCTATCTATCAATCTACCTACCTACCTATCTATCTATCTACCTACCTACCTATCTGTATCTATCTATCTACCTACCTACCTATCTCTATCTATCAATCTACCTACCTACCTATCTGTATCTATCAATCTACCTACCTACATATCTCTATCTATCTATCTACCTACCTACCTATCTCTATCTATCTATCTATCTATCTACCTACCTACCTACCTATCTGTATCTATCTATCTACCTACCTACCTATCTCTATCAATCTACCTACCTACCTATCTCTATCTATCTACCTACCTACCTATCTCTATCTATCTATCTACCTACCTATCTCTATCTATCTACCTACCTACCTATCTCTATCTATCTACCTACCTACCTACCTATCTCTATCTATAAATCTACCTACTTACCTATCTGTATCTATCTATCTACCTACCTACCTATCTGTATCTATCAATCTACCTACCTACCTATCTCTATCTATCTACCTACCTACCTACCTATCTCTATCAATTTACCTACCTACCTATCTCTATCTATATACCTACCTACCTACCTATCTCTATCTATCAATCTACCTACCTACCTATCTGTATCTATCTATCTACCTACCTACCTATCTGTATCTATCTACCTACCTACCTACCTATCTCTATCTATCTATCTACCTACCTACCTATCTCTATCTATCTATCTACCTACTTACCTATCTCTATCTATCTATCTATCTACCTACCTACCTATCTGTATCTATCAATCTACCTACCTACCTATCTCTATCTATCAATCTACCTACCTACCTATCTCTATCTATCTATCTATCTATCTACCTACCTACCTATCTGTATCTATCTATCTACCTACCTACCTATCTGTATCTATCTACCTACCTACCTACCTATCTCTATCTATCTATCTACCTACCTACCTATCTCTATCTATCTATCTACCTACCTACCTATCTCTATCTATCAATCTACCTACCTACCTATCTGTATCTATCTATCTACCTATCTACCTATCTCTATCTATCAATCTACCTACCTACCTATCTCTATCTATCTACCTACCTACCTATCTCTATCAATCTACCTACCTACCTATCTGTATCTATCTATCTACCTACCTACCTATCTGTATCTATCTATCTACCTACCTACCTATCTGTATTTATCTATCTACCTATCTACCGATCTCTATCAATCTACCTACCTACCTATCTCTATCTATCTATCTACCTACCTACTTACCTATCTGTATCTATCTATCTACCTACATACCTATCTGTAAATATCTATCTACCTACCTACCTATCTCTATCTATCAATCTACCTACTTACCTATCTCTATCTATCTATCTACCTACCTACATATCTGTATCTATATATCTACCTACCTACCTATCAGTATCTATCTATCTACCTATCTACCTATCTCTATCTATCAATCTACCTACCTACCTATCTCTATCTATCTATCTACCTACCCACCTATCTGTATTTATCTATCTGCCTACCTATCTCTATCTATCAATCTACCTACCTACCTATATGTATCTATCTATCTACATATCTACCTATCTCTATCAATCTACATACCTACCTATCTGTATCTATCTATCTACCTACCTACCTATCAGTATCTATCTACCTACCTACCTACCTATCTGTATCCATCAATCTACCTATCTACGTATCTCTATCAATCTACCTACCTACCTATCTGTATCTATCT
This sequence comes from Crotalus helleri, assembly GCA_024509115.1. Classification (NCBI taxonomy): domain Eukaryota; kingdom Metazoa; phylum Chordata; class Lepidosauria; order Squamata; family Viperidae; genus Crotalus; species Crotalus helleri. Next base: position 362,650 of record JAKSXO010000131.1, read on the forward strand.
ATCTACCTACCTACCTATCTGTATCTATCAATCTACCTACCTACCTATCTCTATCTATCTATCTACCTACCTACCTATCTCTATCTATCTATCTATCTATCTATCTATCTATCTATCTATCTATCTATCTATCTATCTATCTATCTACCTACCTACCTACCTACCTATCTCTATCTATCAATCTACCTACCTACCTATCTGTATCTATCTATCTACCTACCTACCTATCTGTATCTATCAATCTACCTACCTACCTATCTCTATCTATTTACCTACCCACCTATCTGTATTTATCTATCTACCTACCTATCTGTATCTATCTACCTACCTACCTACCTATCTGTATCTATCAATCTACCTACCTACCTACCTATCTCTATCTAGCAATCTACCTACCTACCTATCTCTATCTATCTATCTACCTACCCACCTATCTGTATTTATCTATCTACCTACCTATCTGTATCTATCTACCTACCTACCTACCTATCTGTATCTATCTATCTACCTACCTACCTATCTCTATCTATCTATCTACCTACCTACCTATCTCTATCTATCAATCTACCTACTTACCTATCTCTATCTATCTACCTACCTACATATCTGTATCTATATATCTACCTACCTACCTATCTGTATCTATCTATCTACCTATCTACCTATCTCTATCTATCAATCTACCTACCTACCTATCTCTATCTATCTATGTACCTACCCACCTATCTGTATTTATCTATCTACCTACCTATCTCTATCTATCAATCTACCTACCTACCTATCTGTATCTATCTATCTACCTATCTACCTATCTCTATCTATGAATCTACATTCCTACCTATCTGTATCTATCTACCTACCTACCTATCTGTATCTATCTACCTACCTACCTACCTATCTGTATCTATCAATCTACCTACCTACCTATCTCTATCTATCAATCTACCTACCTACCTATCTGTATCTATCTATCTACCTACCTACCTATTTCTATCTATCAATCTACCTACCTATCTGTATCTATCTACCTACCTACCTACCTATCTCTATCTATCTATCTACCTACCTACCTATCTCTATCTATCAATCTACCTACCTACCTATCTGTATCTATCAATCTACCTACCTACCTATCTCTATCTATCTATCTACCTACCTACCTATCTCTACCTATCAATCTACCTACCTACCTATCTGTATCTATCAATCTACCTACCTACCTATCTCTATCTATCTACCTACCTACCTACCTATCTCTATCAATCTACCTACCTACCTATCTCTATCTATCTACCTACCTACCTACCTATCTCTATCTATCAATCTACCTACCTACCTATCTGTATCTATCTATCTACCTACCTACCTATCTGTATCTATTTATCTACCTACCTATCTCTATCTATCTATCTACCTACCTACCTATCTCTATCTATCTATCTACCTACCTACCTATCTGTATCTATCAATCTACCTACCTACCTATCTCTATCTATCTATCTACCTACCTACCTATCTCTATCTATCTATCTACCTACCTACCTATCTCTATCTATCAATCTACCTACCTACCTATCTGTATCTATCTATCTACCTATCTACCTATCTCTATCTATCAATCTACCTACCTACCTATCTCTATCTATCTATCTACCTACCCACCTATCTGTATTTATCTATCTACCTACCTATCTCTATCAATCTATCTACCTACCTATCTGTATCTATCTATCTACCTACCTATCTACCTATCTCTATGTATGAATCTACATACCTACCTATCTGTATCTATCTATCTACCTACCTACCTATCTGTATCTATCTACCTACCTACCTACCTATCTGTATCTATCAATCTACCTACCTACCTATCTCTATCTATCAATCTACCTACCTACCTATCTGTATCTATCAATCTACCTACCTACCTATCTCTATCTACCTATCTACCTACCTATCTCTATCAATCTACCTACCTACCTATCTCTATCTATCTACCTACCTACCTACCTATCTCTATCTATCAATCTACCTACCTACCTATCTGTATCTATCTATCTACCTACCTACATATCTGTATCTATCTACCTACCTACCTACCTATCTGTATCATCAATCTACCTACCTACCTGTCTCTATCTATCTATCTGTCTACCTACCTATCTATCTCTATCTATCTATCTACCTACCTACCTATCTCTATCTATCTATCTACCTACCTACCTATCTGTATCTATTAATCTACCTACCTACCTATCTCTATCTACCTACCTACCTACCTACCTATCTCTATCTATCAATCTACCTACCTACCTATAAGTATCTATCTACCTACCTACCTACCTATGTCTATCTATCTATCTACCTACCTACCTATCTCTATCTATCTACCTACCTACCTACCTACCTATCTCTATCTATCAATCTACCTACCTACCTATCTGTATCTATCTACCTACCTACCTATCTCTATCTATCTATCTACCTACCTACCTATCTCTATCTATCTACCTACCTACCTACCTATCTCTATCTATCAATCTACCTACCTACCTATCTCTATCTATCTATCTACCTACCTACATATCTGTATCTATCTACCTACCTACCTACCTATCTGTATCTATCTATCTACCTACCTACCTATCTGTATCTATCTATCTACCTACCTACCTATCTGTATCTATCAATCTACCTACCTACCTATCTCTATCTATCTATCTACCTACCTACATATCTGTATCTATCTACCTACCTACCTATCTGTATCTATATATCTACCTAGCTACCTATCTCTATCTATCAATCTACCTACCTACCTATCTCTATCTATCTATCTACCTACCCACCTATCTGTATTTATCTATCTACCTAAATATCTGTATCTATATATCTACCTACCTACCTATCTCTATCTATCTACATACCTACCTACCTATCTCTATCTATCAATCTACCTACCTACCTATCTGTATCTATCAATCTACCTACCTACCTATCTCTATCTATCAATCTACCTACCTACCTATCTGTATCTATCAATCTACCTACCTACCTATCTCTATCTATCTACCTACCTACATATCTGTATCTATCTATCTACCTACCTACCTATCTCTATCTATCTATCTACCTACCTACCTATCTCTATCTACCTACCTACCTACCTACCTATCTCTATCTATCAATCTACCTACCTACCTATAAGTATCTATCTACCTACCTACCTACCTATGTCTATCTATCTATCTACCTACCTACCTATCTCTATCTATCTACCTACCTACCTACCTACCTATCTCTATCTATCAATCTACCTACCTACCTATCTGTATCTATCTACCTACCTACCTATCTCTATCTATCTATCTACCTACCTACCTATCTCTATCTATCTACCTACCTACCTACCTATCTCTATCTATCAATCTACCTACCTACCTATCTCTATCTATCTATCTACCTACCTACATATCTGTATCTATCTACCTACCTACCTACCTATCTGTATCTATCTATCTACCTACCTACCTATCTGTATCTATCTATCTACCTACCTACCTATCTGTATCTATCAATCTACCTACCTACCTATCTCTATCTATCTATCTACCTACCTACATATCTGTATCTATCTACCTACCTACCTATCTGTATCTATATATCTACCTAGCTACCTATCTCTATCTATCAATCTACCTACCTACCTATCTCTATCTATCTATCTACCTACCCACCTATCTGTATTTATCTATCTACCTAAATATCTGTATCTATATATCTACCTACCTACCTATCTCTATCTATCTACATACCTACCTACCTATCTCTATCTATCAATCTACCTACCTACCTATCTGTATCTATCAATCTACCTACCTACCTATCTCTATCTATCAATCTACCTACCTACCTATCTGTATCTATCAATCTACCTACCTACCTATCTCTATCTATCTACCTACCTACATATCTGTATCTATCTATCTACCTACCTACCTATCTCTATCTATCTATCTACCTACCTACATATCTGTATCTATCTACCTACCTCCCTATCTGTATCTATATATCTACCTACCTACCTATCTCTATCTATCAATCTACCTACCTACCTATCTCTATCTATCTATCTACCTACCCACCTATCTGTATTTATCTATCTACCTACATATCTGTATCTATATATCTACCTACCTACCTATCTCTATCTATCTACCTAACTACCTACCTATCTCTATCTATCAATCTACCTACCTACCTATCTGTATCTATCTATCTACCTACCTACCTATCTCTATCTATCTACCTACCTACCTACCTATCTGTATCTATCTATCTACCTACCTACCTATCTCTATCTATCTATCTACCTACCTACCAATCTCTATCTATCAATCTACCTACCTACCTATCTCTATCTATCAATCTACCTACCCACCTATCTGTATCTATCTATCTACCTACCTACCTATCTGTATCTATCAATCTACCTACCTACCTATCTCTATCTATCTATCTACCTACCCACCTATCTGTATTTATCTATCTACCTACATATCTGTATCTATATATCTACCTACCTACCTATCTCTATCTATCTACCTAACTACCTACCTATCTCTATCTATCAATCTACCTACCTACCTATCTGTATCTATCTATCTACCTACCTACCTATCTCTATCTATCTATCTACCTACCTACCTATCTGTATCTATCTATCTACCTACCTACCTATCTCTATCTATCTATCTACCTACCTACCAATCTCTATCTATCAATCTACCTACCTACCTATCTCTATCTATCAATCTACCTACCCACCTATCTGTATCTATCTATCTACCTACCTACCTATCTGTATCTATCAATCTACCTACCTACCTATCTCTATCTATCTATCTACCTACCCACCTATCTGTATTTATCTATCTACCTACATATCTGTATCTATATATCTACCTACCTACCTATCTCTATCTATCTACCTAACTACCTACCTATCTCTATCTATCAATCTACCTACCTACCTATCTGTATCTATCTATCTACCTACCTACCTATCTCTATCTATCTATCTACCTACCTACCTATCTGTATCTATCTATCTACCTACCTACCTATCTCTATCTATCTATCTACCTACCTACCAATCTCTATCTATCAATCTACCTACCTACCTATCTCTATCTATCAATCTACCTACCCACCTATCTGTATCTATCTATCTACCTACCTACCTATCTCTATCTATCTATCTACCTACCTACCAATCTCTATCTATCAATCTACCTACCTACCTATCTCTATCTATCTATCTACCTACCCACCTATCTGTATTTATCTATCTACCTACATATCTGTATCTATATATCTACCTACCTACCTATCTCTATCTATCTACCTAACTACCTACCTATCTCTATCTATCAATCTACCTACCTACCTATCTGTATCTATCTATCTACCTACCTACCTATCTCTATCTATCTATCTACCTACCTACCTATCTGTATCTATCTATCTACCTACCTACCTATCTCTATCTATCTATCTACCTACCTACCAATCTCTATCTATCAATCTACCTACCTACCTATCTCTATCTATCAATCTACCTACCCACCTATCTGTATCTATCTATCTACCTACCTACCTATCTGTATCTATCAATCTACCTACCTACCTATCTCTATCTATCTATCTACCTACCCACCTATCTGTATTTATCTATCTACCTACATATCTGTATCTATATATCTACCTACCTACCTATCTCTATCTATCTACCTAACTACCTACCTATCTCTATCTATCAATCTACCTACCTACCTATCTGTATCTATCTATCTACCTACCTACCTATCTCTATCTATCTATCTACCTACCTACCTATCTGTATCTATCTATCTACCTACCTACCTATCTCTATCTATCTATCTACCTACCTACCAATCTCTATGTATCAATCTACCTACCTACCTATCTCTATCTATCAATCTACCTACCCACCTATCTGTATCTATCTATCTACCTACCTACCTATCTGTATCTATCAATCTACCTACCTACCTATCTCTATCTATCAATCTACCTACCTACCTATCTCTATCTATCTATCTACCTACCCACCTAACTGTATTTATCTATCTACCTACATATCTGTATCTATATATCTTCCTACCTACCTATCTCTATCTATCTACCTAACTACCTACCTATCTCTATCTATCAATCTACCTACCTACCTATCTGTATCTATCAATCTACCTACCTACCAATCTCTATCTATCAATCTACCTACCTACCTATCTCTATCTATCAATCTACCTACCCACCTATCTGTATCTATCTATCATCAATCTACCTACCTACCTATCTCTATCTATCTATCTAACTACCTACCTATCTCTATCTATCTATCTACCTACCTACCTATCTCTATCTATCTACCTAACTACCTATCTGTATATATCAATCTACCTACCTACCTATCTCTATCTATCAATCTACCTACCTACCTATCTGTATCTATCTATCTACCTACCTACCTATTTCTATCTATCAATCTACCTACCTATCTGTATCTATCTACCTACCAACCTACCTATCTCTATCTATCTATCTACCTACCTACCTATCTCTATCTATCAATCTACCTACCTACCTATCTGTATCTATCAATCTACCTACCTACCTATCTCTATCTATCTATCTATCTACCTACCTACCTATCTCTATCTATCAATCTACCTACCTACCTATCTGTATCTATCAATCTACCTACCTACCTATCTCTATCTACCTATCTACCTACCTATCTCTATCAATCTACCTACCTACCTATCTCTATCTATCTACCTACCTACCTACCTATCTCTATCTATCAATCTACCTACCTACCTATCTGATTCTATCTATCTACCTACCTACATATCTGTATCTATCTACCTACCTACCTACCTATCTGTATCATCTATCTACCTACCTACCTGTCTCTATCTATCTATCTGTCTACCTACCTACCTATCTCTATCTATCTATCTACCTACCTACCTATCTCTATCTATCTATCTACCTACCTACCTATCTGTATCTATTAATCTACCTACCTACCTATCTCTATCTACCTACCTACCTACCTACCTATCTCTATCTATCAATCTACCTACCTACCTATAAGTATCTATCTACCTACCTACCTACCTATGTCTATCTATCTACCTACCTACCTACCTACCTATCTCTATCTATCAATCTACCTACCTACCTATCTGTATCTATCTACCTACCTACCTATCTCTATCTATCTATCTACCTACCTACCTATCTCTATCTATCTACCTACCTACCTACCTACCTACCTACCTATCTCTATCTATCAATCTACCTACCTACCTATCTCTATCTATCTATCTACCTACCTACATATCTGTATCTATCTACCTACCTACCTACCTATCTGTATCTATCTATCTACCTACCTACATATCTGTATCTATCTATCTACCTACCTACCTATCTGTATCTATCAATCTACCTACCTACCTATCTCTATCTATCTATCTACCTACCTACATATCTGTATCTATCTACCTACCTACCTATCTGTATCTATATATCTACCTAGCTACCTATCTCTATCTATCAATCTACCTACCTACCTATCTCTATCTATCTATCTACCTACCCACCTATCTGTATTTATCTATCTACCTACATATCTGTATCTTTATATCTACCTACCTACCTATCTCTATCTATCTACATACCTACCTACCTATCTCTATCTATCAATCTACCTACCTACCTATCTGTATCTATCAATCTACCTACCTACCTATCTCTATCTATCAATCTACCTACCTACCTATCTGTATCTATCAATCTACCTACCTACCTATCTCTATCTATCTACCTACCTACATATCTGTATCTATCTATCTACCTACCTACCTATCTCTATCTATCTATCTACCTACCTACATATCTGTATCTATCTACCTACCTCCCTATCTGTATCTATATATCTACCTACCTACCTATCTCTATCTATCAATCTACCTACCTACCTATCTCTATCTATCTATCTACCTACCCACCTATCTGTATTTATCTATCTACCTACATATCTGTATCTATATATCTACCTACCTACCTATCTCTATCTATCTACCTAACTACCTACCTATCTCTATCTATCAATCTACCTACCTACCTATCTGTATCTATCTATCTACCTACCTACCTATCTCTATCTATCTATCTACCTACCTACCTATCTGTATCTATCTATCTACCTACCTACCTATCTCTATCTATCTATCTACCTACCTACCAATCTCTATCTATCAATCTACCTACCTACCTATCTCTATCTATCAATCTACCTACCCACCTATCTGTATCTATCTATCTACCTACCTACCTATCTGTATCTATCAATCTACCTACCTACCTATCTCTATCTATCTATCTACCTACCCACCTATCTGTATTTATCTATCTACCTACATATCTGTATCTATATATCTACCTACCTACCTATCTCTATCTATCTACCTAACTACCTACCTATCTCTATCTATCAATCTACCTACCTACCTATCTTTATCTATCTATCTACCTACCTACCTATCTCTATCTATCTATCTACCTACCTACCTATCTGTATCTATCTATCTACCTACCTACCTATCTCTATCTATCTATCTACCTACCTACCAATCTCTATCTATCAATCTACCTACCTACCTATCTCTATCTATCAATCTACCTACCCACCTATCTGTATCTATCTATCTACCTACCTACCTACCTATCTGTATCTATCAATCTACCTACCTACCTATCTCTATCTATCTATCTACCTACCCACCTATCTGTATTTATCTATCTACCTACATATCTGTATCTATATATCTACCTACCTACCTATCATTATCTATCTACCTAACTACCTACCTATCTCTATCTATCAATCTACCTACCTACCTATCTGTATCTATCTATCTACCTACCTACCTATCTCTATCTATCTATCTACCTACCTACCTATCTGTATCTATCTATCTACCTACCTACCTATCTCTATCTATCTATCTATCTACCTACCTACCAATCTCTATCTATCAATCTACCTACCTACCTATCTCTATCTATCAATCTACCTACCCACCTATCTGTATCTATCTATCTACCTACCTACCTATCTGTATCTATCAATCTACCTACCTACCTATCTCTATCTATCAATCTACCTACCTACCTATCTCTATCTATCTATCTACCTACCCACCTAACTGTATTTATCTATCTACCTACATATCTGTATCTATATATCTTCCTACCTACCTATCTCTATCTATCTACCTAACTACCTACCTATCTCTATCTATCAATCTACCTACCTACCTATCTGTATCTATCAATCTACCTACCTACCAATCTCTATCTATCAATCTACCTACCTACCTATCTCTATCTATCAATCTACCTACCCCCCTATCTGTATCTATCTATCTACCTACCTACCTTTCTGTATCTATCAATCTACCTACCTACCTATCTCTATCTATCTATCTACCTACCTACCTATCTCTATCTATCTATCTACCTACCTACCTATCTCTATCTATCTACCTAACTACCTATCTGTATCTATCAATCTACCTACCTACCTATCTCTATCTATCTATCTACCTACCTACCTATCTCTATCTATCTTTCTACCTACCTACCTATCTGTATCTATCTATCTACCTACCTACCTATCTCTATCTACCTACCTACCTACCTATCTCTATCAATCTACCTACCTACCTATCTCTATCTATCTACCTACCTACCTATCTCTATCTATCAATCTACCTACCTACCTATCTGTATCTATCTATCTACCTACCTACATATCTGTATCTATCTACCTACCTACCTACCTATCTGTATCATCTATCTACCTACCTACCTGTCTCTATCTATCTATCTGTCTACCTACCTACCTATCTCTATCTATCTATCTACCTACCTACCTATCTCTATCTATCAATCTACCTACCTACCTATCTCTATCTATCAATCTACCTACCTACCTATAAGTATCTATCTACCTACCTACCTACCTATGTCTATCTATCTATCTACCTACCTACCTATCTCTATCTATCTATCTACCTACCTACCTACCTATCTCTATCTATCAATCTACCTACCTACCTATCTGTATCTATCTACCTACCTACCTATCTCTATCTATCTATCTACCTACCTACCTATCTCTATCTATCTACCTACCTACCTACCTATCTCTATCTATCTATCTACCTACCTACATATCTGTATCTATCTACCTACCTACCTACCTATCTGTATCTATCTATCTACCTACCTACATATCTGTATCTATCTATCTACCTACCTACCTATCTGTATCTATCAATCTACCTACCTACCTATCTCTATCTATCTATCTACCTACCTACATATCTGTATCTATCTACCTACCTACCTATCTGTATCTATATATCTACCTACCTACCTATCTCTATCTATCAATCTACCTACCTACCTATCTCTATCTATCTATCTACCTACCCACCTATCTGTATTTATCTATCTACCTACATATCTGTATCTATATATCTACCTACCTACCTATCTCTATCTATCTACCTACCTACCTACCTATCTCTATCTATCAATCTACCTACCTACCTATCTGTATCTATCAATCTACCTACCTACCTATCTCTATCTATCAATCTACCTACCTACCTATCTGTATCTATCTATCTACCTACCTACCTATCTGTATCTATCAATCTACCTACCTACCTATCTCTATCTATCTACCTACCTACATATCTGTATCTATCTATCTACCTACCTACCTATCTCTATCTATCTATCTATCTACCTACCTACATATCTGTATCTATCTACCTACCTCCCTATCTGTATCTATATATCTACCTACCTACCTATCTCTATCTATCAATCTACCTACCTACCTATCTCTATCTATCTACCTACCTACCTACATATCTGTATCTATCTACCTACCTACCTACCTATCTGTATCTATCTATCTATCTACCTACATATCTGTATCTATCTATCTACCTACCTACCTATCTGTATCTATCAATCTACCTACCTACCTATCTCTATCTATCTATCTACCTACCTACATATCTGTATCTATCTACCTACCTACCTATCTGTATCTATATATCTACCTACCTACCTATCTCTATCTATCAATCTACCTACCTACCTATCTCTATCTATCTATCTACCTACCCACCTATCTGTATTTATCTATCTACCTACATATCTGTATCTATATATCTACCTACCTACCTATCTCTATCTATCTACCTACCTACCTACCTACCTATCTCTATCTATCAATCTACCTACCTACCTATCTGTATCTATCAATCTACCTACCTACCTACCTATCTCTATCTATCAATCTACCTACCTACCTATCTGTATCTATCTATCTACCTACCTACCTATCTGTATCTATCAATCTACCTACCTACCTATCTCTAACTATCTACCTACCTACATATCTGTATCTATCTACCTACCTACCTACCTATCTCTATCTATCTATCTACCTACCTACATATCTGTATCTATCTACCTACCTCCCTATCTGTATCTATATATCTACCTACCTACCTATCTCTATCTATCAATCTACCTACCTACCTATCTCTATCTATCTATCTACCTACCCACCTATCTGTATTTATCTATCTACCTACATATCTGTATCTATATATCTACCTACCTACCTATCTCTATCTATCTACCTAACTACCTACCTATCTCTATCTATCAATCTACCTACCTACCTACCTATCTGTATCTATCTATCTACCTACCTACCTATCTCTATCTATCTATCTACCTACCTACCTATCTGTATCTATCTATCTACCTACCTACCTATCTCTATCTATCTATCTACCTACCTACCTATCTCTATCTATCAATCTACCTACCTACCTATCTCTATCTAGCTATCTACCTACCTACCTATCTGTATCTATCTATCTACCTACCTACCTATCTCTATCTATCTATCTACCTACCTACCTATCTCTATCTATCAATCTACCTACCTACATATCTCTATCTATCTATCTACCTACCTACCTATCTGTATCTATATATCTACCTACCTACCTATCTGTATCTATCAATCTACCTACCTACCAATCTCTATCTATCAATCTACCTACCTACCTATCTCTATCTATCAATCTACCTACCCACCTATCTGTATCTATCTATCTACCTACCTACCTATCTGTATCTATCAATCTACCTACCTACCTATCTCTATCTATCTATCTACCTACCCACCTATCTGTATTTATCTATCTACCTACATATCTGTATCTATATATCTACCTACCTACCTATCTCTATCTATCTACATACCTACCTACCTATCTCTATCTATCAATCTACCTACCTACCTATCTGTATCTATCAATCTACCTACCTACCTATCTCTATCTATCAATCTACCTACCTACCTATCTGTATCTATCAATCTACCTACCTACCTATCTCTATCTATCTACCTACCTACATATCTGTATCTATCTATCTACCTACCTACCTATCTCTATCTATCTATCTACCTACCTACATATCTGTATCTATCTACCTACCTCCCTATCTGTATCTATATATCTACCTACCTACCTATCTCTATCTATCAATCAACCTACCTACCTATCTCTATCTATCTATCTACCTACCCACCTATCTGTATTTATCTATCTACCTACATATCTGTATCTATATATCTACCTACCTACCTATCTCTATCTATCTACCTAACTACCTACCTATCTCTATCTATCAATCTACCTACCTACCTATCTGTATCTATCTATCTACCTACCTGCCTATCTCTATCTATCTATCTACCTACCTACCTATCTGTATCTATCTATCTACCTACCTACCTATCTCTATCTATCTATCTACCTACCTACCAATCTCTATCTATCAATCTACCTACCTACCTATCTCTATCTATCAATCTACCTACCCACCTATCTGTATCTATCTATCTACCTACCTACCTATCTGTATCTATCAATCTACCTACCTACCTATCTCTATCTATCTATCTACCTACCCACCTATCTGTATTTATCTATCTACCTACATATCTGTATCTATATATCTACCTACCTACCTATCTCTATCTATCTACCTAACTACCTACCTATCTCTATCTATCAATCTACCTACCTACCTACCTATCTGTATCTATCTATCTACCTACCTACCTATCTCTATCTATCTATCTACCTACCTACCTATCTGTATCTATCTATCTACCTACCTACCTATCTCTATCTATCTATCTACCTACCTACCAATCTCTATCTATCAATCTACCTACCTACCTATCTCTATCTATCAATCTACCTACCCACCTATCTGTATCTATCTATCTACCTACCTACCTATCTGTATCTATCAATCTACCTACCTACCTATCTCTATCTATCTATCTACCTACCCACCTATCTGTATTTATCTATCTACCTACATATCTGTATCTATATATCTACCTACCTACCTATCTCTATCTATCTACCTAACTACCTACCTATCTCTATCTATCAATCTACCTACCTACCTATCTGTATCTATCTATCTACCTACCTACCTATCTCTATCTATCTATCTACCTACCTACCTATCTGTATCTATCTACCTACCTACCTATCTCTATCTATCTATCTACCTACCTACCAATCTCTATCTATCAATCTACCTACCTACCTATCTCTATCTATCAATCTACCTACCCACCTATCTGTATCTATCTATCTACCTACCTACCTATCTGTATCTATCAATCTACCTACCTACCTATCTCTATCTATCAATCTACCTACCTACCTATCTCTATCTATCTATCTACCTACCCACCTATCTGTATCTATCTATCTACCTACCTACCTTTCTGTATCTATCAATCTACCTACCTACCTATCTCTATCTATCTATCTACCTACCTACCTATCTCTATCTATCTATCTACCTACCTACCTATCTCTATCTATCTACCTAACTACCTATCTGTATCTATCAATCTACCTACCTACCTATCTCTATCTATCTATCTACCTACCTACCTATCTCTATCTATCTTTCTACCTACCTACCTATCTGTATTTATCTATCTACCTACCTACCTATCTCTATCTACCTACCTACCTACCTATCTCTATCAATCTACCTACTTACCTATCTCTATCTATCTACCTAAGTACCTACCTATCTCTATCTATCAATCTACCTACCTACCTATCTGTATCTATCTATCTACCTACCTACATATCTGTATCTATCTACCTACCTACCTACCTATCTGTATCATCTATCTACCTACCTACCTGTCTCTATCTATCTATCTGTCTACCTACCTACCTATCTCTATCTATCTATCTACCTACCTACCTATCTCTATCTATCAATCTACCTACCTACCTATCTCTATCTATCAATCTACCTACCTACCTATAAGTATCTATCTACCTACCTACCTACCTATGTCTATCTATCTATCTACCTACCTACCTATCTCTATCTATCTATCTACCTACCTACCTACCTATCTCTATCTATCAATCTACCTACCTACCTATCTGTATCTATCTACCTACCTACCTATCTCTATCTATCTATCTACCTACCTACCTATCTCTATCTATCTACCTACTTACCTACCTATCTCTATCTATCTATCTACCTACCTACATATCTGTATCTATCTACCTACCTACCTACCTATCTGTATCTATCTATCTACCTACCTACATATCTGTATCTATCTATCTACCTACCTACCTATCTGTATCTATCAATCTACCTACCTACCTATCTCTATCTATCTATCTACCTACCTACATATCTGTATCTATCTACCTACCTACCTATCTGTATCTATATATCTACCTACCTACCTATCTCTATCTATCAATCTACCTACCTACCTATCTCTATCTATCTATCTACCTACCCACCTATCTGTATTTATCTATCTACCTACATATCTGTATCTATATATCTACCTACCTACCTATCTCTATCTATCTACCTACCTACCTACCTACCTATCTCTATCTATCAATCTACCTACCTACCTATCTGTATCTATCAATCTACCTACCTACCTATCTCTATCTATCAATCTACCTACCTACCTATCTGTATCTATCTACCTACCTACCTACCTATCTGTATCTATCAATCTACCTACCTACCTATCTCTATCTATCTACCTACCTACATATCTGTATCTATCTATCTACCTACCTACCTATCTCTATCTATCTATCTACCTACCTACATATCTGTATCTATCTACCTACCTCCCTATCTGTATCTATATATCTACCTACCTACCTATCTCTATCTATCAATCTACCTACCTACCTATCTCTATCTATCTATCTACCTACCTACATATCTGTATCTATCTACCTACCTACCTACCTATCTGTATCTATCTATCTATCTACCTACATATCTGTATCTATCTATCTACCTACCTACCTATCTGTATCTATCAATCTACCTACCTACCTATCTCTATCTATCTACCTACCTACCTACATATCTGTATCTATCTACCTACCTACCTATCTGTATCTATATATCTACCTACCTACCTATCTCTATCTATCAATCTACCTACCTACCTATCTCTATCTATCTATCTACCTACCCACCTATCTGTATTTATCTATCTACCTACATATCTGTATCTATATATCTACCTACCTACCTATCTCTATCTATCTACCTACCTACCTACCTACCTATCTCTATCTATCAATCTACCTACCTACCTATCTGTATCTATCAATCTACCTACCTACCTACCTATCTCTATCTATCAATCTACCTACCTACCTATCTGTATCTATCTATCTACCTACCTACCTATCTGTATCTATCAATCTACCTACCTACCTATCTCTATCTATCAATCTACCTACCTACCTATCTCTATCTATCTATCTACCTACCCACCTATCTGTATTTATCTATCTACCTACATATCTGTATCTATATATCTACCTACCTACCTATCTCTATCTATCTACCTACCTACCTACCTACCTATCTCTATCTATCAATCTACCTACCTACCTATCTGTATCTATCAATCTACCTACCTACCTATCTCTATCTATCAATCTACCTACCTACCTATCTGTATCTATCTATCTACCTACCTACCTATCTGTATCTATCAATCTACCTACCTACCTATCTCTATCTATCTACCTACCTACATATCTGTATCTATCTATCTACCTACCTACCTATCTCTATCTATCTATCTACCTACCTACATATCTGTATCTATCTACCTACCTCCCTATCTGTATCTATATATCTACCTACCTACCTATCTCTATCTATCAATCTACCTACCTACCTATCTCTATCTATCTATCTACCTACCTACATATCTGTATCTATCTACCTACCTACCTACCTATCTGTATCTATCTATCTATCTACCTACATATCTGTATCTATCTATCTACCTACCTACCTATCTGTATCTATCAATCTACCTACCTACCTATCTCTATCTATCTATCTACCTACCTACATATCTGTATCTATCTACCTACCTACCTATCTGTATCTATATATCTACCTACCTACCTATCTCTATCTATCAATCTACCTACCTACCTATCTCTATCTATCTATCTACCTACCCACCTATCTGTATTTATCTATCTACCTACATATCTGTATCTATATATCTACCTACCTACCTATCTCTATCTATCTACCTACCTACCTACCTACCTATCTCTATCTATCAATCTACCTACCTACCTATCTGTATCTATCAATCTACCTACCTACCTACCTATCTCTATCTATCAATCTACCTACCTACCTATCTGTATCTATCTATCTACCTACCTACCTATCTGTATCTATCAATCTACCTACCTACCTATCTCTATCTATCTACCTACCTACATATCTGTATCTATCTACCTACCTACCTACCTATCTCTATCTATCTATCTACCTACCTACATATCTGTATCTATCTACCTACCTCCCTATCTGTATCTATATATCTACCTACCTACCTATCTCTATCTATCAATCTACCTACCTACCTATCTCTATCTATCTATCTACCTACCCACCTATCTGTATTTATCTATCTACCTACATATCTGTATCTATATATCTACCTACCTACCTATCTCTATCTATCTACCTAACTACCTACCTATCTCTATCTATCAATCTACCTACCTACCTACCTAGCTGTATCTATCTATCTACCTACCTACCTATCTCTATCTATCTACCTACCTACCTACCTATCTGTATCTATCTATCTACCTACCTACCTATCTCTATCTATCTATCTACCTACCTACCTATCTCTATCTATCAATCTACCTACCTACCTATCTCTATCTAGCTATCTACCTACCTACCTATCTGTATCTATCTATCTACCTACCTACCTATCTCTATCTATCTATCTACCTACCTACCTATCTCTATCTATCAATCTACCTACCTACATATCTCTATCTATCTATCTACCTACCTACCTATCTGTATCTATATATCTACCTACCAACCTATCTGTATCTATCAATCTACCTACCTACCAATCTCTATCTATCAATCTACCTACCTACCTATCTCTATCTATCAATCTACCTACCCACCTATCTGTATCTATCTATCTACCTACCTACCTATCTGTATCTATCAATCTACCTACCTACCTATCTCTATCTATCTATCTACCTACCCACCTATCTGTATTTATCTATCTACCTACATATCTGTATCTATATATCTACCTACCTACCTATCTGTATCTATCAATCTACCTACCTACCTATCTCTATCTATCTATCTACCTACCTACATATCTGTATCTATCTACCTACCTACCTATCTGTATCTATATATCTACCTACCTACCTATCTCTATCTATCAATCTACCTACCTACCTATCTCTATCTATCTATCTACCTACCCACCTATCTGTATTTATCTATCTACCTACATATCTGTATCTATATATCTACCTACCTACCTATCTCTATCTATCTACCTACCTACCTACCTACCTATCTCTATCTATCAATCTACCTACCTACCTATCTGTATCTATCAATCTACCTACCTACCTATCTCTATCTATCAATCTACCTACCTACCTATCTGTATCTATCTATCTATCTACCTACCTACCTATCTGTATCTATCAATCTACCTACCTACCTATCTCTATCTATCTACCTACCTACATATCTGTATCTATCTATCTACCTACCTACCTATCTGTATCTATCTATCTACCTACCTACATATCTGTATCTATCTACCTACCTCCCTATCTGTATCTATATATCTACCTACCTACCTATCTCTATCTATCAATCTACCTACCTACCTATCTCTATCTATCTATCTATCTACCTACCTACATATCTGTATCTATCTACCTACCTACCTATCTGTATCTATCTATCTATCTACCTACATATCTGTATCTATCTATCTACCTACCTACCTATCTGTATCTATCAATCTACCTACCTACCTATCTCTATCTATCTACCTACCTACCTACATATCTGTATCTATCTACCTACCTACCTATCTGTATCTATATATCTACCTACCTACCTATCTCTATCTATCAATCTACCTACCTACCTATCTCTATCTATCTATCTACCTACCCACCTATCTGTATTTATCTATCTACCTACATATCTGTATCTATATATCTACCTACCTACCTATCTCTATCTACCTACCTACCTACCTACCTATCTCTATCTATCAATCTACCTACCTACCTATCTGTATCTATCAATCTACCTACCTACCTACCTATCTCTATCTATCAATCTACCTACCTACCTATCTGTATCTATCTATCTACCTACCTACCTATCTGTATCTATCAATCTACCTACCTACCTATCTCTATCTATCAATCTACCTACCTACCTATCTCTATCTATCTATCTACCTACCCACCTATCTGTATTTATCTATCTACCTACATATCTGTATCTATATATCTACCTACCTACCTATCTCTATCTATCTACCTACCTACCTACCTACCTATCTCTATCTATCAATCTACCTACCTACCTATCTGTATCTATCAATCTACCTACCTACCTATCTCTATCTATCAATCTACCTACCTACCTATCTGTATCTATCTATCTACCTACCTACCTATCTGTATCTATCAATCTACCTACCTACCTATCTCTATCTATCTACCTACCTACATATCTGTATCTATCTATCTACCTACCTACCTATCTCTATCTATCTATCTACCTACCTACATATCTGTATCTATCTACCTACCTCCCTATCTGTATCTATATATCTACCTACCTACCTATCTCTATCTATCAATCTACCTACCTACCTATCTCTATCTATCTACCTACCTACATATCTGTATCTATCTACCTACCTACCTACCTATCTGTATCTATCTATCTATCTACCTACATATCTGTATCTATCTATCTACCTACCTACCTATCTGTATCTATCAATCTACCTACCTACCTATCTCTATCTATCTATCTACCTACCTACATATCTGTATCTATCTACCTACCTACCTATCTGTATCTATATATCTACCTACCTACCTATCTCTATCTATCAATCTACCTACCTACCTATCTCTATCTATCTATCTACCTACCCACCTATCTGTATTTATCTATCTACCTACATATCTGTATCTATATATCTACCTACCTACCTATCTCTATCTATCTACCTACCTACCTACCTACCTATCTCTATCTATCAATCTACCTACCTACCTATCTGTATCTATCAATCTACCTACCTACCTACCTATCTCTATCTATCAATCTACCTACCTACCTATCTGTATCTATCTATCTACCTACCTACCTATCTGTATCTATCAATCTACCTACCTACCTATCTCTATCTATCTACCTACCTACATATCTGTATCTATCTACCTACCTACCTACCTATCTCTATCTATCTATCTACCTACCTACATATCTGTATCTATCTACCTACCTCCCTATCTGTATCTATATATCTACCTACCTACCTATCTCTATCTATCAATCTACCTACCTACCTATCTCTATCTATCTATCTACCTACCCACCTATCTGTATTTATCTATCTACCTACATATCTGTATCTATATATCTACCTACCTACCTATCTCTATCTATCTACCTAACTACCTACCTATCTCTATCTATCAATCTACCTACCTACCTACCTATCTGTATCTATCTATCTACCTACCTACCTATCTCTATCTATCTATCTACCTACCTACCTATCTGTATCTATCTATCTACCTACCTACCTATCTCTATCTATCTATCTACCTACCTACCTATCTCTATCTATCAATCTACCTACCTACCTATCTCTATCTAGATATCTACCTACCTACCTATCTGTATCTATCTATCTACCTACCTACCTATCTCTATCTATCTATCTACCTACCTACCTATCTCTATCTATCAATCTACCTACCTACATATCTCTATCTATCTATCTACCTACCTACCTATCTGTATCTATATATCTACCTACCAACCTATCTGTATCTATCAATCTACCTACCTACCAATCTCTATCTATCAATCTACCTACCTACCTATCTCTATCTATCAATCTACCTACCCACCTATCTGTATCTATCTATCTACCTACCTACCTATCTGTATCTATCAATCTACCTACCTACCTATCTCTATCTATCTATCTACCTACCCACCTATCTGTATTTATCTATCTACCTACATATCTGTATCTATATATCTACCTACCTACCTATCTCTATCTATCTACCTAACTACCTACCTATCTCTATCTATCAATCTACCTACCTACCTATCTGTATCTATCTATCTACCTACCTACCTATCTCTATCTATCTATCTACCTACCTACCTATCTGTATCTATCTATCTACCTACCTACCTATCTCTATCTATCTATCTACCTACCTACCAATCTCTATCTATCAATCTACCTACCTACCTATCTCAATCTATCAATCTACCTACCCACCTATCTGTATCTATCTATCTACCTACCTACCTATCTCTATCTATCTATCTACCTACCTACCAATCTCTATCTATCAATCTACCTACCTACCTATCTCTATCTATCAATCTACCTACCCACCTATCTGTATCTATCTATCTACCTACCTACCTATATGTATCTATCAATCTACCTACCTACCTATCTCTATCTATCTATCTACCTACCCACCTATCTGTATTTATCTATCTACCTACATATCTGTATCTATATATCTACCTACCTACCTATCTCTATCTATCTACCTAACTACCTACCTATCTCTATCTATCAATCTACCTACCTACCTATCTGTATCTATCTATCTACCTACCTACCTATCTCTATCTATCTATCTACCTACCTACCTATCTGTATCTATCTATCTACCTACCTACCTATCTCTATCTATCTATCTACCTACCTACCAATCTCTATCTATCAATCTACCTACCTACCTATCTCTATCTATCAATCTACCTACCCACCTATCTGTATCTATCTATCTACCTACCTACCTATCTGTATCTATCAATCTACCTACCTACCTATCTCTATCTATCTATCTACCTACCCACCTATCTGTATTTATCTATCTACCTACATATCTGTATCTATATATCTACCTACCTACCTATCTCTATCTATCTACCTAACTACCTACCTATCTCTATCTATCAATCTACCTACCTACCTATCTGTATCTATCTATCTACCTACCTACCTATCTCTATCTATCTATCTACCTACCTACCAATCTCTATGTATCAATCTACCTACCTACCTATCTCTATCTATCAATCTACCTACCCACCTATCTGTATCTATCTATCTACCTACCTACCTATCTGTATCTATCAATCTACCTACCTACCTATCTCTATCTATCAATCTACCTACCTACCTATCTCTATCTATCTATCTACCTACCCACCTAACTGTATTTATCTATCTACCTACATATCTGTATCTATATATCTTCCTACCTACCTATCTCTATCTATCTACCTAACTACCTACCTATCTCTATCTATCAATCTACCTACCTACCTATCTGTATCTATCAATCTACCTACCTACCAATCTCTATCTATCAATCTACCTACCTACCTATCTCTATCTATCAATCTACCTACCCACCTATCTGTATCTATCTATCTACCTACCTACCTTTCTGTATCTATCAATCTACCTACCTACCTATCTCTATCTATCTATCTACCTACCTACCTATCTCTATCTATCTATCTACCTACCTACCTATCTCTATCTATCTACCTAACTACCTATCTGTATCTATCAATCTACCTACCTACCTATCTCTATCTATCAATCTACCTACCTACCTATCTGTATCTATCTATCTACCTACCTACCTATTTCTATCTATCAATCTACCTACCTATCTGTATCTATCTACCTACCAACCTACCTATCTCTATCTATCTATCTACCTACCTACCTATCTCTATCTATCAATCTACCTACCTACCTATCTGTATCTATCAATCTACCTACCTACCTATCTCTATCTATCTATCTATCTACCTACCTACCTATCTCTATCTATCAATCTACCTACCTACCTATCTGTATCTATCAATCTACCTACCTACCTATCTCTATCTACCTATCTACCTACCTATCTCTATCAATCTACCTACCTACCTATCTCTATCTATCTACCTACCTACCTACCTATCTCTATCTATCAATCTACCTACCTACCTATCTGTATCTATCTATTTACCTACCTACATATCTGTATCTATCTACCTACCTACCTACCTATCTGTATCATCTATCTACCTACCTACCTGTCTCTATCTATCTATCTGTCTACCTACCTACCTATCTCTATCTATCTATCTACCTACCTACCTATCTCTATCTATCTATCTACCTACCTACCTATCTGTATCTATTAATCTACCTACCTACCTATCTCTATCTACCTACCTACCTACCTACCTATCTCTATCTATCAATCTACCTACCTACCTATAAGTATCTATCTACCTACCTACCTACCTATGTCTATCTATCTACCTACCTACCTACCTATCTCTATCTATCAATCTACCTACCTACCTATCTCTATCTATCTACCTACCTACCTATCTCTATCTATCTACCTACCTACCTACCTACCTACCTATCTCTATCTATCAATCTACCTACCTACCTATCTCTATCTATCTATCTACCTACCTACATATCTGTATCTATCTACCTACCTACCTACCTATCTGTATCTATCTATCTACCTACCTACATATCTGTATCTATCTATCTACCTACCTACCTATCTGTATCTATCAATCTACCTACCTACCTATCTCTATCTATCTATCTACCTACCTACATATCTGTATCTATCTACCTACCTACCTATCTGTATCTATATATCTACCTAGCTACCTATCTCTATCTATCAATCTACCTACCTACCTATCTCTATCTATCTATCTACCTACCCACCTATCTGTATTTATCTATCTACCTACATATCTGTATCTATATATCTACCTACCTACCTATCTCTATCTATCTACATACCTACCTACCTATCTCTATCTATCAATCTACCTACCTACCTATCTGTATCTATCAATCTACCTACCTACCTATCTCTATCTATCAATCTACCTACCTACCTATCTGTATCTATCAATCTACCTACCTACCTATCTCTATCTATCTACCTACCTACATATCTGTATCTATCTATCTACCTACCTACCTATCTCTATCTATCTATCTACCTACCTACATATCTGTATCTATCTACCTACCTCCCTATCTGTATCTATATATCTACCTACCTACCTATCTCTATCTATCAATCTACCTACCTACCTATCTCTATCTATCTATCTACCTACCCACCTATCTGTATTTATCTATCTACCTACATATCTGTATCTATATATCTACCTACCTACCTATCTCTATCTATCTACCTAACTACCTACCTATCTCTATCTATCAATCTACCTACCTACCTATCTGTATCTATCTATCTACCTACCTACCTATCTCTATCTATCTATCTACCTACCTACCTACCTATCTGTATCTATCTATCTACCTACCTACCTATCTCTATCTATCTATCTACCTACCTACCAATCTCTATCTATCAATCTACCTACCTACCTATCTCTATCTATCAATCTACCTACCCACCTATCTGTATCTATCTATCTACCTACCTACCTATCTGTATCTATCAATCTACCTACCTACCTATCTCTATCTATCTATCTACCTACCCACCTATCTGTATTTATCTATCTACCTACATATCTGTATCTATATATCTACCTACCTACCTATCTCTATCTATCTACCTAACTACCTACCTATCTCTATCTATCAATCTACCTACCTACCTATCTGTATCTATCTATCTACCTACCTACCTATCTCTATCTATCTATCTACCTACCTACCTATCTGTATCTATCTATCTACCTACCTACCTATCTCTATCTATCTATCTACCTACCTACCAATCTCTATCTATCAATCTACCTACCTACCTATCTCTATCTATCAATCTACCTACCCACCTATCTGTATCTATCTATCTACCTACCTACCTATCTGTATCTATCAATCTACCTACCTACCTATCTCTATCTATCTATCTACCTACCCACCTATCTGTATTTATCTATCTACCTACATATCTGTATCTATATATCTACCTACCTACCTATCTCTATCTATCTACCTAACTACCTACCTATCTCTATCTATCAATCTACCTACCTACCTATCTGTATCTATCTATCTACCTACCTACCTATCTCTATCTATCTATCTACCTACCTACCTATCTGTATCTATCTATCTACCTACCTACCTATCTCTATCTATCTATCTACCTACCTACCAATCTCTATCTATCAATCTACCTACCTACCTATCTCTATCTATCAATCTACCTACCCACCTATCTGTATCTATCTATCTACCTACCTACCTATCTGTATCTATCAATCTACCTACCTACCTATCTCTATCTATCAATCTACCTACCTACCTATCTCTATCTATCTATCTACCTACCCACCTAACTGTATTTATCTATCTACCTACATATCTGTATCTATATATCTTCCTACCTACCTATCTCTATCTATCTACCTAACTACCTACCTATCTCTATCTATCAATCTACCTACCTACCTATCTGTATCTATCAATCTACCTACCTACCAATCTCTATCTATCAATCTACCTACCTACCTATCTCTATCTATCAATCTACCTACCCCCCTATCTGTATCTATCTATCTACCTACCTACCTTTCTGTATCTATCAATCTACCTACCTACCTATCTCTATCTATCTATCTACCTACCTACCTATCTCTATCTATCTATCTACCTACCTACCTATCTCTATCTATCTACCTAACTACCTATCTGTATCTATCAATCTACCTACCTACCTATCTCTATCTATCTATCTACCTACCTACCTATCTCTATCTATCTTTCTACCTACCTACCTATCTGTATCTATCTATCTACCTACCTACCTATCTCTATCTACCTACCTACCTACCTATCTCTATCAATCTACCTACCTACCTATCTCTATCTATCTACCTACCTACCTACCTATCTCTATCTATCAATCTACCTACCTACCTATCTGTATCTATCTATCTACCTACCTACATATCTGTATCTATCTACCTACCTACCTACCTATCTGTATCATCTATCTACCTACCTACCTGTCTCTATCTATCTATCTATCTGTCTACCTACCTACCTATCTCTATCTATCTATCTACCTACCTACCTATCTCTATCTATCAATCTACCTACCTACCTATCTCTTTCTATCAATCTACCTACCTACCTATAAGTATCTATCTACCTACCTACCTACCTATGTCTATCTATCTATCTACCTACCTACCTATCTCTATCTATCTATCTACCTACCTACCTACCTATCTCTATCTATCAATCTACCTACCTACCTATCTGTATCTATCTACCTACCTACCTATCTCTATCTATCTATCTACCTACCTACCTATCTCTATCTATCTACCTACCTACCTACCTATCTCTATCTATCAATCTACCTACCTACCTATCTCTATCTATCTATCTACCTACCTACATATCTGTATCTATCTACCTACCTACCTACCTATCTGTATCTATCTATCTACCTACCTACATATCTGTATCTATCTATCTACCTACCTACCTATCTGTATCTATCAATCTACCTACCTACCTATCTCTATCTATCTATCTACCTACCTACATATCTGTATCTATCTACCTACCTACCTATCTGTATCTATATATCTACCTACCTACCTATCTCTATCTATCAATCTACCTACCTACCTATCTCTATCTATCTATCTACCTACCCACCTATCTGTATTTATCTATCTACCTACATATCTGTATCTATATATCTACCTACCTACCTATCTCTATCTATCTACCTACCTACCTACCTACCTATCTCTATCTCAATCTACCTACCTACCTATCTGTATCTATCAATCTACCTACCTACCTATCTCTATCTATCAATCTACCTACCTACCTATCTGTATCTATCTATCTACCTACCTACCTATCTGTATCTATCAATCTACCTACCTACCTATCTCTATCTATCTACCTACCTACATATCTGTATCTATCTATCTACCTACCTACCTATCTCTATCTATCTATCTACCTACCTACATATCTGTATCTATCTACCTACCTCCCTATCTGTATCTATATATCTACCTACCTACCTATCTCTATCTATCAATCTACCTACCTACCTATCTCTATCTATCTATCTACCTACCTACATATCTGTATCTATCTACCTACCTACCTACCTATCTGTATCTATCTATCTATCTACCTACATATCTGTATCTATCTATCTACCTACCTACCTATCTGTATCTATCAATCTACCTACCTACCTATCTCTATCTATCTATCTACCTACCTACATATCTGTATCTATCTACCTACCTACCTATCTGTATCTATATATCTACCTACCTACCTATCTCTATCTATCAATCTACCTACCTACCTATCTCTATCTATCTATCTACCTACCCACCTATCTGTATTTATCTATCTACCTACATATCTGTATCTATATATCTACCTACCTACCTATCTCTATCTATCTACCTACCTACCTACCTACCTATCTCTATCTATCAATCTACCTACCTACCTATCTGTATCTATCAATCTACCTACCTACCTATCTGTATCTATCTATCTACCTACCTACCTATCTGTATCTATCAATCTACCTACCTACCTATCTCTATCTATCTACCTACCTACATATCTGTATCTATCTACCTACCTACCTACCTATCTCTATCTATCTATCTACCTACCTACATATCTGTATCTATCTACCTACCTCCCTATCTGTATCTATATATCTACCTACCTACCTATCTCTATCTATCAATCTACCTACCTACCTATCTCTATCTATCTATCTACCTACCCACCTATCTGTATTTATCTATCTACCTACATATCTGTATCTATATATCTACCTACCTACCTATCTCTATCTATCTACCTAACTACCTACCTATCTCTATCTATCAATCTACCTACCTACCTACCTATCTGTATCTATCTATCTACCTACCTACCTATCTCTATCTATCTATCTACCTACCTACCTATCTGTATCTATCTATCTACCTACCTACCTATCTCTATCTATCTATCTACCTACCTACCTATCTCTATCTATCAATCTACCTACCTACCTATCTCTATCTAGCTATCTACCTACCTACCTATCTGTATCTATCTATCTACCTACCTACCTATCTCTATCTATCTATCTACCTACCTACCTATCTCTATCTATCAATCTACCTACCTACATATCTCTATCTATCTATCTACCTACCTACCTATCTGTATCTATATATCTACCTACCTACCTATCTGTATCTATCAATCTACCTACCTACCAATCTCTATCTATCAATCTACCTACCTACCTATCTCTATCTATCAATCTACCTACCCACCTATCTGTATCTATCTATCTACCTACCTACCTATCTGTATCTATCAATCTACATACCTACCTATCTCTATCTATCTATCTATCTACCTACCTACCTATCTGTATCTATCAATCTACCTACCTACCTATCTCTATCTATCTATCTACCTACCTACCTATCTCTATCTATCTTTCTACCTACCTACCTATCTGTATCTATCTATCTACCTACCTACCTATCTCTATCTATCTATCTACCTACCTACCTATCTCTATCAATCTACCTACCTACCTATCTCTATCTATCCACCTACCTGCCTACCTATCTCTATCTATCAATCTACCTACCTACCTATCTGTATCTATCTATCTACCTACATACCTATCTGTATCTATCTACCTACCTACCTACCTAACTGTATCTATCTATCTACCTACCTACCTATCTGTATCTATCAATCTACCTACCTACCTATCTCTATCTATCTATCTACCTACCTACATATCTGTATCTATATATCTACCTACCTACCTATCTCTATCTATCTATCTACCTACCTACCTATCTCTATCTATCGACCTACCTACCTATCTGTATCTATCAATCTACCTACCTACCTATCTGTATTTATCTATCTACCTACCTATCTGTATCTATCTACCTACCTACCTACCTACGTATCTCTATCTATCTATCTACCTACCTACCTATCTCTATCTATCAATCTACCTACCTATCTCTATCTATCAATCTACCTACCTACCTATCTGTATCTATCTATCTCCCTACCTACCTATCTCTATCTATCTATCTACCTACCTACCTATCTGTATCTATCTATCTACCTACCTACCTATCTCTATCTATCTAGCTACCTACCTACCAATCTCTATCTATCAATCTACCTACCTACCTATCTCTATCTATCAATCTACCTACCCACCTATCTGTATCTATCTATCTACCTACCTACCTATCTGTATCTATCAATCTATCTACCTACCTATCTCTATCTATCTATCTACCTACCCACCTATCTGTATTTATCTATCTACCTACATATCTGTATCTATATATCTACCTACCTACCTATCTCTATCTATCTACCTAACTACCTACCTATCTCTATCTATCAATCTACCTACCTACCTATCTGTATCTATCTATCTACCTACCTACCTATCTCTATCTATCTATCTACCTACCTACCTATCTGTATCTATCTATCTACCTACCTACCTATCTCTATCTATCTATCTACCTACCTACCAATCTCTATCTATCAATCTACCTACCTACCTATCTCTATCTATCAATCTACCTACCCACCTATCTGTATCTATCTATCTACCTACCTACCTATCTGTATCTATCAATCTACCTACCTACCTATCTCTATCTATCAATCTACCTACCTACCTATCTCTATCTATCTATCTACCTACCCACCTAACTGTATTTATCTATCTACCTACATATCTGTATCTATATATCTACCTACCTACCTATCTCTATCTATCTACCTAACTACCTACCTATCTCTATCTATCAATCTACCTACCTACCTATCTGTATCTATCAATCTACCTACCTACCTATCTGTATCTATCAATCTACCTACCTACCAATCTCTATCTATCAATCTACCTACCTACCTATCTCTATCTATCAATCTACCTACCTACCTACCTATCTGTATCTATCTATCTACCTACCTACCTATCTCTATCTAGCTATCTACCTACCTACCTATCTGTATCTATCTATCTACCTACCTACCTATCTCTATCTATCTATCTACCTACCTACCTATCTCTATCTATCAATCTACCTACCTACATATCTCTATCTATCTATCTACCTACCTACCTATCTGTATCTATATATCTACCTACCTACCTATCTGTATCTATCAATCTACCTACCTACCAATCTCTATCTATCAATCTACCTACCTACCTATCTCTATCTATCAATCTACCTACCCACCTATCTGTATCTATCTATCTACCTACCTACCTATCTGTATCTATCAATCTACATACCTACCTATCTCTATCTATCTATCTACCTACCTACCTATCTGTATCTATCAATCTACCTACCTACCTATCTCTATCTATCTATCTACCTACCTACCTATCTCTATCTATCTTTCTACCTACCTACCTATCTGTATCTATCTATCTACCTACCTACCCTACCTATCTCTATCAATCTACCTACCTACCTATCTCTATCTATCTACCTACCTGCCTACCTATCTCTATCTATCAATCTACCTACCTACCTATCTGTATCTATCTATCTATCTACCTACATACCTATCTTATCTATCTACCTACCTACCTACCTAACTGTATCTATCTATCTACCTACCTACCTATCTGTATCTATCAATCTACCTACCTACCTATCTCTATCTATCTATCTACCTACCTACATATCTGTATCTATATATCTACCTACCTACCTATCTCTATCTATCTATCTACCTACCTACCTATCTCTATCTATCTATCGACCTACCTACCTATCTGTATCTATCAATCTACCTACCTACCTATCTGTATTTATCTATCTACCTACCTATCTGTATCTATCTACCTACCTACCTACCTACGTATCTCTATCTATCTATCTACTACCTACCTATCTCTATCTATCAATCTACCTACCTACCTACATCTATCTATCTATCTATCTACCTATCTATCTATCATCTATCTACCTATCCTACCTATCTATCTATCAATCCTACTACCTATCTGTATCTATCTATCTACCTACCTACCTACTCTATCTATCTATCTACCTACCTACCTATCTGTATCTATCTATCTACTACCTACCTACCTATCTCTATCTATCTATCTACCTACCTACCAATCTCTATCTATCAATCTACCTACCTACCTATCTCTATCTATCAATCTACCTACCCACCTATCTGTATCTATCTATCTACCTACCTACCTATCTGTATCTATCAATCTACCTACCTACCTATCTCTATCTATCTATCTACCTACCCACCTATCTGTATTTATCTATCTACCTACATATCTGTATCTATATATCTACCTACCTACCTATCTCTATCTATCTACCTAACTACCTACCTATCTCTATCTATCAATCTACCTACCTACCTATCTGTATCTATCTATCTACCTACCTACCTATCTCTATCTATCTATCTACCTACCTACCTATCTGTATCTATCTATCTACCTACCTACCTATCTCTATCTATCTATCTACCTACCTACCAATCTCTATCTATCAATCTACCTACCTACCTATCTCTATCTATCAATCTACCTACCCACCTATCTGTATCTATCTATCTACCTACCTACCTATCTGTATCTATCAATCTACCTACCTACCTATCTCTATCTATCTATCTACCTACCCACCTATCTGTATTTATCTATCTACCTACATATCTGTATCTATATATCTACCTACCTACCTATCTCTATCTAACTACCTAACTACCTACCTATCTCTATCTATCAATCTACCTACCTACCTATCTGTATCTATCTATCTACCTACCTACCTATCTCTATCTATCTATCTACCTACCTACCTATCTGTATCTATCTATCTACCTACCTACCTATCTCTATCTATCTATCTACCTACCTACCAATCTCTATCTATCAATCTACCTACCTACCTATCTCTATCTATCAATCTACCTACCCACCTATCTGTATCTATCTATCTACCTACCTACCTATCTGTATCTATCAATCTACCTACCTGACTATCTCTATCTATCAATCTACCTACCTACCTATCTCTATCTATCTATCTACCTACCCACCTAACTGTATTTATCTATCTACCTACATATCTGTATCTATATATCTACCTACCTACCTATCTCTATCTATCTACCTAACTACCTACCTATCTCTATCTATCAATCTACCTACCTACCTAACCTACCTACCTATCGTATCTATCATCTACCTACCTACCAATCTCAATCTATCAATCTACCTACCTACCTATCTCTATCTATCAATCTACCCTACCCACCTATCTGTATCTATCTATCTACCTACCTACCTTTCTGGATCTATCAATCTACCTACCTACCTCTCTCTATCTATCTATCTCCTACCTACCTATCTCTATCTATCTATCTACCTATCTACCTATCTCTATCCTATCTACCTAACTGCCTATCTGTATCTATCAATCTACCTACCTACCTATCTCTAATCTATCTATCTACCTACCTACCTATCTCTATCTATCTTTCTACCTACCTACCTATCTGTATCTATCTATCTACCTACCTACCTATCTCTATCTACCTACCTACCTACCTAACTCTATCAATCTACCTACCAACCTAACTCTATCTATCTACCTACCTACCTACCTATCTCTATCAATCATCTACCTACCTACCTATCTGTATCTATCTATCTACCTACCTACTATCTGTATCTATCTACCTACCTCCTACCTATCAGTATCATCTATCTACCTACATACCTGTCTCTATCTATCTATCTGTCTACCTACCTACCAATCTCTATCTATCTATCTACCTACCTACCTATCTCTATCTATCAATCACCTACCTACCTATCTCTATCTATCAATCTACCTACCTACCTAAAGTATCTATCTACCTACCTACCTACCTATGTCTTCTATCTATCTACCTACCTACCTATCTCTATCTATCTATCTACCTACCTACCTACCTCTCTATCTATCAATCTACCTACCTACCTATCTGTATCTATCTACCTACCTACCTATCTCTATCTATCTATCTACCTACCTACCTATCTCTACTCTATCTATCTACCTACCTACCTATCTGTATCTATCTATCTACCTACCTACCTATCTCTATCTATCTATCTACCTACCTACCAATCTCTATCTATCAATCTACCTACCTACCTATCTCTATCTATCAATCTACCTACCCACCTATCTGTATCTATCTATCTACCTACCTACCTATCTGTATCTATCAATCTACCTACCTACCTATCTCTATCTATCTATCTACCTACCCACCTATCTGTATTTATCTATCTACCTACATATCTGTATCTATATATCTACCTACCTACCTATCTCTATCTATCTACCTAACTACCTACCTATCTCTATCTATCATCTACCTACCTACCTATCTGTATCTATCTATCTACCTACCTACCTATCTCTATCTATCTATCTACCTACCTACCTATCTGTATCTATCTATCTACCTACCTACCTATCTCTATCTATCTATCTACCTACCTACCAATCTCTATCTATCAATCTACCTACCTACCTATCTCTATCTATCAATCTACCACCCACCTATCTGTATCTATCTATCTACCTACCTACCTATCTGTATCTATCAATCTACCTACCTACCTATCTCTATCTATCAATCTACCTACCTACCTATCTCTATCTATCTATCTACCTACCCACCTAACTGTATTTATCTATCTACCTACATATCTGTATCTATATATCTACCTACCTACCTATCTCTATCTATCTACCTAACTACCTACCTATCTCTATCTATCAATCTACCTACCTACCTATCTGTATCTATCAATCTACCTACCTACCAATCTCTATCAATCTACCTACCTACCTATCTCTATCTATCATCTACCTACCTACCTACCTATCTGTATCTATCTATCTACCTACCTACCTATCTCTATCTAGCTATCTACCTACCTACCTATCTGTATCTATCTATCTACCTACCTACCTATCTCTATCTATCTATCTACCTACCTACCTATCTCTATCTATCAATCTACCTACCTACATATCTCTATCTATCTATCTACCTACCTACCTATCTGTATCTATATATCTACCTACCTACCTATCTGTATCTATCAATCTACCTACCTACCAATCTCTATCTATCAATCTACCTACCTACCTATCTCTATCTATCAATCTACCTACCCACCTATCTGTATCTATCTATCTACCTACCTACCTATCTGTATCTATCAATCTACATACCTACCTATCTCTATCTATCTATTCTACCTACCTACCTATCTGTATCTATCAATCTACCTACCTTACCTATCTCTATCTATCTATCTACCTACCTACCTATCTCTATCTATCTTTCTACCTACCTACCTATCTGTATCTATCTATCTACCTACCTACCTATCTCTATCTATCTATCTACCTACCTACCTATCTCTATCAATCTACCTACCTACCTATCTCTATCTATCTACCTACCTGCCTACCTATCTCTATCTATCAATCTACCTACCTACCTATCTGTATCTATCTATCTACCTACATACCTATCTGTATCTATCTACCTACCTACCTACCTAACTGTATCTATCTATCTACCTACCTACCTATCTGTATCTATCAATCTACCTACCTACCTATCTCTATCTATCTATCTACCTACCTACATATCTGTATCTATATATCTACCTACCTACCTATCTGTATTTATCTATCTACCTACCTATCTGTATCTATCTACCTACCTACCTACCTACGTATCTCTATCTATCTATCTACCTACCTACCTATCTCTATCTATCAATCTACCTACCTACCTATCTCTATCTATCTATCTACCTATCTACCTATCTCTATCTATCAATCTACCTACCTATCTCTATCTATCAATCTACCTACCTACCTATCTGTATCTATCTATCTACCTACCTACCTATCTCTATCTATCTATCTACCTACCTACCTATCTGTATCTATCTATCTACCTACCTACCTATCTCTATCTATCTATCTACCTACCTACCAATCTCTATCTATCAATCTACCTACCTACCTATCTCTATCTATCAATCTACCTACCCACCTATCTGTATCTATCTATCTACCTACCTACCTATCTGTATCTATCAATCTACCTACCTACCTATCTCTATCTATCTATCTACCTACCCACCTATCTGTATTTATCTATCTACCTACATATCTGTATCTATATATCTACCTACCTACCTATCTCTATCTATCTACCTAACTACCTACCTATCTCTATCTATTCAATCTACCTACCTACCTATCTGTATCTATCTATCTACCTACCTACCTATCTCTATCTATCTATCTACCTACCTACCTATCTCTATCTATCTATCTACCTACCTACCTATCTCTATCTATCAATCTACCTACCTCATCCTATCATCATCCTATCTATCTATCAATCTACCTACCCACCTATCTGTATCTATCTATCTACCTACCTACCTATCTGTATCTATCAATCTACCTACCTACCTATCTCTATCTATCTATCTACCTACCCACCTATCTGTATTTATCTATCTACCTACATATCTGTATCTATATATCTACCTACCTACCTATCTCTATCTATCTACCTAACTACCTACCTATCTCTATCTATCAATCTACCTACCTACCTATCTGTATCTATCTATCTACCTACCTACCTATCTCTATCTATCTATCTACCCTACCTACCTATCTGTATCTATCTATCTACCTACCTACCTATCTCTATCTATCTATCTACCTACCTACCAATCTCTATCTATCAATCTACCTACCTACCTATCTCTATCTATCAATCTACCTACCCACCTATCTGTATCTATCTATCTACCTACCTACCTATCTGTATCTATCAATCTACCTACCTGACTATCTCTATCTATCAATCTACCTACCTACCTATCTCTATCTATCTATCTACCTACCCACCTAACTGTATTTATCTATCTACCTACATATCTGTATCTATATATCTACCTACCTACCTATCTCTATCTATCTACCTAACTACCTACCTATCTCTATCTATCAATCTACCTACCTACCTATCTGTATCTATCAATCTACCTACCTACCAATCTCTATCTATCAATCTACCTACCTACCTATCTCTA
This sequence comes from Crotalus helleri, assembly GCA_024509115.1. NCBI lineage: Eukaryota > Metazoa > Chordata > Lepidosauria > Squamata > Viperidae > Crotalus > Crotalus helleri. Next base: position 398,850 of record JAKSXO010000131.1, read on the forward strand.
TCTATCAATCTACCTACCCACCTATCTGTATCTATCTATCTACCTACCTACCTTTCTGGATCTATCAATCTACCTACCTACCTATCTCTATCTATCTATCTACCTATCTACCTATCTCTATCTATCTACCTAACTACCTATCTGTATCTATCAATCTACCTACCTACCTATCTCTATCTATCTATCTACCTACCTACCTATCTCTATCTATCTTTCTACCTACCTACCTATCTGTATCTATCTATCTACCTACCTACCTATCTCTATCTACCTACCTACCTACCTATCTCTATCAATCTACCTACCTACCTATCTCTATCTATCTACCTACCTACCTACCTATCTCTATCTATCAATCTACCTACCTACCTATCTCTATCTATCTATCTACCTACCTACATATCTGTATCTATCTACCTACCTACCTACCTATCTGTATCTATCTATCTACCTACCTACATATCTGTATCTATCTATCTACCTACCTACCTATCTGTATCTATCAATCTACCTACCTACCTATCTCTATCTATCTATCTACCTACCTACATATCTGTATCTATCTACCTACCTACCTATCTGTATCTATATATCTACCTACCTACCTATCTCTATCTATCAATCTACCTACCTACCTATCTCTATCTATCTATCTACCTACCCACCTATCTGTATTTATCTATCTACCTACATATCTGTATCTATATATCTACCTACCTACCTATCTCTATCTATCTACCTACCTACCTACCTATCTCTATCTATCAATCTACCTACCTACCTATCTGTATCTATCAATCTACCTACCTACCTATCTCTATCTATCTATCTACCTACCTACCTATCTCTATCTATCTATCTACCTACCTACCTATCTCTATCTATCTACCTAACTACCTATCTGTATCTATCAATCTACCTACCTACCTATCTCTATCTATCTATCTACCTACCTACCTATCTCTATCTATCTTTCTACCTACCTACCTATCTGTATCTATCTATCTACCTACCTACCTATCTCTATCTACCTACCTACCTACCTATCTCTATCAATCTACCTACCTACCTATCTCTATCTATCTACCTACCTACCTACCTATCTCTATCTATCAATCTACCTACCTACCTATCTGTATCTATCTATCTACCTACCTACATATCTGTATCTATCTACCTACCTACCTACCTATCTGTATCATCTATCTACCTACCTAGCTGTCTCTATCTATCTATCTGTCTACCTACCTACCTATCTCTATCTATCTATCTACCTACCTACCTATCTCTATCTATCAATCTACCTACCTACCTATCTCTATCTATCAATCTACCTACCTACCTATAAGTATCTATCTACCTACCTACCTACCTATGTCTATCTATCTATCTACCTACCTACCTATCTCTATCTATCTATCTACCTACCTACCTACCTATCTCTATCTATCAATCTACCTACCTACCTATCTGTATCTATCTACCTACCTACCTATCTCTATCTATCTATCTACCTACCTACCTATCTCTATCTATCTACCTACCTACCTACCTATCTCTATCTATCAATCTACCTACCTACCTATCTCTATCTATCTATCTACCTACCTACATATCTGTATCTATCTACCTACCTACCTACCTATCTGTATCTATCTATCTACCTACCTACATATCTGTATCTATCAATCTACCTACCTACCTATCTCTATCTATCTATCTACCTACCTACCTATCTCTATCTATCTTTCTACCTACCTACCTATCTGTATCTATCTATCTACCTACCTACCTATCTCTATGTACCTACCTACCTACCTATCTCTATCAATCTACCTACCTACCTATCTCTATCTATCTACCTACCTACCTACCTATCTCTATCTATCAATCTACCTACCTACCTATCTGTATCTATCTATCTACCTACCTACATATCTGTATCTATCTACCTACCTACCTACCTATCTGTATCATCTATCTACCTACCTACCTGTCTCTATCTATCTATCTGTCTACCTACCTACCTATCTCTATCTATCTATCTACCTACCTACCTATCTCTATCTATCAATCTACCTACCTACCTATCTCTATCTATCAATCTACCTACCTACCTATAAGTATCTATCTACCTACCTACCTACCTATGTCTATCTATCTATCTACCTACCTACCTATCTCTATCTATCTACCTACCTACCTACCTACCTACCTATCTCTATCTATCAATCTACCTACCTACCTATCTGTATCTATCTACCTACCTACCTATCTCTATCTATCTATCTACCTACCTACCTATCTCTATCTATCTACCTACCTACCTACCTATCTCTATCTATCAATCTACCTACCTACCTATCTCTATCTATCTATCTACCTACCTACATATCTGTATCTATCTACCTACCTACCTACCTACCTATCTGTATCTATCTATCTACCTACCTACATATCTGTATCTATCTATCTACCTACCTACCTATCTGTATCTATCAATCTACCTACCTACCTATCTCTATCTATCTATCTACCTACCTACATATCTGTATCTATCTACCTACCTACCTATCTGTATCTATATATCTACCTACCTACCTATCTCTATCTATCAATCTACCTACCTACCTATCTCTATCTATCTATCTACCTACCCACCTATCTGTATTTATCTATCTACCTACATATCTGTATCTATATATCTACCTACCTACCTATCTCTATCTATCTACCTACCTACCTACCTATCTCTATCTATCAATCTACCTACCTACCTATCTGTATCTATCAATCTACCTACCTACCTATCTCTATCTATCAATCTACCTACCTACCTATCTGTATCTATCTATCTACCTACCTACCTATCTGTATCTATCAATCTACCTACCTACCTATCTCTATCTATCTACCTACCTACATATCTGTATCTATCTATCTACCTACCTACCTATCTCTATCTATCTATCTACCTACCTACATATCTGTATCTATCTACCTACCTCCCTATCTGTATCTATATATCTACCTACCTACCTATCTCTATCTATCAATCTACCTACCTACCTATCTCTATCTATCTATCTACCTACCCACCTATCTGTATTTATCTATCTACCTACATATCTGTATCTATATATCTACCTACCTACCTATCTCTATCTATCTACCTAACTACCTACCTATCTCTATCTATCAATCTACCTACCTACCTACCTATCTGTATCTATCTATCTACCTACCTACCTATCTCTATCTATCTATCTACCTACCTACCTATCTGTATCTATCTATCTACCTACCTACCTACCTATCTCTATCTATCTATACACCTACCTACCTATCTCTATCTATCAATCTACCTACTTACCTATCTCTATCTATCTATCTACCTACCTACATATCTGTATCTATATATCTACCTACCTACCTATCAGTATCTATCTATCTACCTATCTACCTATCTCTATCTATCAATCTACCTACCTACCTATCTCTATCTATCTATCTACCTACCCACCTATCTGTATTTATCTGTCTACCTACCTATCTCTATCTATCAATCTACCTACCTACCTATCTGTATCTATCTATCTACCTATCTACCTACCTACCTATCTCTATCTATCTACCTACCTACCTACCTATCTCTATCTATCAATCTACCTACCTACCTATCTGTATCTATCTATCTACCTACCTACCTATCTGTATCTATCTATCTACCTATCTACCTATCTCTATCTATCAATCTACCTACCTACCTATCTCTATCTATCTATCTACCGACTAACCTACCTATCTGTATCTATCAATCTACCCACCTACCTATCTCTATCTATCTACCTACCTACCTACCTATCTCTATCTATCTACCTACCTACCTACGTACCTATCTCTATCTATCTACCTACCTACCTACCTATCTCTATCTATCAATCTACCTACCTACCTATCTGTATCTATCTATCTACCTACCTACCTATCTGTATCTATCTATCTACCTACCTACCTATCTCTATCTATCTACCTACCTAACTATCTCTATCTATCTACCTACCTACCTACCTATCTCTATCTATCAATCTACCTACCTACCTATCTGTATCTATCTATCTACCTACCTACCTATCTCTATCTATCTACCTATCTACCTATCTCTATCTATCTATCTATCTACCTACCTACCTATCTCTATCTATCTACCTATCTACCTATCTCTATCTATCTATCTATCTACCTACCTACCTATCTCTATCTATCTATCGACCTACCTACCTATCTGTATCTATCAATCTACCTACCTACCTATCTCTATCTATCTATCTACCTACCTACCTATCTGTATCTATATATCTACCTACCTACCTATCTCTATCTATCTATCTACCTACCTACATATCTGTATCTATATATCTACCTACCTACCTATCAGTATCTATCTATCTACCTATCTACCTATCTCTATCTATCAATCTACCTACCTACCTATCTCTATCTATCTATCTACCTACCCACCTATCTGTATTTATCTGTCTACCTACCTATCTCTATCTATCAATCTACCTACGTACCTACCTGTATCTATCTATCTACCTATCTACCTACCTACCTATCTCTATCTATCTACCTACCTACCTACCTATCTCTATCTATCAATCTACCTACCTACCTATCTGTATCTATCTATCTACCTACCTACCTATCTGTATCTATCTATCTACCTATCTACCTATCTCTATCTATCAATCTACCTACCTACCTATCTCTATCTATCTATCTACCTACTAACCTACCTATCTGTATCTATCAATCTACCCACCTACCTATCTCTATCTATCTACCTACCTACCTACCTATCTCTATCTATCTACCTACCTACCTACGTACCTATCTCTATCTATCTACCTACCTACCTACCTATCTCTATCTATCAATCTACCTACCTACCTATCTGTATCTATCTATCTACCTACCTACCTATCTGTATCTATCTATCTACCTACCTACCTATCTCTATCTATCTACCTACCTAACTATCTCTATCTATCTACCTACCTACCTACCTATCTCTATCTATCAATCTACCTACCTACCTATCTGTATCTATCTATCTACCTACCTACCTATCTCTATCTATCTACCTATCTACCTATCTCTATCTATCTATCTATCTACCTACCTACCTATCTCTATCTATCTACCTATCTACCTATCTCTATCTATCTATCTATCTACCTACCTACCTATCTCTATCTATCTATCGACCTACCTACCTATCTGTATCTATCAATCTACCTACCTACCTATCTCTATCTATCTATCTACCTACCTACCTATCTGTATCTATATATCTACCTACCTACCTATCTCTATCTATCTATCTACCTACCTACCTATCTGTATCTATCAATCTACCTACCTACCTATCTCTATCTATCTATCTACCTATCTACCTATCTCTATCTATCAATCTACCTACCTACCTATCTGTATCTATCTTTCTACCTACCTACCTATCTGTATCTATCAATCTACCTACCTACCTATCTCTATCTATCTATCTACCTACCTACCTATCTCTATCTATCTTTCTACCTACCTACCTATCTGTATCTATCTATCTACCTACCTACCTATCTGTATCTATCTATCTACCTACCTACCTATCTCTATCAATCTACCTACCTACCTATCTCTATCTATCTACCTACCTGCCTACCTATCTCTATCTATCAATCTACCTACCTACCTATCTGTATCTATCTATCTACCTACATACCTATCTGTATCTATCTACCTACCTACCTACCTAACTGTATCTATCTATCTACCTACCTACCTATCTGTATCTATCAAACTACCTACCTACCTATCTCTATCTATCTATCTACCTACCTACATATCTGTATCTATATATCTACCTACCTACCTATCTCTATCTATCTATCTACCTACCTACCTATCTCTATCTATCTATCGACCTACCTACCTATCTGTATCTATCAATCTACCTACCTACCTATCTGTATTTATCTATCTACCTACCTATCTGTATCTATCTACCTACCTACCTACCTACGTATCTCTATCTATCTATCTATCTACCTACCTACCTATCTCTATCTATCAATCTACCTACCTACCTATCTCTATCTATCTACCTATCTACCTATCTCTATCTATCAATCTACCTACCTATCTCTCTCTATCAATCTACCTACCTACCTATCTGTATCTATCTATCTACCTACCTACCTATCTGTATCTATCTATCTACCTACCTACCTATCTCTATCTATCTATACACCTACCTACCTATCTCTATCTATCAATCTACCTACTTACCTATCTCTATCTATCTATCTACCTATCTACATATCTGTATCTATATATCTACCTACCTACCTATCAGTATCTATCTATCTACCTATCTACCTATCTCTATCTATCAATCTACCTACCTACCTATCTCTATCTATCTATCTACCTACCCACCTATCTGTATTTATCTGTCTACCTACCTATCTCTATCTATCAATCTACCTACCTACCTATCTGTATCTATCTATCTACCTATCTACCTACCTACCTATCTCTATCTATCTACCTACCTACCTACCTATCTCTATCTATCAATCTACCTACCTACCTATCTGTATCTATCTATCTACCTACCTACCTATCTGTATCTATCTATCTACCTATCTACCTATCTCTATCTATCAATCTACCTACCTACCTATCTCTATCTATCTATCTACCTACTAACCTACCTATCTGTATCTATCAATCTACCCACCTACCTATCTCTATCTATCTACCTACCTACCTACCTATCTCTATCTATCTACCTACCTACCTACGTACCTATCTCTATCTATCTAACTACCTACCTACCTATCTCTATCTATCAATCTACCTACCTACCTATCTGTATCTATCTATCTACCTACCTACCTATCTGTATCTATCTATCTACCTACCTACCTATCTCTATCTATCTACCTACCTAACTATCTCTATCTATCTACCTACCTACCTACCTATCTCTATCTATCAATCTACCTACCTACCTATCTGTATCTATCTATCTACCTACCTACCTATCTCTATCTATCTACCTATCTACCTATCTCTATCTATCTATCTATCTATCTACCTACCTACCTATCTCTATCTATCTACCTATCTACCTATCTCTATCTATCTATCTATCTACCTACCTACCTATCTCTATCTATCTATCGACCTACCTACCTATCTGTATCTATCAATCTACCTACCTACCTATCTCTATCTATCTATCTACCTACCTACCTATCTGTATCTATATATCTACCTACCTACCTATCTCTATCTATCTATCTACCTACCTACCTATCTGTATCTATCAATCTACCTACCTACCTATCTCTATCTATCTATCTACCTATCTACCTATCTCTATCTATCAATCTACCTACCTACCTATCTGTATCTATCTTTCTACCTACCTACCTATCTGTATCTATCTATCTACCTACCTACCTATCTCTATCTATCTGTCTACCTACCTACCTATCTCTATCTATCTATCTACCTACCTACCTATATCTATCTATCTATCTACCTATCTACCTATCTGTATCTATCAATCTACCTACCTACCTATCTGTATTTATCTATCTACCTACCTATCTGTATCTATCTACCTACCTACCTACGTATCTCTATCTATCTATCTACCTACCTACCTATCTCTATCTATCAATCTACCTACCTACCTATCTCTATCTATCTATCTACCTATCTACCTATCTCTATCTATCAATCTACCTACCTACCTATCTCTATCTATCTATCTATCTACCTACCCACCTATCTCTATCTATCTATCTACCTACCTACCTATCTGTATCTATCTATCTACCTATCTACCTATCTCTATCTATCTATCTACCTACCTACATATCTGTATCTATATATCTACCTACCTACCTATCTGTATCTCTCTATCTACCTATCTACCTATCTCTATCTATCAATCTACCTACCTACCTATCTCTATCTATCAATCTACCTAACCTCCTATCTCTATCTATCTATCTACCTACCCACCTATCTGTATTTATCTATCTACCTACATATCTGTATCTATATATCTACCTACCTACCTATCTCTATCTATCTACCTACATACCTACCTATCTCTATCTATCAATCTAGCTATCTATCTATCTGTATCTATCTATCTACCTACCTACCTATCTCTATCTATCTATCGACCTACCTACCTATCTGTATCTATCAATCTACCTACCTACCTATCTCTATCTATCAATCTACCTACCTACCTATCTGTATCTATCTATCTACCTACCTACCTATCTCTATCTATCAATCTACCTACCTACCTATCTCTATCTATCAATCTACCTACCTACCTATCTGTATCTATCAATCTACCCACCTACCTATCTCTATCTATCTACCTACCTACCTACCTATCTCTATCTACCTACCTACCTACCTACCTACCTATCTCTATCTATCTACCTACTTACCTACCTATCTCTATCTATCAATCTACCTACCTACCTATCTGTATCTATCTATCTACCTACCTACCTATCTGTATATATCTATCTACCTACCTATCTATCTCTATCTATCTACCTACCTACCTATCTCTATCTATCTACCTACCTACCTACCTACCTATCTCTATCTATCAATCTACCTACCTACCTATCTGTATCTATCTATCTAACTACCTACCTATCTGTATCTATCTATTTACCTACCTACCTATCTCTATCTATCTATCGACCTATCTACCTATCTCTATCTATCTATCTATCTACCTACCTACCTATCTCTATCTATCTATCTACCTACCTACCTATCTGTATCTATCAATCTACCTACCCACCTATCTGTATTTAGCTATCTACCTACCTATCTCTATCTATCAATCTACCTACCTACCTATCTGTATCTATCTATCTACCTATCTACCTATCTCTATCAATCTACATACCTACCTATCTGTATCTATCTATCTACCTACCTACCTATCTGTATCTATCTACCTACCTACCTACCTATCTCTATCTATCAATCTACCTACCTACCTATCTCTATCTATCTATCTACCTACCTACCTATCTGTATCTATATATCTACCTAGCTACCTATCTCTATCTATCTATCTACCTACCTACCTATCTCTATCTATCAATCTACCTACCTACCTATCTGTATCTATCAATCTACCCACCTACCTATCTCTATCTATCTACCTACCTACCTACCTATCTCTATCTATCTACCTACCTACCTACCTACATATCTCTATCTATCTACCTACCTACCTACCTATCTCTATCTATCAATCTACCTACCTACCTATCTGTTTCTATCTATCTACCTACCTACCTATCTGTATCTATCTATCTACCTACCTACCTATCTCTATCTATCTACCTACCTACCTATCTCTATCTATCTACCTACCTACCTACCTATCTCTATCTATCAATCTACCTACCTACCTATCTGTATCTATCTATCTACCTACCTACCTATCTCTATCTATCTATCTACCTATCTACCTATCTCTATCAATCTATCTATCTACCTACCTACCTATCTCTATCTATCTACCTACCTACCTACATATCTGTATCTATCAATCTACCTACCTACCTATCTCTATCTATCTACCTACATACCTACCGATCTCTATCTATCTACCTACCTACCTACATATCTGTATCTATCAATCTACCTACCTACCTATCTCTATCTATCTACCTACATACCTACCGATCTCTATCTATCTACCTACCTACCTACCTATCTCTATCTATCTATCTACCTATCTACCTATCTCTATCTATCAATCTACCTACCTACCTATCTCTATCTATCAATCTACCTACCTACCTATCTGTATCTATCTATCTACCTACCTACCTATCTCTATCTATCTATCTACCTACCTACCTATCTCTATCTATCTATCTACCTACCTACCTATCTCTATCTATCTATCTACCTACCTACCTATCTCTATCTATCAATCTATCTACCTTCCTATCTGTATCTATCTATCTACCTACCTACCTATCTGTATCTATCAATCTACCTACCTACCTATCTCTAATTATCTATCTACCTAGCACCTATCTGTATTTATCTATCTACCTACCTATCTGTATCTATCTACCTACCTACCTACCTATCTGTATCTATCAATCTACCTACCTACCCATCTCTATCTATCAATCTACCTACCTACCTATCTATCTATCTATCTACCTACCCACCTATCTGTATTTATCTATCTACCTACCTATCTGTATCTATCTACCTACCTACCTACCTATCTCTATCTACCTACCTACCTACCTACCTATCTCTATCTATCAATCAACCTACCTATCTGTATCTATCTATCTACCTACCTACCTATCTGTATCTATCAATCTACCTACCTACCTACCCATCTCTTTCTATCAATCTACCTACCTATCTGTATCTATCTATCTACCTACCTACCTATCTCTATCTATCTATCTACCTACCTACATATCTGTATCTATATATCTACCTACCTACCTATCTGTATCTATCTATCTACCTATCTACCTATCTCTATCTATCAATCTACCTACCTACCTATCTCTATCTATCTATCTACCTACCTACCTATCTCTATCTATCAATCTACCTACCTGTCTGTATCTACCTACCTACCTACCTACCTACCTACCTACCTACCTACCTACCTACCTATCTCTATCTATCATCTACCTACCTACCTATCTGTATCTATCAATCTACCTACCTACCTATCTCTATCTATCTATCTATCTACCTACCTACCTATCTCTATCTATCAATCTACCTACCTACCTATCTGTATCTATCAATCTACCTACCTACCTATCTCTATCTATCTACCTACCTACCTATCTCTATCAATCTACCTACCTACCTATCTCTATCTATCTACCTACCTACCTACCTATCTATCTCTATCTATCAATCTACCTACCTACCTATCTGTATCTATCTATCTACCTACCTACATATCTGTATCTATCTACCTACCTACCTACCTATCTGTATCTATCTATCTACCTACCTACCTGTCTCTATCTATCTATCTACCTACCTACCTATCTCTATCTATCTATCTACCCACCTACCTATCTCTGTCTATCTATCTACCTACCTACCTATCTGTATCTATTAATCTACCTACCTACCTATCTCTATCTATCTACCTACCTACCTACCTATCTCTATCTATCAATCTACCTACCTACCTATAAGTATCTATCTACCTACCTATCTCTATCTATCTACCTACCTACCTACCTACCTATCTCTATCTATCAATCTACCTACCTACCTATCTATATCTATCTACCTACCTACCTATCTCTATCTATCTATCTACATATCTACCTATCTCTATCTATCTACCTACCTACCTACCTACCTATCTCTATCTATCTATCTACCTATCTACCTATCTATATCTATCTACCTACCTACCTACCTATCTCTATCTATCTATCTACCAACCTACATATCTGTATCTATCTACCTACCGACCTACCTATCTCTATCTATCTATCTACCTACCTACCTATCTGTATCTATATATCTACCTACCTACCTATCTCTATCTATCTATCTACCTACCCACCTATCTGTATTTATCTATCTACCTACATATCTGTATCTATATATCTACCTACCTACCTATCTCTATCTATCTACCTACCTACCTACCTATCTTTATCTATCAATCTACCTACCTACCTATCTGTATCTATCTATCTACCTACCTACCTATCTGTATCTATCAATCTACCTACCTACCTATCTCTATCTATCTACCTACCTACATATCTGTATCTATCTATCTACCTACCTACCTATCTGTATCTATCTATCCACCTATCTACCTATCTCTATCTATCAATCTACCTACGTACCTATCTCTATCTATCTATCTACCTACCCACCTATCTGTATTTATCTACCTACCTACCTATCTCTATCTATCAATCTACCTACCCACCTATCTGTATCTATCTATCTACCTACCTACCTATCTGTATCTATCAATCTACCTACCTACCTATTTGTATCTATATATCTACCTACCTACCTATCTGTATCTATCAATCTACCTACCTACCAATCTCTATCTATCAATCTACCTACCTACCTATCTCTATCTATCAATCTACCTACCCACCTATCTGTATCTATCTATCTACCTACCTACCTATCTGTATCTATCAATCTACCTACCTACCTATCTCTATCTATCTACCTACCTACCTACCTATCTCTATCTATCAATCTACCTACCTACCTATCTGTATCTATCAATCTACCTACCTACCAATCTCTATCTATCAATCTACCTACCTACCTATCTGTATCTATCTATCTACCTACCTACCTATCTGTATCTATCAATCTACCTACCTACCTATCTCTATCTATCTATCTACCTACCTACCTATCTCTATCTATCAATCTACCTACCTACCTATCTGTATCTATCAATCTACCTACCTACCTATCTCTATCTATCTACCTACCTACCTATCTCTATCAATCTACCTACCTACCTATCTCTATCTACCTACCTACCTACCTACCTATCTATCTCTATCTATCAATCTACCTACCTACCTATCTGTATCTATCTATCTACCTACCTACATATCTGTATCTATCTACCTACCTACCTACCTATCTGTATCTATCTATCTACCTACCTACCTGTCTCTATCTATCTATCTACCTACCTACCTATCTCTATCTATCTATCTACCCACCTACCTATCTCTATCTATCTATCTACCTACCTACCTATCTGTATCTATTAATCTACCTACCTACCTATCTCTATCTATCTACCTACCTACCTACCTATCTCTATCTATCAATCTACCTACCTACCTATAAGTATCTATCTACCTACCTATCTCTATCTATCTACCTACCTACCTACCTACCTATCTCTATCTATCAATCTACCTACCTACCTATCTATATCTATCTACCTACCTACCTATCTCTATCTATCTATCTACATATCTACCTATCTCTATCTATCTACCTACCTACCTACCTACCTATCTCTATCTATCTATCTATCTACCTATCTACCTATCTATATCTATCTACCTACCTACCTACCTATCTCTATCTATCTATCTACCAACCTACATATCTGTATCTATCTACCTACCTACCTACCTATCTCTATCTATCTATCTACCTACCTACCTATCTGTATCTATATATCTACCTACCTACCTATCTCTATCTATCTATCTACCTACCCACCTATCTGTATTTATCTATCTACCTACATATCTGTATCTATATATCTACCTACCTACCTATCTCTATCTATCTACCTACCTACCTACCTATCTTTATCTATCAATCTACCTACCTACCTATCTGTATCTATCTATCTACCTACCTACCTATCTGTATCTATCAATCTACCTACCTACCTATCTCTATCTATCTACCTACCTACATATCTGTATCTATCTATCTACCTACCTACCTATCTGTATCTATCTATCCACCTATCTACCTATCTCTATCTATCAATCTACCTACGTACCTATCTCTATCTATCTATCTACCTACCCACCTATCTGTATTTATCTACCTACCTACCTATCTCTATCTATCAATCTACCTACCCACCTATCTGTATCTATCTATCTACCTACCTACCTATCTGTATCTATCAATCTACCTACCTACCTATCTGTATCTATATATCTACCTACCTACCTATCTGTATCTATCAATCTACCTACCTACCAATCTCTATCTATCAATCTACCTACCTACCTATCTCTATCTATCAATCTACCTACCCACCTATCTGTATCTATCTATCTACCTACCTACCTATCTGTATCTATCAATCTACCTACCTACCTATCTCTATCTATCTACCTACCTACCTACCTATCTCTATCTATCAATCTACCTACCTACCTATCTGTATCTATCAATCTACCTACCTACCAATCTCTATCTATCAATCTACCTACCTACCTACCTATCTGTATCTATCTATCTACCTACCTACCTATCTGTATCTATCAATCTACCTACCTACCTATCTCTATCTATCTACCTACCTACATATCTGTATCTATATATCTACCTACCTACCTATCTGTATCTATCTATCTACCTATCTCTATCTATCAATCTACCTACCTACCTATCTCTATCTATCTACCTACCCACCTATCTGTATTTATCTACCTACCTACCTATCTCTATCTATCTATCTACCTACCTACCTATCTGTATCTATATATCTACCTACCTACCTATCTGTATCTATCAATCTACCTACCTACCAATCTCTATCTATCAATCTACCTACCTACCTATCTCTATCTATCAATCTACCTACCCACCTATCTGTATCTATCTATCTACCTACCTACCTATCTGTATCTATCAATCTACCTACCTACCTATCTGTATCTATATATCTACCTACCTACCTATCTGTATCTATCAATCTACCTACCTACCTATCTCTATCTATCTATCTACCTACCTACCTACCTATCTTTATCTATCAATCTACCTACCTACCTATCTGTATCTATCTATCTACCTACCTACCTATCTGTATCTATCAATCTACCTACCTACCTATCTCTATCTATCAATCTACCAACCTACCTATCTGTATCTATCTATCTACATACCTACCTATCTGTATCTATCAATCTACCTACCTACCTATCTCTATCTATCAATCTACCTACCTACATATCTGTATCTATATATCTACCTACCTACCTGTCTGTATCTATTTATCTACCTATCTACCTATCACTATCTATCAATCTACCTACCTACCTATCTCTATCTATCTATCTACCTACCTACCTATCTCTATCTATCTACCTACCTACCTATCTGTATCTATCTACCTACCTACCTACCTTTCTCTATCTATCTATCTACCTACCTACCTATCTCTATCTATCAATCTACCTACCCATCTATCTCTATCTATCAATCTACGTACCTACCTATCTGTATCTATCTATCTACCTACCTACCTACCTATCTGTATCTATCAATCTACCTACCTACATATCTCTATCTATCTATCTACCTACCTACATATCTGTATCTATATATCTACCTACCTACCTATCTGTATCTATCTATCTACCTATCTACCTATCTCTATCTATCAATCTACCTACCTACCTATCTGTATCTATCAATCTACCTACCTACCTATCTGAATCTATCAATCTACCTATCTACCTATCTCTATCTATCAATCTACCTACCTACCTATCTCTATCTATCTACCTACCTACCTACCTATCTCTATCTATCAATCTACCTACCTACCTATCTCTATCTATCTATCTACCTACCTACCTATCTCTATCTATCTATCTATCTATCTATCTATCTATCTATCTATCTATCTATCTACCTACCTACCTATCTCTATCTATCTATCTACCTACCTACCTATCTCTATCTATCTATCTACCTACCTACCTATCTCTATCTATCTACCTACCTACCTATCTCTATCTATCAATCTACCTACCTATCTCTATCTATCTATCTACCTACCTACCTATCTCTATCTATCTACCTACCTATCTGTATCTATCTACCTACATACCTACCTATCTCTATCTATCTATCTACCTACCTACCTATCTCTATCTATCAATCTACCTACCTACCTATCTCTATCTATCAATCTACCTACCTACCTATCTGTATCTATCTATCTACCTACCTACCTATCTCTATCTATCTATCTACCTACCTATCTCTATCTATCTACCTACCTACCTATCTGTATCTATCAATCTACCTACCTACCTATCTCTATCTATCTACCTACCTACCTACCTATCTCTATCTATCAATCTACCTACCTACCTATCTGTATCTATCTACCTATCTGCCTACCTATCTCTATCTATCTATCTACCTACCTACCTATCTCTATCTATCTATCTATCTACCTACCTACCTATCTGTATCTATCTATCTACCTACCTACCTATCTGTATCTATCAATTTACCTACCTATCTATCTCTATCTATCTATCTACCTACCTACATATCTGTATCTATATATCTACCTACCTACCTATCTGTATCTATCTATCTACCTACCTACCTATCTCTATCTATCAATCTACCAACCTACCTATCTGTATCTATCTATCTACCTATCTACCTATCTCTATCTATCAATCTACCTACCTACCTATCTCTATCTATCTATCTACCTACCCACCTATCTGTATTTATATATCTACCTACCTATCTGTATCTATCTACCTAACTACCAAACTATCTCTATCTATCTACCTACCTACCTACCTATCTCTATCTATCTATCTACCTACCTACCTATCTCTATCTATCTACCTACCTACCTACCTATCTGTATCTATCTACCTACCTACCTACCTATCTCTATCTATCTATCTACCTACCTACCTATCTTTATCTATCAATCTACCTACCCACCTATCTCTATCTATCAATCTACCTACCTACCTATCTGTATCTATCTATCTACCTACCTACCTATCTGTATCTATCAATCTACCTACCTACATATCTCTATCTATCTATCTACCTACCTACATATCTGTATCTATATATCTACCTACCTACCTATCTGTATATATCTATCTACCTATCTACCTATCTCTATCTATCAATCTACCTACCTACCTATCTGTATCTATCAATCTACCTACCTACCTATCTGAATCTATCAATCTACCTATCTACCTATCTCTATCTATCTACCTACCTACCTACCTATCTCTATCTATCTACCTACCTACCTACCTATCTCTATCTATCAATCTACCTACCTACCTATCTCTATCTATCTATCTACCTACCTACCTATCTCTATCTATCTATCTATCTATCTACCTACCTACCTATCTCTATCTATCTATCTACCTACCTACCTATCTCTATCTATCTATCTACCTACCTACCTATCTCTATCTATCTACCTACCTACCTATCTCTATCTATCAATCTACCTACCTATCTCTATCTATCTATCTACCTACCTACCTATCTCTATCTATCTACCTACCTATCTGTATCTATCTACCTACATACCTACCTATCTCTATCTATCTACCTACCTACCTACCTATCTCTATCTATCAATCTACCTACCTACCTATCTCTATCTATCAATCTACCTACCTACCTATCTGTATCTATCTATCTACCTACCTACCTATCTCTATCTATCTATCTACCTACCTATCTCTATCTATCTATCTACCTACCTACCTATCTGTATCTATCAATCTACCTACCTACCTATCTCTATCTATCTACCTACCTACCTACCTATCTCTATCTATCAATCTACCTACCTACCTATCTGTATCTACCTATCTGCCTACCTATCTCTATCTATCTATCTACCTACCTACCTATCTCTATCTATCTATCTACCTACCTACCTATCTGTATCTATCTATCTACCTACCTACCTATCTGTATCTATCAATCTACCTACCTATCTATCTCTATCTATCTATCTACCTACCTACATATCTGTATCTATATATCTACCTACCTACCTATCTGTATCTATCTATCTACCTATCTACCTATCTCTATCTATCAATCTACCTACCTACCTATCTCTATCTATCTACCTACCCACCTATCTGTATTTATATATCTACCTACCTATCTCTATCTATCTACCTAACTACCTACCTATCTCTATCTATCTACCTACCTACCTACCTATCTCTATCTATCAATCTACCAACCTACCTATCTGTATCTATCTATCTACCTATCTACCTATCTCTATCTATCAATCTACCTACCTACCTATCTCTATCTATCTATCTACCTACCCACCTATCTGTATTTATATATCTACCTACCTATCTGTATCTATCTACCTAACTACCTACCTATCTCTATCTATCTACCTACCTACCTACCTATCTCTATCTATCTATCTACCTACCTACCTATCTCTATCTATCTACCTACCTACCTATCTCTATCTATCTACCTACCTACCTACCTACCTATCTCTATCTATCAATCTACCTACCTACCTATCTCTATCTATCTATCTACCTACCTACCTATCTCTATCCATCTATCTACCTACCTACCTATCTCTATCTATCAATCTACCTACCTACCTATCTGTATCTACCTACCTACCTACCTATCTCTATCTATCAATCTACCTACCTACCTATCTCTATCTATCTACCTACCTACCTACCTATCTCTATCTATCAATCTACCTACCTACCTATCTCTATCTATCTATCTACCTACCTACCTATCTGTATCTATCTATCTACCTACCTACCTATCTCTATCTATCAATCTACCTACCTACCTATCTCTATCTATCTACCTACCTACCTATCTCTATCTATCTATCTACCTACCTACCTATCTGTATCTATCTATCTACCTACCTACCTATCTCTATCTATCAATCTACCTACCTACCTATCTCTATCTATCTATCTACCTACCTACCTATCTCTATCAATCTACCTACCTACCTATCTCTATCTATCTACCTACCTACCTATCTCTATCTATCAATCTATCTGCCTACGTATCTCTACCTATCTATCTACCTTCCTACCTATCTCTATCTATCAATCTACCTACCTACCTATCTCTATCTATCTATCTACCTACCTACCTATCTCTATCTATCTACCTATCTACCTATCTCTATCTATCAATCTACCTACCTACCTATCTCTATCTATCTATCTACCTACCTACCTATCTCTATCTATCTATCTATCTACCTACCTACCTATCTCTATCTATCAATCTACCTACCTACCTATCTCTATCTATCTATCTACCTACCTACCTATCTGTATCTATCTATCTACCTACCTATATGTATCTATCTACCTACCTACCTACCTATCTCTATCTATCTATCTACCTACCTACCTATCTGTATCTATCAATCTACCTACCTACCTATCTCTATCTATCTATCTACCTACCCACCTATCTGTATTTATCTATCTACCTACCTATCTGTATCTATCTACTTACCTACCTACCTATCTCTATCTATCTACCTACCTACCTATCTCTATCTATCAATCTACCTACCTACCTATCTGTATCTATCAATCTACCTACCTACCTATCTCTATCTATCTACCTACCTACCTATCTCTATCAATCAATCTACTTACCTACCTATCTGTATCTATCAATCTACCTACCTACCTATCTCTATCTATCAATCTACCTACCTACCTATCTGTATCTATCTACCTAACTACCTACCTATCTCTATCTATCTACCTACCTACCTACCTATCTCTATCTATCTATCTACCTACCTACCTATCTCTATCTATCTACCTACCTACCTACCTACCTATCTCTATCTATCAATCTACCTACCTACCTATCTCTATCTATCTATCTACCTACCTACCTATCTCTATCCATCTATCTACCTACCTACCTATCTCTATCTATCAATCTACCTCCCTACCTATCTTTATCTACCGACCTACCTACCTATCTCTATCTATCAATCTACCTACCTACCTATCTCTATCTATCTACCTACCTACCTACCTATCTCTATCTATCAATCTACCTACCTACCTATCTCTATCTATCTATCTAACTACCTACCTATCTGTATCTATCTATCTACCTACCTACCTATCTCTATCTATCTACCTACCTACCTACCTATCTCTATCTATCAATCGACCTACCTACCTATCTCTATCTATCTACCTACCTACCTATCTCTATCTATCTACCTACCTGCCTATCTCTATCTATCAATCTACCTACCTACATATCTGTATCTATCTATCTACCTACCTACCTATCTCTCTCTATCAATCTACCTACCTACCTATCTCTATCTATCTACCTACCTACCTACCTATCTCTATCTATCAATCTACCTACCTACGTATCTCTATCTATCTATCTACCTTCCTACCTATCTCTATCTATCAATCTACCTACCTACCTATCTCTATCTATCTATCTACCTACCTACCTATCTCTATCTATCTACCTATCTACCTATCTCTATCTATCAATCTACCTACCTACCTATCTCTATCTATCTATCTACCTACCTACCTATCTCTATCTATCTATCTACCTACCTACCTATCTGTATCTATCTATCTACCTACCTATCTGTATCTATCTACCTACCTACCTACCTATCTCTATCTATCTATCTACCTACCTACCTATCTCTATCTATCAATCTACCTACCTACCTATCTCTATCTATTTATCTACCTACCCACCTATCTGTATTTATCTATCTACCTACCTATCTGTATCTATCTACCTACCTACCTACCTATCTCTATCTATCTACCTACCTACCTATCTCTATCTATCAATCTACCTACCTACCTATCTGTATCTATCAATCTACCTACCTACCTATCTCTATCTATTTACCTAACTACCTACCTATCTCTATCTATCTATCTACCTACCTACCTATCTCTATCTATCAATCTACCTACCTACCTATCTGTATCTATCAATCTACCTACCTACCTATCTCTATCTACCTATCTACCTACCTACATATCTGTATCTATATATCTACCTACCTACCTATCTGTATCTATCTATCTATCTACCTATCTACCTATCTCTATCTATCAATCTACCTACCTACCTATCTCTATCTATCTATCTACCTACCTACCTATCTCTATCTATCTATCTATCTACCTACCTATCTGTATCTATCTACCTACCTACCTACCTATCTCTATCTATCTATCTACCTACCTACCTATCTCTATCTATCAATCTACCTACCTACCTATCTCTATCTATCAATCTACCTACCTACCTATCTGTATCTATCTATCTACCTACCTACCTATCTCTATCTATCTATCTACCTACCTACCTATCTCTATCTATCTATCTACCTACCTATCTCTATCTATATATCTACCTACCTACCTATCTGTATCTATCAATCTACCTACCTATCTATCTCTATCTATCTACCTACCTACCTACCTATCTCTATCTATCAATCTACCTACCTACCTATCTGTATCTATCTATCTACCTATCTACCTATCTCTATCTATCTATCTACCTACCTACCTATCTCTATCTATCAATCTACCTACCTACCTATCTCTATCTATCAATCTACCTACCTACCTATCTGTATCTATCTATCTACCTACCTACCTATCTCTATCTATCTATCTACCTACCCACCTATCTGTATTTATCTATCTACCTACCTATCTCTATCTATCTACCTAACTACCTACCTATCTCTATCTATCTATCTACCTACCTACCTCTATCTATCTATCTACCTACCTACCTATCTGTATCTATCAATCTACCTACCTACCTATCTCTATCTATCTATCTACCTACCTACCTATCTCTATCTATCAATCTACCTACCTACCTATCTCTATCTATCAATCTACCTACCTACCTATCTGTATCTATCTATCTACCTACCTACCTATCTCTATCTATCTATCTACCTACCCACCTATCTGTATTTATCTATCTACCTACCTATCTATATCTATCTACCTACCTACCTACCTATCTCTATCTATCTATCTATCTATCTACCTACCTACCTATCTCTATCTATCTATCTACCTATCTGTATCTATCTACCTAACTACCTATCAATCTCTATCTACCTACCTACCTACCTACCTACCTATCTCTATCTATCTATCTACCTACCTACCTATCTCTATCTATCAATCTACCTACCTACCTATCTGTATCTATCAATCTACCTACCTACCTATCTCTATCTATCTATCTACCTACCTACATATCTGTATCTATATATCTACCTACCTACCTATCTGTATCTATCTATCTATCTATCTACCTATCTACCTATCTCTATCTATCAATCTACCTACCTACCTATCTCTATCTATCTATCTACCTACCTACCTATCTCTATCTATCTATCTACCTACCTATCTGTATCTATCTACCTACCTACCTATCTCTATCTATCTATCTACCTACCTACCTATCTCTATCTATCAATCTACCTACCTACCTCTCTGTATCTATCTATCTACCTACCTACCTATCTCTATCTATCTATCTACCTACCTACCTATCTCTATCTATCTATCTACCTACCTATCTCTATCTATCTATCTACCTACCTACCTATCTGTATCTATCAATCTACCTACCTACCTATCTCTATCTATCTACCTACCTACCTACCTATCTCTATCTATCAATCTACCTACCTACCTATCTCTATCTATCTACCTATCTACATACCTATCTCTATCTATCTATCAACCTACCTACCTATCTCTATCTATCTATCTACCTACCTACCTACCTATCTGTATCTATCTATCTACCTACCTACCTATCTGTATCTATCAATCTACCTACCTACCTATCTCTATCTATCTATCTACCTACCTACATACCTGTATCTATATATCTACCTACCTACCTATCTGTATCTATCTATCTACCTACCTACCTATCTGTATCTATCAATCTACCTACCTACCTCTCTCTATCTATCTATCTACCTACCTACATATCTGTATCTATATATCTACCTACCTACCTATCTGTATCTATCTATCTACCTATCTACCTATCTCTATCTATCAATCTACCTACCTACCTATCTCTATCTATCTATCTACCTACCCACCTATCTGTATTTATATATCTACCTACCTATCTGTATCTATCTACCTAACTACCTACCTCTCTCTATCTATCTACCTACCTACCTACCTATCTCTATCTATCTATCTACCTACCTACCTATCTCTATCTATCTATCTACCTACCTACCTATCTCTATCTATCTACCTACCTACCTACCTACCTATCTCTATCTATCAATCTACCTACCTACCTATATCTATCTATCTACCTACCTACCTATCTCTATCCATCTATCTACCTACCTACCTATCTCTATCTATCAATCTACCTACCTACCTATCTGTATCTACCTACCTACCTACCTATCTCTATCTATCAATCTACCTACCTACCTATCTCTATCTATCTACCTACCTACCTACCTATCTCTATCTATCAATCTACCTACCTACCTATCTCTATCTATCTATCTACCTACCTACCTATCTGTATCTATCTATCTACCTACCTACCTATCTCTATCTATCAATCTACCTACCTACCTATCTCTATCTATCTATCTACCTACCTACCTATCTCTATCTATCTACCTACCTACCTATCTCTATCTATCAATCTACCTACCTACATATCTGTATCTATCTATCTACCTACCTACCTATCTCTCTCTATCAATCTACCTACCTACCTATCTCTATCTATCTACCTACCTACCTATCTCTATCTATCAATCTACCTGCCTACGTATCTCTACCTATCTATCTACCTTCCTACCTATCTCTATCTATCAATCTACCTACCTACCTATCTCTATCTATCTATCTACCTACCTACCTATCTCTATCTATCTACCTATCTACCTATCTCTATCTATCAATCTACCTAACTACCTATCTCTATCTATCTATCTACCTACCTACCTATCTCTATCTATCTATCTATCTACCTACCTACCTATCTCTATCTATCAATCTACCTACCTACCTATCTCTATCTATCTATCTACCTACCTACCTATCTGTATCTATCTATCTACCTACCTATATGTATCTATCTACCTACCTACCTACCTATCTCTATCTATCAATCTACCTACCTACCTATCTCTATCTATCTATCTACCTACCCACCTATCTGTATTTATCTATCTACCTACCTATCTGTATCTATCTACTTACCTACCTACCTAACTCTATCTATCTACCTACCTACCTATCTCTATCTATCAATCTACCTACCTACCTATCTGTATCTATCAATCTACCTACCTACCTATCTCTATCTATCAATCTACCTCCCTACCTATCTTTATCTACCTACCTACCTACCTATCTCTATCTATCAATCTACCTACCTACCTATCTCTATCTATCTACCTACCTACCTACCTATCTCTATCTATCAATCTACCTACCTACCTATCTCTATCTATCTATCTAACTACCTACCTATCTGTATCTATCTATCTACCTACCTACCTATCTCTATCTATCTACCTACCTACCTACCTATCTCTATCTATCAATCGACCTACCTACCTATCTCTATCTATCTACCTACCTACCTATCTCTATCTATCTACCTACCTGCCTATCTCTATCTATCAATCTACCTACCTACATATCTGTATCTATCTATCTACCTACCTACCTATCTCTATCAATCTACCTACCTACCTATCTCTATCTATCTACCTACATACCTACCTATCTCTATCTATCAATCTACCTACCTACGTATCTCTATCTATCTATCTACCTTCCTACCTATCTCTATCTATCAATCTACCTACCTACCTATCTCTATCTATCTACCTAC
Source organism: Crotalus helleri (assembly GCA_024509115.1). Classification (NCBI taxonomy): domain Eukaryota; kingdom Metazoa; phylum Chordata; class Lepidosauria; order Squamata; family Viperidae; genus Crotalus; species Crotalus helleri. The sequence continues at coordinate 423,465 of JAKSXO010000131.1, forward strand.
CTACCTATCTCTATCTATCTACCTATCTACCTATCTCTATCTATCAATCTACCTACCTTCCTATCTCTATCTATCTACCTACCTACCTATCTCTATCTATCTATCTACCTACCTACCTATCTCTATCTATCTATCTACCTACCTACCTATCTGTATCTATCTATCTACCTACCTACCTATCTCTATCTATCTATCTACCTACCTATCTCTATCTATCTATCTACCCACCTACCTATCTCTATCTATCAATCTACCTACCTACCTATCTCTATCTATTTATCTACCTACCCACCTATCTGTATTTATCTATCTACCTACCTATCTGTATCTATCTACCTACCTACCTACCTATCTCTATCTACCTACCTACCTATCTCTATCTATCAATCTACCTACCTACCTATCTGTATCTATCAATCTACCTACCTACCTATCTCTATCTATCTACCTAACTACCTACCTATCTCTATCTATCTATCTACCTACCTACCTATCTCTATGTATCAATCTACCTACCTACCTATCTGTATCTATCAATCTACCTACCTACCTATCTCTATCTATCTACCTACCTACATATCTGTATCTATATATCTACCTACCTACCTATCTGTATCTATCTATCTATCTACCTATCTACCTATCTCTATCTATCAATCTACCTACCTACCTATCTCTATCTATCTATCTACCTACCTACCTATCTCTATCTATCTACCTACCTACCTATCTGTATCTATCTACCTACCTACCTACCTATCTCTATCTATCTATCTACCTACCTACCTATCTCTATCTATCTACCTACCTACCTATCTCTATCTATCAATCTACCTACCTACCTATCTCTATCTATCAATCTACCTACCTACCTATCTCTATCTATCTACCTATCTACCTATCTCTATCTATCAATCTACCTACCTACCTATCTCTATCTATCTACCTACCTACCTATCTCTATCTATCTATCTACCTACCTACCTATCTCTATCTATCTATCTACCTACCTACCTATCTGTATCTATCTATCTACCTACCTACCTATCTCTATCTATCTATCTACCTACCTATCTCTATCTATCTATCTACCCACCTACCTATCTCTATCTATCAATCTACCTACCTACCTATCTCTATCTATTTATCTACCTACCCACCTATCTGTATTTATCTATCTACCTACCTATCTGTATCTATCTACCTACCTACCTACCTATCTCTATCTATCTACCTACCTACCTATCTCTATCTATCAATCTACCTACCTACCTATCTGTATCTATCAATCTACCTACCTACCTATCTCTATCTATCTACCTAACTACCTACCTATCTCTATCTATCTATCTACCTACCTACCTATCTCTATGTATCAATCTACCTACCTACCTATCTGTATCTATCAATCTACCTACCTACCTATCTCTATCTATCTATCTACCTACCTACATATCTGTATCTATATATCTACCTACCTACCTATCTGTATCTATCTATCTATCTACCTATCTACCTATCTCTATCTATCAATCTACCTACCTACCTATCTCTATCTATCTATCTACCTACCTACCTATCTCTATCTATCTACCTACCTACCTATCTGTATCTATCTACCTACCTACCTACCTATCTCTATCTATCTATCTACCTACCTACCTATCTCTATCTATCTACCTACCTACCTATCTCTATCTATCAATCTACCTACCTACCTATCTCTATCTATCTATCTACCTACCTACCTATCTGTATCTATCTATCTACCTACCTACTTATCTCTATCTATCTATCTACCTACCTACCTATCTGTATCTATCTATCTACCTACCTATCTGTATCTATCTACCTACCTACCTACCTATCTCTATCTATCTATCTACCTACCTACCTATCTCTATCTATCAATCTACCTACCTACCTATCTCTATCTATTTATCTACCTACCCACCTATCTGAATTTATCTATCTACCTACCTATCTGTATCTATCTACCTACCTACCTACCTATCTCTATCTATCTACCTACCTACCTATCTCTATCTATCAATCTACCTACCTACCTATCTGTATCTATCAATCTACCTACCTACCTATCTCTATCTATCTACCTAACCACCTACCTATCTCTATCTATCTATCTACCTATCTACCTATCTCTATCTATCAATCTACCTACCTACCTATCTGTATCTATCAATCTACCTACCTACCTATCTCTATCTATCTATCTACCTACCTACATATCTGTATCTATATATCTACCTACCTACCTATCTGTATCTATCTATCTATCTACCTATCTACCTATCTCTATCTATCAATCTACCTACCTACCTATCTCTATCTATCTACCTACCTACCTATCTCTATCTATCTATCTACCTACCTATCTGTATCTATCTACCTACCTACCTACCTATCTCTATCTATCTATCTACCTACCTACCTATCTCTATCTATCTATCTACCTACCTACCTATCTCTATCTATCAATCTACCTACCTACCTATCTCTATCTATCAATCTACCTACCTACCTATCTGTATCTATCTATCTACCTACCTACCTATCTCTATCTATCTATCTACCTACCTACCTATCTCTATCTATCTATCTATCTACCTACCTATCTCTATCTATCTATCTACCTACCTACCTATCTGTATCTATCAATCTACCTACCTACCTATCTCTATCTATCTACCTACCTACCTACCTATCTGTATCTATCAATCTACCTACCTACCTATCTCTATCTATCTATCTACCTATCTACCTATCTCTATCTATCAATATACCTACCTACCTATCTCTATCTATCTATCTACCTACCCACCTATCTGTATTTATCTATCTACCTACCTATCTATATCTATCTACCTAACTACCTACCTATCTCTATCTATCTATCTACCTACCTACCTATCTCTATCTATCAATCTACCTACCTACCTATCTCTATCTATCTATCTACCTATCTGTATCTATCTACCTAACTACCTATCAATCTCTATCTACCTACCTACCTACCTACCTATCTCTATCTATCTATCTACCTACCTACCTATCTCTATCTATCAATCTACCTACCTACCTATCTGTATCTATCAATCTACCTACCTACCTATCTCTATCTATCTATCTACCTACCTACATATCTGTATCTATATATCTACCTACCTACCTATCTGTATCTATCTATCTATCTACCTATCTACCTATCTCTATCTATCAATCTACCTACCTACCTATCTCTATCTATCTATCTACCTACCTACCTATCTCTATCTATCTATCTACCTATCTGTATCTATCTACCTAACTACCTATCAATCTCTATCTACCTACCTACCTACCTACCTACCTATCTCTATCTATCTATCTATCTACCTACCTACCTATCTCTATCTATCAATCTACCTACCTACCTATCTGTATCTATCAATCTACCTACCTACCTATCTCTATCTATCTATCTACCTACCTACATATCTGTATATATATATCTACCTACCTACCTATCTGTATCTATCTATCTATCTACCTATCTACTTATCTCTATCTATCAATCTACCTACCTACCTATCTCTATCTATCTATCTACCTACCTACCTATCTCTATCTATCTATCTACCTACCTACCTTTCTGTATCTATCTACCTACCTACCTACCTATCTGTATCTATCAATCTACCTACCTACCTATCTCTATCTATCAATCTACCTACCTACCTATCTCTATCTATCAATCTACCTACTACCTATCTGTATCTATCTATCTACCTACCTACCTATCTCTATCTATCTATCTACCTACCTACCTATCTCTATCTATCTATCTACCTACCTATCTCTATCTATCTATCTACCTACCTACCTATCTGTATCTATCAATCTACCTACCTACCTATCTCTATCTATCTACCTACCTACCTACCTATCTCTATCTATCAATCTACCTACCTACCTATCTGTATCTATCTACCTATCTACCTACCTATCTCTATCTATCTATCTACCTACCTACCTATCTCTATCTATCTATCTATCTATCTACCTACCTACCTATCTGTATCTATCTATCTACCTACCTACCTATCTGTATCTATCAATCTACCTACCTACCTATCTCTATCTATCTATCTACCTACCTACATACCTGTATCTATATATCTACCTACCTACCTATCTGTATCTATCTATCTACCTACCTACCTATCTGTATCTATCAATCTACCTACCTACCTATCTCTATCTATCTATCTACCTACCTACATATCTGTATCTATCTATCTACCTATCTACCTATCTCTATCTATCAATCTACCTACCTACCTATCTCTATCTATCTATCTACCTACCCAATCTGTATTTATATATCTACCTATCTATCTGTATCTATCTACCTAACTACCTACCTATCTCTATCTATCTACCTACCTACCTATCTCTATCTATCAATCTACCTACCTACCTATCTGTATCTATCTATCTACCTATCTACCTATCTCTATCTATCAATCTACTTACCTACCTATCTCTATCTATCTATCTACCTACCCACCTATCTGTATTTATATGTCTACCTACCTACCTATCTGTATCTATCAATCTACCTACCTACCTATCTCTATCTATCAATCTACCTACCTACCTATCTGTATCTATCTATCTACCTACCTACTTATCTGTATCTATCAATCTACCTACCTACCTATCTGTATCTATCTATCTACCTACCTACCTATCTGTATCTATCTATCTACCTACCTACCTATCTGTATCTATCTATCTACCTATCTACCTATCTCTATCTATCAATCTACCTACCTACCTATCTCCATCTATCTATCTACCTACCCACCTATCTGTATTTATCTATCTACCTACATATCTGTATCTATATATCTACCTACCTACCTATCTCTATCTATCTACCTACCTACCTACCTATCTCTATCTATCAATCTACCTACCTACCTATCTGTATCTATCTATCTACCTACCTACCTATCTGTATCTATCAATCTACCTACCTACCTATCTCTATCTATCTATCTACCTACCTACCTATCTCTATCTATCTATCTACCTACCTACCTATCTCTATCTATCTACCTACCTACCTACCTACCTATCTCTATCTATCAATCTACCTACCTACCTATCTCTATCTATCTATCTACCTACCTACCTATCTCTATCCATCTATCTACCTACCTACCTATCTCTATCTATCAATCTACCTACCTACCTATCTGTATCTACCTACCTACCTACCTATCTCTATCTATCAATCTACCTACCTACCTATCTCTATCTATCTACCTACCTACCTACCTATCTCTATCTATCAATCTACCTACCTACCTATCTCTATCTATCTATCTACCTACCTACCTATCTGTATCTATCTATCTACCTACCTACCTATCTCTATCTATCTACCTACCTACCTATCTCTATCTATCAATCTACCTACCTACCTATCTCTATCTATCTATCTACCTACCTACCTATCTCTATCTATCTACCTACCTACCTATCTCTATCTATCAATCTACCTACCTACATACCTCTATCCATCTATCTACCTACCTACCTATCTCTATCTATCAATCTACCTACCTACCTATCTGTATCTACCTACCTACCTACCTATTTCTATCTATCAATCTACCTACCTACCTATCTCTATCTATCTACCTACCTACCTACCTATCTCTATCTATCAATCTACCTACCTACCTATCTCTATCTATCTATCTATCTATCTATCTACCTACCTACCTATCTGTATCTATCTATCTACCTACCTACCTATCTCTATCTATCTACCTACCTACCTACCTATCTCTATCTATCTACCTACCTACCTACCTATCTCTATCTATCAATCTACCTACCTACCTATCTGTATCTATCAATCTACCTACCTATCTATCTCTATCTATCTATCTACCTACCTACCTATCTCTATCTATCAATCTACCTACCTACCTATCTGTATCTATCAATCTACCTACCTATCTCTATCTATCTATCTACCTACCTACCTACCTATCTCTATCAATCTACCTACCTACCTATCTCTATCTATCTATCTACCTACCTACATATCTGTATCTATATATCTACCTACCTACCTACCTATCTATCTCTATCTATCTATCTACCTACCTACCTATATCTATCTATTTACCTACCTACCTACCTATCTCTATCTATCTATCTACCTACCTACCTATCTGTATCTATCAATCTACCTACCTACCTATCTCTATCTATCTACCTACCTACCTACCTATCTCTATCTATCAATCTACCTACCTACCTATCTCTATCTATCTACCTACCTACCTAACTCTATCTATCTATCTACCTACCTACCTATCTGTCTCTATCAATCTACCTACCTACCTATCTATCTCTATCTATCTACCTACCTACCTATCTCTATCTATCTATCTACCTAACCTATATCTATCTATCTACCTACCTATCTGTATCTATCAATCTACCTACCTACCTATCTCTATCTATCTACCTACCTACCTACCTATCTGTATCTATCAATCTACCTACCTACCTATCTCTATCTATCGACCTACCTACCTACCTATCTCTATCTATCTATCTACCTACCCACCTATCTGTATTTATCTATCTACCTACCTATCTGTATCTATCTACCTACGTACCTACCTATCTATATCTATCTATCTACCTACCTACCTATCTCTATCTATCAATCTACCTACCTACCTATCTGTATCTATCAATCTACCTACCTACCTATCTCTATCTATCTACCTACCTACCTATCTGTCTCTATCAATCTACCTACCTACCTACCTATCTCTATCTATCAATCTACCTACCTACCTATCTGTATCTATCTATCTACCTACCTATCTATCTCTATCTATCAATCTACCTACCTATCTCTATCTATCTATCTATCTATCTACCTACCTACATATCTGTATCTATATATCTACCTACCTACCTACCTATCTATCTCTATCTATCTATCTACCTACCTACCTATATCTATCTATCTATCTACCTACCTACCTACCTATCTCTATCTATCTATCTACCTACCTACCTATCTGTATCTATCAATCTACCTACCTATCTCTCTATCTATCTATCTACCTACCTACCTATCTCTATCTATCAATCTACCTACCTACCTATCTGTATCTATCAATCTACCTACCTATCTCTATCTATCTATCTACCTACCTACCTACCTATCTCTATCAATCTACCTACCTACCTATCTCTATCTATCTATCTATCTACCTACCTATCTCTATCTATCAATCTACCTACCTACCTATCTGTATCTATCAATCTACCTACCTATCTCTATCTATCTATCTACCTACCTACCTACCTATCTCTATCAATCTACCTACCTACCTATCTCTATCTATCTATCTATCTACCTACCTACATATCTGTATCTATATATCTACCTACCTACCTACCTATCTATCTCTATCTATCTATCTACCTACCTACCTATATCTATCTATCTATCTACCTACCTACCTACCTATCTCTATCTATCTATCTACCTACCTACCTATCTGTATCTATCAATCTACCTACCTACCTATCTCTATCTATCTACCTACCTACCTACCTATCTCTATCTATCAATCTACCTACCTACCTATCTCTATCTATCTACCTACGTACCTATCTCTATCTATCTATCTACCTACCTACCTATCTGTCTCTATCAATCTACCTACCTACCTATCTATCTCTATCTATCAATCTACCTACCTACCTATCTGTATCTACCTACCTACCTACCTATCTCTATCTATCAATCTACCTACCTACTTATCTCTATCTATCTACCTACCTACCTACCTATCTCTATCTATCAATCTACCTACCTACTTATCTCTATCTACCTACCTACCTACCTATCTCTATCTATCTATCTCCCTACCTACATATCTGTATCTATATATCTACCTACCTACCTATCTCTATCTATCAATCTACCTACCTACCTATCTCTATCTATCAATCTAGCTACCTACTTATCTCTATCTATCTACCTACCTACCTACCTATCTCTATCTATCAATCTACCTACCTACTTATATCTATCTACCTACCTACCTACCTATCTCTATCTATCAATCTACCTACCTACCTATCTCTATCTATCTATCTACCTACCTACCTATCTCTATCTATCTATCTACCTACCTACCTATCTCTATCTATCTACCTACCTACCTACCTATCTCTATCTATCAATCTACCTACCTACCTATCTCTATCTATCTATCTACCTACCTACCTATCTCTATCTATCTATCTACCTACCTACATATCTGTATCTATATATCTACCTACCTACCTATCTGTATCTATCTATCTACCTACCTACTTATCTCTATCTATCTATCTACCTACCTACCTATCTCTATCTATCTATCTACCTACCTACATATCTGTATCTATATATATACCTACCTACCTATCTGTATCTATCTATCTACCTATCTACCTATCTCTATCTATCAATCTACCTACCTACCTATCTCTATCTATCTATCTACCTACCCACCTATCTGTATTTATCTATCTACCTACATATCTGTATCTATCTACCTACCTACCTACCTATGTCTATCTATCTATCTACCTACCTACCTATCTGTATCTATATATCTACCTACCTACCTATCTGTATCTATCTATCTACCTATCTACCTATCTCTATCTATCAATCTACCTACCTACCTATCTCTATCTATCTAAATACCTACCCACCTATCTGTATTTATCTATCTACCTACCTATCTGTATCTACCTACCTACCTACCTACCTATCTCTATCTATCTATCTATCTATCTATCTACCTACCTACCTATCTCTATCTATCAATCTACCTACCTACTTATCTCTATCTATCTATATACCAACCTACCTATCTCTATCTATCAATCTACCTACCTACCTATCTGTATCTATCTATCTACCTACCTACCTATCTCTATCTATCAATCTACCTACCTACCTATCTCTATCTATCTATCTACCTACCCACCTATCTGTATTTATCTATCTACCTACATATCTGTATCTATATATCTACCTACCTAGCTATCTCTATCTATCTACCTACCTACCTACCTATCTCTATCTATCAATCTACCTACCTACCTATCTGTATCTATCTATCTACCTACCTACCTATCTGTATCTATCAATCTACCTACCTAGCTATCTCTATCTATCTACCTATCTACATATCTGTATCTATATATCTACCTACCTACCTATCTCTATCTATCAATCTACCTACCTACCTATCTCTATCTATCTATCTACCTACCTACCTATCTGTATCTATATATCTACCTACCTACCTATCTGTATCTATCAATCTACCTACCTACCTATCTCTATCTATCAATCTACCTACCTACCTATCTCTATCTATCTATCTATCTACCTACCTACATATCTGTATCTATATATCTACCTACCTACCTATCTCTATCTATCTATCTATCTACCTACCTACCTTTCTGTATCTATCTATCTACCTACCTACCTATCTGTATCTATCAATCTACCTATCTACCTATCTCTATCTATCAATCTACCTACCTACCTGTCTCCATCTATCTATCTACCTACCCACCTATCTTTATTTATCTATCTACCTACCTACCTATCTCTATCTATCTATCTACCTACCTACCTATCTCTATCTATCTATCTACCTACCTACCTATCTGTATCTATATATCTACCTACCTACCTATCTGTATCTATCTATCTACCTATCTACCTATCTCTATATATCAATCTACCTACCTACCTATCTCTATCTATCTATCTACCTACCCACCTATCTGTATTTATCTATCTACCTACCTATCTATCTATCTACCTACCTACCTATCTCTATCTATCAATCTACCTACCTACTTATGTCTATCTATCTATATACCAACCTACCTATTTCTATCTATCAATCTACCTACCTACCTATCTGTATCTATCTATCTACCTACCTACCTATCTTTATCTATCAATCTACCTACCTACCTATCTCTATCTATCAATCTACCTACCTACCTATCTGTATCTATCAATCTACCTACCTACCTATCTCTATCTATCTATCTACCTACCTACCTACCTATCTCTATCTATCTATCTACCTACCCACCTATCTGTATTTATCTATCTACCTACATATCTGTATCTATCTACCTACCTACCTACCTATCTCTATCTATCTACCTACCTACCTATCTCTATCTATCAATCTATCTACCTACCTATCTGTATCTATCTATCTACCTACCTACCTATCTGTATCAATCAATCTACCTACCTAGCTATCTCTATCTATCTATCTACCTACCTACATATCTGTATCTATATATCTACCTACCTACCTATCTCTATCTATCAATCTACCTACCTACATATCTCTATCTATCTATCTACCTACCTACCTATCTGTATCTATATATCTACCTACCTACCTATCTGTATCTATCAATCTACCTACCTACCTATCTCTATCTATCAATCTACCTACCTACCTATCTGTATCTATCTATCTACCTACCTACTTGTCTGTATCTATCAATCTACCTACCTACCTATCTGTATCTATCTATCTACCTACCTCCCTATCTGTATCTATCTATCTACCTACCTACCTATCTGTATCTATCTATCTACCTATCTACCTATCTCTATCTATCAATCTACCTACCTACCTATCTCCATCTATCTATCTACCTACCCACCTATCTGTATTTATCTATCTACCTACATATCTGTATCTGTATATCTACCTACCTACCTATCTCTATCTATCTACCTACCTACCTACCTATCTCTATCTATCAATCTATCTACCTACCTATCTGTATCTATCTATCTACCTACCTACCTATCTCTATCTATCAATCTACCTACCTACCTATCTCTATCTATCTATCTCTCTACCTACATATCTGTATCTATATATCTACCTACCTACCTATCTCTATCTATCAATCTACCTACCTACCTATCTCTATCTATCAATCTACCTACCTACTTATCTCTATCTATCTACCTACCTACCTATCTATCTCTATCTATAAATCTACCTACCTACTTATCTCTATCTACCTACCTACCTACCTATCTCTATCTATCAATCTACCTACCTACCTATCTCTATCTATCTATCTACCTACCTACCTATCTCTATCTATCTATCTACCTACCTACCTATCTCTATCTATCTACCTACCTACCTACCTATCTCTATCTATCAATCTACCTACCTACCTATCTCTATCTATCTATCTACCTACCTACATATCTGTATCTATATATCTACCTACCTACCTATCTGTATCTATCTATCTACCTACCTACTTATCTCTATCTATCTATCTACCTACCTACCTATCTCTATCTATCTATCTACCTACCTACATATCTGTATCTATATATATACCTACCTACCTATCTGTATCTATCTATCTACCTATCTACCTATCTCTATCTATCAATCTACCTACCTACCTATCTCTATCTATCTATCTACCTACCCACCTATCTGTATTTATCTATCTACCTACATATCTGTATCTATCTACCTACCTGCCTACCTATGTCTATCTATCTATCTACCTACCTACCTATCTGTATCTATATATCTACCTACCTACCTATCTGTATCTATCTATCTACCTATCTACCTATCTCTATCTATCAATCTACCTACCTACCTATCTCTATCTATCTATCTACCTACCCACCTATCTGTATTTATCTATCTACCTACCTATCTGTATCTACCTACCTACCTACCTACCTATCTCTATCTATCAATCTACCTACCTACCTATCTCTATCTATCTATCTACCTACCCACCTATCTGTATTTATCTATCTACCTACCTATCTCTATCTATCTATCTACCTACCTACCTATCTCTATCTATCTATCTACCTACCTACCTATCTCTATCTACCTACCTACCTACCTATCTCTATCTATCAATCTACCTACCTACCTATCTCTATCTATCTATCTACCTACCTACCTATCTCTATCTATCTATCTACCTACCTACATATCTGTATCTATATATCTACCTACCTACCTATCTGTATCTATCTATCTACCTACCTACTTATCTCTATCTATCTATCTACCTACCTACCTATCTCTATCTATCTATCTACCTACCTACATATCTGTATCTATATATATACCTACCTACCTATCTGTATCTATCTATCTACCTATCTACCTATCTCTATCTATCAATCTACCTACCTACCTATCTCTATCTATCTATCTACCTACCCACCTATCTGTATTTATCTATCTACCTACATATCTGTATCTATCTACCTACCTACCTACCTATGTCTATCTATCTATCTACCTACCTACCTATCTGTATCTATATATCTACCTACCTACCTATCTGTATCTATCTATCTACCTATCTACCTATCTCTATCTATCAATCTACCTACCTACCTATCTCTATCTATCTATCTACCTACCCACCTATCTGTATTTATCTATCTACCTACCTATCTGTATCTACCTACCTACCTACCTACCTACCTATCTCTATCTATCTATCTACCTACCTACCTATCTCTATCTATCAATCTACCTACCTACTTATCTCTATCTATCTATATACCAACCTACCTATCTCTATCTATCAATCTACCTACCTACCTATCTGTATCTATCTATCTACCTACCTACCTATCTCTATCTATCAATCTACCTACCTACCTATCTCTATCTATCTATCTACCTACCCACCTATCTGTATTTATCTATCTACCTACATATCTGTATCTATATATCTACCTACCTACCTATCTCTATCTATCTACCTACCTACCTACCTACCTATCTCTATCTATCAATCTACCTACCTACCTATCTGTATCTATCTATCTACCTACCTACCTATCTGTATCTATCAATCTACCTACCTAGCTATCTCTATCTATCTACCTACCTACCTATCTGTATCTATATATCTACCTACCTACCTATCTGTATCTATCACTCTACCTACCTACCTATCTCTATCTATCAAACTACCTACCTACCTATCTGTATCTATCTATCTACCTACCTACCTATCTGTATCTATCAATCTACCTACCTACCTATCTCTATCTATCTATCTACCTACCTATATATCTGTATCTATCTATCTACCTACCTACCTATCTGTATCTATCTATCTACCTATCTACCTATCTCTATCTATCAATCTACCTACCTACCTATCTCCATCTATCTATCTACCCACCCACCTATCTGTATTTATCTATCTACCTACATATCTGTATCTATATATCTACCTACCTACCTATCTCTATCTATCTACCTACCTACCTACCTATCTCTATCTATCAATCTACCTACCTACCTATCTGTATCTATCTATCTACCTACCTACCTATCTGTATCTATCAATCTACCTACCTACCTATCTCTATCTATCTATCTCCCTACCTACATATCTGTATCTATATATCTACCTACCTACCTATCTCTATCTATCAATCTACCTACCTACCTATCTCTATCTATCAATCTACCTACCTACTTATCTCTATCTATCTACCTACCTACCTATCTCTATCTATCAATCTACCTACCTACCTATCTGTATCTATCAATCTACCTACCTACCTATCTCTATCTATCAATCTACCTACCTACTTATCTCTATCTATCTACCTACCTACCTACCTATCTCTATCTATCAATCTACCTACCTACCTATCTCTATCTATCTATCTACCTACCTACCTATCTCTATCTATCTATCTACCTACCTACCTATCTCTATCTATCTACCTACCTACCTACCTACCTATCTCTATCTATCAATCTACCTACCTACCTATCTCTATCTATCTATCTACCTAAATACCTATCTCTATCTATCTATCTACCTACCTACCTATCTCTATCTACCTACCTACCTACCTATCTCTATCTATCTATCTACCTACCTACCTATCTCTATCTATCTATCTACCTACCTACCTATCTGTATCTATCTATCTACCTACCTACCTATCTCTATCTATCTACCTACCTACTTATCTCTATCTATCAGTCTACCTACATACCTATCTCTATCTATCTATCTACCTACCTACATATCTGTATCTATATATCTAACTACCTACCTATCTGTATCTATATATCTACCTACCTACCTATCTCTATCTATCTACCTACCTACCTATCTCTATCTATCAATCTACCTACCTACCTATCTGTATCTATCAATCTACCTACCTATCTATCTCTATCTATCTATCTACCTATCTACCTATCTCTATCAATCTACCTACCTACCTATCTGTATCTATCAATCTACCTACCTATCTCTATCTATCTACCTACCTACCTACCTATCTCTATCAATCTACCTACCTACCTATCTCTATCTATCTATCTACCTACCTACATATCTGTATCTATATATCTACCTACCTACCTACCTATCTATCTCTATCTATCTATCTACCTACGTACCTATCTCTATCTATCTATCTACCTACCTACCTACCTATCTCTATCTATCTATCTACCTACCTACCTATCTGTATCTATCAATCTACCTACCTACCTATCTCTATCTATCTACCTACCTACCTACCTATCTCTATCTATCAATCTACCTACCTACCTATCTCTATCTACCTACCTACCTACCTATCTCTATCTATCTATCTACCTACCTACCTATCTGTCTCTATCAATCTACCTACCTACCTATCTATCTCTATCTATCTATCTACCTATTTACCTACCTATCTCTATCTATCTACCTACCTACCTATCTCTATCTATCTATCTACCTACCTACCTATATCTATCTATCTACCTACCTACCTATCTGTATCTATCAATCTACCTACCTACCTATCTCTATCTATCTACCTACCTACCTACCTATCTCTATCTACCTACCTACCTACCTATCTCTATCTATCAATCTACCTACCTACCTATCTGTATCTATCTATCTACCTACCTACCTATCTGTATCTATCAATCTACCTACCTACCTATCTCTATCTATCTATCTACCTACCCACCTATCTGTATTTATCTATCTACCTACCTATCTATATCTATCTACCTACGTACCTACCTATCTATATCTATCTATCTACCTACCTACCTATCTCTATCTATCAATCTACCTACCTACCTATCTGTATCTATCAATCTACCTACCTACCTATCTCTATCTATCTACCTACCTACCTATCTGTCTCTATCAATCTACCTATCTACCTACCTATCTCTATCTATCAATCTACCTACCTACCTATCTGTATGTATCTATCTACCTACCTACCTATCTGTATCTATCAATCTACCTACCTACCTATCTCTATCTATCTATATACCTACCTACATATCTGTATCTATATATCTACCTACCTACCTATCTCTATCTATCTATCTACCTACCTACCTATCTGTATCTATCTATCTACCTACCTACCTATCTGTATCTATCAATCTACCTATCTACCTATCTCTATCTATCAATCTACCTACCTACCTATCTCCATCTATCTATCTACCTACCCACCTATCTGTATTTATCTATCTACCTACCTACCTATCTGTATCTATCTATCTACCTATCTACCTATCTCTATCAATCTACCTACCTACCTATCTGTATCTATCAATCTACCTACCTACCTATCTGTATCTATCTATCTACCTACCTACCTATCTGTATCTATCAATCTACCTACCTAGCTATCTCTATCTATCTATCTACCTACCTACATATCTGTATCTATATATCTATCTATCTACTATCTCTATCTATCAATCTACCTACCTACCTATCTCTATCTATCTATCTACCTACCTACCTATCTGTATCTATATATCTACCTACCTACCTATCTGTATCTATCAATCTACCTACCTACCTATCTCTATCTATCAATCTACCTACCTACCTATCTGTATCTATCTACCTACCTACCTACCTATCTGTATCTATCAATCTACCTACCTACCTATCTGTATCTATCTATCTACCTACCTACCTATCTGTATCTATCAATCTACCTACCTACCTATCTCTATCTATCTATATACCTACCTACATATCTGTATCTATATATCTACCTACCTACCTATCTCTATCTATCTATCTACCTACCTACCTATCTGTATCTATCTATCTACCTACCTACCTATCTGTATCTATCAATCTACCTATCTACCTATCTCTATCTATCAATCTACCTACCTACCTATCTCCATCTATCTATCTACCTACCCACCTATCTGTATTTATCTATCTACCTACCTATCTGTATCTACCTACCTACCTATCTCTATCTATCTATCTACCTACCTACCTATCTCTATCTATCAATCTACCTACCTACTTATCTCTATCTATCTATATACCAACCTACCTATCTCTATCTATCAATCTACCTACCTACCTATCTGTATCTATCTATCTACCTACCTACCTATCTTTATCTATCAATCTACCTACCTACCTATCTCTATCTATCAATCTACCTACCTACCTACCTATCTGTATCTATCAATCTACCTACCTACCTATCTCTATCTATCTATCTACCTACCTACCTATCTCTATCTATCAATCTACCTACCTACCTATCTCTATCTATCTATCTACCTACCCACCTATCTGTATTTATCTATCTACCTACATATCTGTATCTATATATCTACCTACCTACCTATCTCTATCTATCTACCTACCTACCTACCTATCTCTATCTATCAATCTACCTACCTACCTATCTGTATCTATCTATCTACCTACCTACCTATCTGTATCTATCAATCTACCTACCTAGCTATCTCTATCTATCTACCTACCTACATATCTGTATCTATATATCTACCTACCTACCTATCTCCATCTATCAATCTACCTACCTACCTATCTCTATCTATCTATCTACCTACCTACCTATCTGTATCTATATATCTACCTACCTACCTATCTGTATCTATCAATCTACCTACCTACCTATCTCTATCTATCAAACTACCTACCTACCTATCTGTATCTATCTATCTACCTACCTACCTATCTGTATCTATCAATCTACCTACCTACCTATCTCTATCTATCTATCTACCTACCTATATATCTGTATCTATCTATCTACCTACCTACCTATCTGTATCTATCTATCTACCTATCTACCTATCTCTATCTATCAATCTACCTACCTACCTATCTCCATCTATCTATCTACCCACCCACCTATCTGTATTTATCTATCTACCTACATATCTGTATCTATATATCTACCTACCTACCTATCTCTATCTATCTACCTACCTACCTACCTATCTCTATCTATCTATCTACCTACCTACCTATCTGTATCTATCTATCTACCTATCTACCTATCTCTATCTATCAATCTACCTACCTACCTATCTCCATCTATCTATCTACCCACCCACCTATCTGTATTTATCTATCTACCTACATATCTGTATCTATATATCTACCTACCTACCTATCTCTATCTATCTACCTACCTACCTACCTATCTCTATCTATCAATCTACCTACCTACCTATCTGTATGTATCTATCTACCTACCTACCTATCTGTATCTATCAATCTACCTACCTACCTATCTCTATCTATCTATCTCCCTACCTACATATCTGTATCTATATATCTACCTACCTACCTATCTCTAGCTATCAATCTACCTACCTACCTATCTCTATCTATCAATCTACCTACCTACTTATCTCTATCTATCTACCTACCTACCTACCTATCTCTATCTATCAATCTACCTACCTACCTATCTGTATCTATCAATCTACCTACCTACCTATCTCTATCTATCAATCTACCTACCTACTTATCTCTATCTATCTACCTACCTACCTACCTATCTCTATCTATCAATCTACCTACCTACCTATCTCTATCTATCTATCTACCTACCTACCTATCTCTATCTATCTATCTACCTACCTACCTATCTCTATCTATCTACCTACCTACCTACCTATCTCTATCTATCCATCTACCTACCTACCTATCTCTATCTATCTATCTACCTAAATACCTATGTCTATCTATCTATCTACCTACCTACCTATCTTTATCTACCTACCTACCTACCTATCTCTATCTATCTACCTACCTACCTATCTCTATCTATCTATCTACCTACCTACCTATCTGTATCTATCTATCTACCTACCTACCTATCTCTATCTATCTATCTACCTACCTACTTATCTCTATCTATCTATCTACCTACCTACCTATCTCTATCTATCTACCTACCTACATATCTGTATCTATATATCTACCTACCTACCTATCTGTATCTATCTATCTACCTACCTACCTATCTTTATCTATCAATCTACCTACCTACCTATCTCTATCTATCAATCTACCTACCTACCTACCTATCTGTATCTATCAATCTACCTACCTACCTATCTCTATCTATCTATCTACCTACCTACCTATCTCTATCTATCAATCTACCTACCTACCTATCTCTATCTATCTATCTACCTACCCACCTATCTGTATTTATCTATCTACCTACATATCTGTATCTATATATCTACCTACCTACCTATCTCTATCTATCTACCTACCTACCTACCTATCTCTATCTATCAATCTACCTACCTACCTATCTGTATCTATCTATCTACCTACCTACCTATCTGTATCTATCAATCTACCTACCTAGCTATCTCTATCTATCTACCTACCTACATATCTGTATCTATATATCTACCTACCTACCTATCTCCATCTATCAATCTACCTACCTACCTATCTCTATCTATCTATCTACCTACCTACCTATCTGTATCTATATATCTACCTACCTACCTATCTGTATCTATCAATCTACCTACCTACCTATCTCTATCTATCAAACTACCTACCTACCTATCTGTATCTATCTATCTACCTACCTACCTATCTGTATCTATCAATCTACCTACCTACCTATCTCTATCTATCTATCTACCTACCTATATATCTGTATCTATCTATCTACCTACCTACCTATCTGTATCTATCTATCTACCTATCTACCTATCTCTATCTATCAATCTACCTACCTACCTATCTCCATCTATCTATCTACCCACCCACCTATCTGTATTTATCTATCTACCTACATATCTGTATCTATATATCTACCTACCTACCTATCTCTATCTATCTACCTACCTACCTACCTATCTCTATCTATCAATCTACCTACCTACCTATCTGTATCTATCTATCTACCTACCTACCTATCTGTATCTATCAATCTACCTACCTACCTATCTCTATCTATCTATCTCCCTACCTACATATCTGTATCTATATATCTACCTACCTACCTATCTCTATCTATCAATCTACCTACCTACTTATCTCTATCTATCTACCTACCTACCTACCTATCTCTATCTATCAATCTACCTACCTACCTATCTGTATCTATCAATCTACCTACCTACCTATCTCTATCTATCAATCTACCTACCTACTTATCTCTATCTATCTACCTACCTACCTACCTATCTCTATCTATCAATCTACCTACCTACCTATCTCTATCTATCTATCTACCTACCTACCTATCTCTATCTATCTATCTACCTACCTACCTATCTCTATCAATCTACCTACCTACCTACCTATCTCTATCTATCAATCTACCTACCTACCTATCTCTATCTATCTATCTACCTAAATACCTATCTCTATCTATCTATCTACCTACCTACCTATCTTTATCTACCTACCTACCTACCTATCTCTATCTATCTATCTACCTACCTACCTATCTCTATCTATCTATCTATCTACCTACCTACCTATCTGTATCTATCTATCTACCTACCTACCTATCTCTATCTATCTATCTACCTACCTACTTATCTCTATCTATCTATCTACCTACCTACCTATCTCTATCTATCTACCTACCTACATATCTGTATCTATATATCTACCTACCTACCTATCTGTATCTATCTATCTACCTACCTACCTATCTCTATCTATCAATCTACCTACCTACCTATCTGTATCTATCAATCTACCTACCTACCTATCTCTATCTATCTATCTACCTACCTATCTGTATCTATCTACCTACCTACCTACCTATCTCTATCTATCTATCTACCTACCTACCTATCTCTATCTATCAATCTACCTACCTACCTATCTCTATCTATCAATCTACCTACCTATCTATCTCTATCTATCTATCTACCTACCTACCTATCTCTATCTATCAATCTACCTACCTACCTATCTGTATCTATCAATCTACCTACCTATCTCTATCTATCTACCTACCTACCTACCTATCTCTATCAATCTACCTACCTACCTATCTCTATCTATCTATCTACCTACCTACATATCTGTATCTATATATCTACCTACCTACCTACCTATCTATCTCTATCTATCTATCTACCTACCTACCTATCTCTATCTATCTATCTACCTACCTACCTACCTATCTCTATCTATCTATCTACCTACCTACCTATCTGTATCTATCAATCTACCTACCTACCTATCTCTATCTATCTACCTACCTACCTACCTATCTCTATCTATCAATCTACCTACCTACCTATCTCTATCTACCTACCTACCTACCTATCTCTATCTACCTACCTACCTACCTATCTCTATCTATCAATCTACCTACCTACCTATCTGTATCTATCTATCTACCTACCTACCTATCTGTATCTATCAATCTACCTACCTACCTATCTCTATCTATCTATCTATCTACCTACCCACCTATCTGTATTTATCTATCTACCTACCTATCTGTATCTATCTACCTACGTACCTACCTATCTATATCTATCTATCTACCTACCTACCTATCTCTATCTATCAATCTACCTACCTACCTATCTGTATCTATCAATCTATCTACCTATTTACCTACCTCTCTATCTATCTACCTACCTACCTACCTATCTCTATCTATCTATCTATCTACCTACCTATATCTATCTATCTACCTACCTACCTATCTGTATCTATCAATCTACCTACCTACCTATCTCTATCTATCTACCTACCTACCTACCTATCTGTATCTATCAATCTACCTACCTACCTATCTCTATCTATCTACCTACCTACCTACCTATCTCTATCTACCTACCTACCTACCTATCTCTATCTATCAATCTACCTACCTACCTATCTGTATCTATCTATCTACCTACCTACCTATCTGTATCTATCAATCTACCTACCTACCTATCTCTATCTATCTATCTACCTACCCACCTATCTGTATTTATCTATCTACCTACCTATCTGTATCTATCTACCTACGTACCTACCTATCTATATCTATCTATCTACCTACCTACCTATCTCTATCTATCAATCTACCTACCTACCTATCTGTATCTATCAATCTACCTACCTACCTATCTCTATCTATCTACCTACCTACCTATCTCTATCTATCAATCTACCTACCTATCTATCTCTATCTATCTATCTACCTACCTACCTATCTCTATCTATCAATCTACCTACCTACCTATCTGTATCTATCTATCTACCTACCTACCTATCTGTATCTATCAATCTACCTACCTACCTATCTCTATCTATCTATATACCTACCTACATATCTGTATCTATATATCTACCTACCCACCTATCTCTATCTATCTATCTACCTACCTACCTATCTGTATCTATCTATCTACCTACCTACCTATCTGTATCTATCAATCTACCTATCTACCTATCTCTATCTATCAATCTACCTACCTACCTATCTCCATCTATCTATCTACCTACCCACCTATCTGTATTTATCTATCTACCTACCTACCTATCTGTATCTATCTATCTACCTATCTCTATCAATCTACCTACCTACCTATCTCTATCTATCAATCTACCTACCTATCTGTATCTATCAATCTACCTACCTACCTATCTCTATCTATCTATCTACATACTTACCTATCTCTATCTATCTATCTACCTACCCACCTATCTGTATTTATCTATCTACCTACATATCTGTATCTATATATCTACCTACCTACCTATCTCTATCTATCTACCTACCTACCTACCTATCTCTATCTATCTACCTACCTACCTACCTATCTCTATCAATCTACCTACCTACCTATCTCTATCTATCTATCTACCTACCTACATATCTGTATCTATATATCTACCTACCTACCTACCTATCTATCTCTATCTATCTATCTACCTACCTACCTATCTCTATCTATCTATCTACCTACCTACCTACCTACCTATCTCTATCTATCTATCTACCTACCTACCTATCTGTATCTATCAATCTACCTACCTACCTATCTCTATCTATCTACCTACCTACCTACCTATCTGTATCTATCAATCTACCTACCTACCTATCTCTATCTATCTACCTACGTACCTACCTATCTCTATCTACCTACCTACCTACCTATCTCTATCTATCAATCTACCTACCTACCTATCTGTATCTATCTATCTACCTACCTACCTATCTGTATCTATCAATCTACCTACCTACCTATCTCTATCTATCTATCTACCTACCCACCTATCTGTATTTATCTATCTACCTACCTATCTGTATCTATCTACCTACGTACCTACCTATCTATCTCTATCTATCTACCTACCTACCTATCTCTATCTATCAATCTACCTACCTATCTATCTCTATCTATCTATCTACCTACCTACCTATCTCTATCTATCAATCTACCTACCTACCTATCTGTATCTATCTATCTACCTACCTACCTATCTGTATCTATCAATCTACCTACCTACCTATCTCTATCTATCTATATACCTACCTACATATCTGTATCTATATATCTACCTACCTACCTATCTCTATCTATCTATCTACCTACCTACCTATCTGTATCTATCTATCTACCTACCTACCTATCTGTATCTATCAATCTACCTATCTACCTATCTCTATCTATCAATCTACCTACCTACCTATCTCCATCTATCTATCTACCTACCCACCTATCTGTATTTATCTATCTACCTACCTACCTATCTGTATCTATCTATCTACCTATCTCTATCAATCTACCTACCTACCTATCTCTATCTATCTATCTACATACTTACCTATCTCTATCTATCTATCTACCTACCCACCTATCTGTATTTATCTATCTACCTACCTATCTGTATCTATCAATCTACCTACCTACCTATCTCTATCTATCTATCTACATACTTACCTATCTCTATCTATCTATCTACCTACCCACCTATCTGTATTTATCTATCTACCTACATATCTGTATCTATATATCTACCTACCTACCTATCTCTATCTATCTACCTACCTACCTACCTATCTCTATCTATCTACCTACCTACCTACCTATCTCTATCAATCTACCTACCTACCTATCTCTATCTATCTATCTACCTACCTACATATCTGTATCTATATATCTACCTACCTACCTACCTATCTATCTCTATCTATCTATCTACCTACCTACCTATCTCTATCTATCTATCTACCTACCTACCTACCTATCTCTATCTATCTATCTACCTACCTACCTATCTGTATCTATCAATCTACCTACCTACCTATCTCTATCTATCTACCTACCTACCTACCTATCTCTATCTATCAATCTACCTACCTACCTATCTCTATCTACCTACCTACCTACCTATCTCTATCTACCTACCTACCTACCTATCTCTATCTATCAATCTACCTACCTACCTATCTGTATCTATCTATCTACCTACCTACCTATCTGTATCTATCAATCTACCTACCTACCTATCTCTATCTATCTATCTATCTACCTACCCACCTATCTGTATTTATCTATCTACCTACATATCTGTATCTATCTACCTACGTACCTACCTATCTCTATCTATCTATCTACCTACCTACCTATCTCTATCTATCAATCTACCTACCTACCTATCTGTATCTATCAATCTATCTACCTATTTACCTACCTCTCTATCTATCTACCTACCTACCTACCTATCTCTATCTATCTATCTATCTACCTACCTATATCTATCTATCTACCTACCTACCTATCTGTATCTATCAATCTACCTACCTACCTATCTCTATCTATCTACCTACCTACCTACCTATCTGTATCTATCAATCTACCTACCTACCTATCTCTATCTATCTACCTACCTACCTACCTATCTCTATCTACCTACCTACCTACCTATCTCTATCTATCAATCTACCTACCTACCTATCTGTATCTATCTATCTACCTACCTACCTATCTGTATCTATCAATCTACCTACCTACCTATCTCTATCTATCTATCTACCTACCCACCTATCTGTATTTATCTATCTACCTACCTATCTGTATCTATCTACCTACGTACCTACCTATCTATATCTATCTATCTACCTACCTACCTATCTCTATCTATCAATCTACCTACCTACCTATCTGTATCTATCAATCTACCTACCTACCTATCTCTATCTATCTACCTACCTACCTATCTCTATCTATCAATCTACCTACCTATCTATCTCTATCTATCTATCTACCTACCTACCTATCTCTATCTATCAATCTACCTACCTACCTATCTGTATCTATCTATCTACCTACCTACCTATCTGTATCTATCAATCTACCTACCTACCTATCTCTATCTATCTATATACCTACCTACATATCTGTATCTATATATCTACCTACCTACCTATCTCTATCTATCTATCTACCTACCTACCTATCTGTATCTATCTATCTACCTACCTACCTATCTGTATCTATCAATCTACCTATCTACCTATCTCTATCTATCAATCTACCTACCTACCTATCTCCATCTATCTATCTACCTACCCACCTATCTGTATTTATCTATCTACCTACCTACCTATCTGTATCTATCTATCTACCTATCTACCTATCTCTATCAATCTACCTACCTACCTATCTCTATCTATCAATCTACCTACCTATCTGTATCTATCAATCTACCTACCTACCTATCTCTATCTATCTATCTACATACTTACCTATCTCTATCTATCTATCTACCTACCCACCTATCTGTATTTATCTATCTACCTACATATCTGTATCTATATATCTACCTACCTACCTATCTCTATCTATCTACCTACCTACCTACCTATCTCTATCTATCAATCTACCTACCTACCTATCTGTATCTATCTATCTACCTACCTACCTATGTGTATCTATCAATCTACCTACCTAGCTATCTCTATCTATCTATCTACCTACCTACATATCTGTATCTATATATCTACCTACCTACCTATCTCTATCTATCAATCTACCTACCTACCTATCTCTATCTATCTGTCTACCTACCCACCTATCTGTATTTATCTATCTACCTACATATCTGTATCTATATATCTACCTACCTACCTATCTGTATCTATCAATCTACCTACCTACCTATCTCTATCTATCAATCTACCTACCTACCTATCTGTATCTATCTACCTACCTACCTACCTATCTGTATCTATCAATCTACCTACCTACCTATCTCTATCTATCTATCTACCTACCTACATATCTGTATCTATTTATCTACCTACCTACCTATCTGTATCTATCTATCTACCTATCTCTATCTATCAATCTACCTACCTACCTATCTCTATCTATCTATCTACCTACCCACCTATCTGTATCTATCAATCTACCTACCTACCTATCTCTATCTATCAATCTACCTACCTACCTATCTCTATCTATCTGTCTACCTACCCACCTATCTGTATTTATCTATCTACCTACATATCTGTATCTATATATCTACCTACCTACCTATCTGTATCTATCAATCTACCTACCTACCTATCTCTATCTATCAATCTACCTACCTACCTATCTGTATCTATCTACCTACCTACCTACCTACCTATCTCTATCTATCAATCTACCTACCTACCTATCTGTATCTATCTACCTACCTATCTACCTATCTGTATCTATCAATCTACCTATCTACCTATCTCTATCTATCAATCTACCTACCTACCTATCTCCATCTATCTATCTACCTACCCACCTATCTGTATTTATCTATCTACCTACCTACCTATCTGTATCTATCTATCTACCTATCTACCTATCTCTATCAATCTACCTACCTACCTATCTCTATCTATCAATCTACCTACCTATCTGTATCTATCAATCTACCTACCTACCTATCTCTATCTATCTATCTACATACTTACCTATCTCTATCTATCTATCTACCTACCCACCTATCTGTATTTATCTATCTACCTACATATCTGTATCTATATATCTACCTACCTACCTATCTCTATCTATCTACCTACCTACCTACCTATCTCTATCTATCTACCTACCTACCTACCTATCTCTATCAATCTACCTACCTACCTATCTCTATCTATCTATCTACCTACCTACATATCTGTATCTATATATCTACCTACCTACCTACCTATCTATCTCTATCTATCTATCTACCTACCTACCTATCTCTATCTATCTATCTACCTACCTACCTACCTATCTCTATCTATCTATCTACCTACCTACCTATCTGTATCTATCAATCTACCTACCTACCTATCTCTATCTATCTACCTACCTACCTACCTATCTCTATCTATCAATCTACCTACCTACCTATCTCTATCTACCTACCTACCTACCTATCTCTATCTACCTACCTACCTACCTATCTCTATCTATCAATCTACCTACCTACCTATCTGTATCTATCTATCTACCTACCTACCTATCTGTATCTATCAATCTACCTACCTACCTATCTCTATCTATCTATCTATCTACCTACCCACCTATCTGTATTTATCTATCTACCTACCTATCTGTATCTATCTACCTACGTACCTACCTATCTCTATCTATCTATCTACCTACCTTCCTATCTCTATCTATCAATCTACCTACCTACCTATCTGTATCTATCAATCTATCTACCTATTTACCTACCTCTCTATCTATCTACCTACCTACCTACCTATCTCTATCTATCTATCTATCTACCTACCTATATCTATCTATCTACCTACCTACCTATCTGTATCTATCAATCTACCTACCTACCTATCTCTATCTATCTACCTACCTACCTACCTATCTGTATCTATCAATCTACCTACCTACCTATCTCTATCTATCTACCTACCTACCTACCTATCTCTATCTACCTACCTACCTACCTATCTCTATCTATCAATCTACCTACCTACCTATCTGTATCTATCTATCTACCTACCTACCTATCTGTATCTATCAATCTACCTACCTACCTATCTCTATCTATCTATCTACCTACCCACCTATCTGTATTTATCTATCTACCTACCTATCTGTATCTATCTACCTACGTACCTACCTATCTATATCTATCTATCTACCTACCTACCTATCTCTATCTATCAATCTACCTACCTACCTATCTGTATCTATCAATCTACCTACCTACCTATCTCTATCTATCTACCTACCTACCTATCTCTATCTATCAATCTACCTACCTATCTATCTCTATCTATCTATCTACCTACCTACCTATCTCTATCTATCAATCTACCTACCTACCTATCTGTATCTATCTATCTACCTACCTACCTATCTGTATCTATCAATCTACCTACCTACCTATCTCTATCTATCTATATACCTACCTACATATCTGTATCTATATATCTACCTACCTACCTATCTCTATCTATCTATCTACCTACCTACCTATCTGTATCTATCTATCTACCTACCTACCTATCTGTATCTATCAATCTACCTATCTACCTATCTCTATCTATCAATCTACCTACCTACCTATCTCCATCTATCTATCTACCTACCCACCTATCTGTATTTATCTATCTACCTACCTACCTATCTGTATCTATCTATCTACCTATCTACCTATCTCTATCAATCTACCTACCTACCTATCTCTATCTATCAATCTACCTACCTATCTGTATCTATCAATCTACCTACCTACCTATCTCTATCTATCTATCTACATACTTACCTATCTCTATCTATCTATCTACCTACCCACCTATCTGTATTTATCTATCTACCTACATATCTGTATCTATATATCTACCTACCTACCTATCTCTATCTATCTACCTACCTACCTACCTATCTCTATCTATCAATCTACCTACCTACCTATCTGTATCTATCTATCTACCTACCTACCTATGTGTATCTATCAATCTACCTACCTAGCTATCTCTATCTATCTATCTACCTACCTACATATCTGTATCTATATATCTACCTACCTACCTATCTCTATCTATCAATCTACCTACCTACCTATCTCTATCTATCTGTCTACCTACCCACCTATCTGTATTTATCTATCTACCTACATATCTGTATCTATATATCTACCTACCTACCTATCTGTATCTATCAATCTACCTACCTACCTATCTCTATCTATCAATCTACCTACCTACCTATCTGTATCTATCTACCTACCTACCTACCTATCTGTATCTATCAATCTACCTACCTACCTATCTCTATCTATCTATCTATCTACCTACCTACATATCTGTATCTATTTATCTACCTACCTACCTATCTGTATCTATCTATCTACCTATCTCTATCTATCAATCTACCTACCTACCTATCTCTATCTATCTATCTACCTACCCACCTATCTGTATCTATCAATCTACCTACCTACCTATCTCTATCTATCAATCTACCTACCTACCTATCTCTATCTATCTGTCTACCTACCCACCTATCTGTATTTATCTATCTACCTACATATCTGTATCTATATATCTACCTACCTACCTATCTGTATCTATCAATCTACCTACCTACCTATCTCTATCTATCAATCTACCTACCTACCTATCTGTATCTATCTACCTACCTACCTACCTATCTCTATCTATCAATCTACCTACCTACCTATCTGTATCTATCTACCTACCTATCTACCTATCTGTATCTATCAATCTACCTATCTACCTATCTCTATCTATCAATCTACCTACCTACCTATCTCCATCTATCTATCTACCTACCCACCTATCTGTATTTATCTATCTACCTACCTACCTATCTGTATCTATCTATCTACCTATCTACCTATCTCTATCAATCTACCTACCTACCTATCTCTATCTATCAATCTACCTACCTATCTGTATCTATCAATCTACCTACCTACCTATCTCTATCTATCTATCTACATACTTACCTATCTCTATCTATCTATCTACCTACCCACCTATCTGTATTTATCTATCTACCTACATATCTGTATCTATATATCTACCTACCTACCTATCTCTATCTATCTACCTACCTACCTACCTATCTCTATCTATCAATCTACCTACCTACCTATCTGTATCTATCTATCTACCTACCTACCTACCTATGTGTATCTATCAATCTACCTACCTAGCTATCTCTATCTATCTATCTACCTACCTACATATCTGTATCTATATATCTACCTACCTACCTATCTCTATCTATCAATCTACCTACCTACCTATCTCTATCTATCTGTCTACCTACCCACCTATCTGTATTTATCTATCTACCTACATATCTGTATCTATATATCTACCTACCTACCTATCTGTATCTATCAATCTACCTACCTACCTATCTCTATCTATCAATCTACCTACCTACCTATCTGTATCTATCTACCTACCTACCTACCTATCTGTATCTATCAATCTACCTACCTACCTATCTCTATCTATCTATCTACCTACCTACATATCTGTATCTATTTATCTACCTACCTACCTATCTGTATCTATCTATCTACCTATCTCTATCTATCAATCTACCTACCTACCTATCTCTATCTATCTATCTACCTACCCACCTATCTGTATCTATCAATCTACCTACCTACCTATCTCTATCTATCAATCTACCTACCTACCTATCTCTATCTATCTGTCTACCTACCTACCTACCTATCTGTATCTATCAATCTACCTACCTACCTATCTCTATCTATCTATCTACCTACCTACATATCTGTATCTATCAATCTACCTACCTACCTATCTGTATCTATCAATCTACCTACCTACCTATCTATCTCTATCTATCTATCTACCTACCTACCTATCTCTATCTATCAATCTACCTACCTACCTATCTGTATCTATCAATCTACCTACCTATCTCTATCTATCTACCTACCTACCTACCTATCTCTATCAATCTACCTACCTACCTATCTCTATCTATCTATCTACCTACCTACATATCTGTATCTATATATCTACCTACCTACCTACCTATCTATCTCTATCTATCTATCTACCTACCTTCCTATCTCTATCTATCTATCTACCTACCTACCTACCTATCTCTATCTATCTATCTACCTACCTACCTATCTGTATCTATCAATCTACCTACCTACCTATCTGTATCTATCAATCTACCTACCTACCTATCTATCTCTATCTATCTATCTACCTACCTACCTATCTCTATCTATCAATCTACCTACCTACCTATCTGAATCTATCAATCTACCTACCTATCTCTATCTATCTACCTACCTACCTACCTATCTCTATCAATCTACCTACCTACCTATCTCTATCTATCTATCTACCTACCTACATATCTGTATCTATATATCTACCTACCTACCTACCTATCTATCTCTATCTATCTATCTACCTACCTTCCTATCTCTATCTATCTATCTACCTACCTACCTATCTCTATCTATCTATCTACCTACCTACCTATCTGTATCTATCAATCTACCTACCTACCTATCTCTATCTATCTATCTACCTACCTACCTATCTCTATCTATCAATCTACCTACCTACCTATCTCTATCTATCTACCTACCTACCTATCTCTATCTATCTATCTACCTACCTACCTATCTGTCTCTATAAATCTACCTACCTACCTATCTATCTCTATCTATCTAACTACCTATTTACCTACCTATCTCTATCTATCTACCTACCTACCTATTTCTATCTATCTATCTACCTACCTACCTATATCTATCTATCTACCTACCTACCTATCTGTATCTATCAATCTACCTACCTACCTATCTCTATCTATCTGTCTACCTACCTACCTATCTCTATCTATCTATCTACCTATCCACCTATCTGTATTTATCTATCTACCTACCTATCTGTATCTATCTACCTACGTACCTACCTATCTATATCTATCTATCTACCTACCTACCTATCTCTATCTATCAATCTACCTACCTACCTATCTGTATCTATCAATCTACCTACCTACCTATCTCTATCTATCTACCTACCTACCTATCTCTATCTATCAATCTACCTACCTATCTATCTCTATCTATCTATCTACCTACCTACCTATCTCTATCTATCAATCTACCTACCTACCTATCTGTATCTATCTATCTACCTACCTACCTATCTGTATCTATCAATCTACCTACCTACCTATCTCTATCTATCTATATACCTACCTACATATCTGTATCTATATATCTACCTACCTACCTATCTCTATCTATCTATCTACCTACCTACCTATCTGTATCTATCTATCTACCTACCTACCTATCTGTATCTATCAATCTACCTATCTACCTATCTCTATCTATCAATCTACCTACCTACCTATCTCCATCTATCTATCTACCTACCCACCTATCTGTATTTATATATCTACCTACCTACCTATCTGTATCTATCTATCTACCTATCTCTATCAATCTACCTACCTACCTATCTCTATCTATCAATCTACCTACCTATCTGTATCTATCAATCTACCTACCTACCTATCTCTATCTATCTATCTACATACTTACCTATCTCTATCTATCTATCTACCTACCCACCTATCTGTATTTATCTATCTACCTACATATCTGTATCTATATATCTACCTACCTACCTATCTCTATCTATCTACCTACCTACCTACCTATCTCTATCTATCTACCTACCTACCTACCTATCTCTATCAATCTACCTACCTACCTATCTCTATCTATCTATCTACCTACCTACATATCTGTATCTATATATCTACCTACCTACCTACCTATCTATCTCTATCTATCTATCTACCTACCTACCTATCTCTATCTATCTATCTACCTACCTACCTACCTATCTCTATCTATCTATCTACCTACCTACCTATCTGTATCTATCAATCTACCTACCTACCTATCTCTATCTATCTACCTACCTACCTACCTATCTCTATCTATCAATCTACCTACCTACCTATCTCTATCTACCTACCTACCTACCTATCTCTATCTACCTACCTACCTACCTATCTCTATCTATCAATCTACCTACCTACCTATCTGTATCTATCTATCTACCTACCTACCTATCTGTATCTATCAATCTACCTACCTACCTATCTCTATCTATCTATCTATCTACCTACCCACCTATCTGTATTTATCTATCTACCTACCTATCTGTATCTATCTACCTACGTACCTACCTATCTATATCTATCTATCTACCTACCTACCTATCTCTATCTATCAATCTACCTACCTACCTATCTGTATCTATCAATCTATCTACCTATTTACCTACCTCTCTATCTATCTACCTACCTACCTACCTATCTCTATCTATCAATCTACCTACCTACCTATCTCTATCTATCTACCTACCTACCTACCTATCTCTATCTACCTACCTACCTATCTATCTCTATCTATCAATCTACCTACCTACCTATCTGTATCTATCTATCTACCTACCTACCTATCTGTATCTATCAATCTACCTACCTACCTATCTCTATCTATCTATCTACCTACCCACCTATCTGTATTTATCTATCTACCTACCTATCTGTATCTATCTACCTACGTACCTACCTATCTATATCTATCTATCTACCTACCTACCTATCTCTATCTATCAATCTACCTACCTACCTATCTGTATCTATCAATCTACCTACCTACCTATCTCTATCTATCTACCTACCTACCTATCTCTATCTATCAATCTACCTACCTATCTATCTCTATCTATCTATCTATCTACCTACCTATCTCTATCTATCAATCTACCTACCTACCTATCTGTATCTATCTATCTACCTACCTACCTATCTGTATCTATCAATCTACCTACCTACCTATCTCTATCTATCTATATACCTACCTACATATCTGTATCTATATATCTACCTACCTACCTATCTCTATCTATCTATCTACCTACCTACCTATCTGTATCTATCTATCTACCTACCTACCTATCTGTATCTATCAATCTACCTATCTACCTATCTCTATCTATCAATCTACCTACCTACCTATCTCCATCTATCTATCTACCTACCCACCTATCTGTATTTATCTATCTACCTACCTACCTATCTGTATCTATCTATCTACCTATCTACCTATCTCTATCAATCTACCTACCTACCTATCTCTATCTATCAATCTACCTACCTATCTGTATCTATCAATCTACCTACCTACCTATCTCTATCTATCTATCTACATACTTACCTATCTCTATCTATCTATCTACCTACCCACCTATCTGTATTTATCTATCTACCTACATATCTGTATCTATATATCTACCTACCTACCTATCTCTATCTATCTACCTACCTACCTACCTATCTCTATCTATCAATCTACCTACCTACCTATCTGTATCTATCTATCTACCTACCTACCTATGTGTATCTATCAATCTACCTACCTAGCTATCTCTATCTATCTATCTACCTACCTACATATCTGTATCTATATATCTACCTACCTACCTATCTCTATCTATCAATCTACCTACCTACCTATCTCTATCTATCTGTCTACCTACCCACCTATCTGTATTTATCTATCTACCTACATATCTGTATCTATATATCTACCTACCTACCTATCTGTATCTATCAATCTACCTACCTACCTATCTCTATCTATCAATCTACCTACCTACCTATCTGTATCTATCTACCTACCTACCTACCTATCTGTATCTATCAATCTACCTACCTACCTATCTCTATCTATCTATCTACCTACCTACATATCTGTATCTATTTATCTACCTACCTACCTATCTGTATCTATCTATCTACCTATCTCTATCTATCAATCTACCTACCTACCTATCTCTATCTATCTATCTACCTACCCACCTATCTGTATCTATCAATCTACCTACCTACCTATCTCTATCTATCAATCTACCTACCTACCTATCTCTATCTATCTGTCTACCTACCCACCTATCTGTATTTATCTATCTACCTACATATCTGTATCATATATCTACCTACCTACCTATCTGTATCTATCAATCTACCTACCTACCTATCTCTATCTATCAATCTACCTACCTACCTATCTGTATCTATCTACCTACCTACCTACCTATCTCTATCTATCAATCTACCTACCTACCTATCTGTATCTATCTACCTACCTACCTACCTATCTGTATCTATCAATCTACCTATCTACCTATCTCTATCTATCAATCTACCTACCTACCTATCTCCATCTATCTATCTACCTACCCACCTATCTGTATTTATCTATCTACCTACCTACCTATCTGTATCTATCTATCTACCTATCTACCTATCTCTATCAATCTACCTACCTACCTATCTCTATCTATCAATCTACCTACCTATCTGTATCTATCAATCTACCTACCTACCTATCTCTATCTATCTATCTACATACTTACCTATCTCTATCTATCTATCTACCTACCCACCTATCTGTATTTATCTATCTACCTACATATCTGTATCTATATATCTACCTACCTACCTATCTCTATCTATCTACCTACCTACCTACCTATCTCTATCTATCAATCTACCTACCTACCTATCTGTATCTATCTATCTACCTACCTACCTATGTGTATCTATCAATCTACCTACCTAGCTATCTCTATCTATCTATCTACCTACCTACATATCTGTATCTATATATCTACCTACCTACCTATCTCTATCTATCAATCTACCTACCTACCTATCTCTATCTATCTGTCTACCTACCCACCTATCTGTATTTATCTATCTACCTACATATCTGTATCTATATATCTACCTACCTACCTATCTGTATCTATCAATCTACCTACCTACCTATCTCTATCTATCAATCTACCTACCTACCTATCTGTATCTATCTACCTACCTACCTACCTATCTGTATCTATCAATCTACCTACCTACCTATCTCTATCTATCTATCTACCTACCTACATATCTGTATCTATTTATCTACCTACCTACCTATCTGTATCTATCTATCTACCTATCTCTATCTATCAATC
Organism: Crotalus helleri; assembly: GCA_024509115.1. NCBI lineage: Eukaryota > Metazoa > Chordata > Lepidosauria > Squamata > Viperidae > Crotalus > Crotalus helleri. The sequence continues at coordinate 459,013 of JAKSXO010000131.1, forward strand.
TACCTACCTACCTATCTCTATCTATCTATCTACCTACCCACCTATCTGTATCTATCAATCTACCTACCTACCTATCTCTATCTATCAATCTACCTACCTACCTATCTCTATCTATCTGTCTACCTACCCACCTATCTGTATTTATCTATCTACCTACATATCTGTATCTATATATCTACCTACCTACCTATCTGTATCTATCAATCTACCTACCTACCTATCTCTATCTATCAATCTACCTACCTACCTATCTGTATCTATCTACCTACCTACCTACCTATCTGTATCTATCAATCTACCTACCTACCTATCTCTATCTATCTATCTACCTACCTACATATCTGTATCTATTTATCTACGTACCTACCTATCTGTATCTATCTATCTACCTATCTCTATCTATCAATCTACCTACCTACCTATCTCTATCTATCTATCTACCTACCCACCTATCTGTATCTATCAATCTACCTACCTACCTATCTCTATCTATCTATCTACCTACCTACATATCTGTATCTATCTATCTACCTACCTACCTATCTGTATCTACCTACCTACCTACCTATCTCTATCTATCTATCTACCTACCTACCTATCTCTATCTATCAATCTACCTACCTACCTATCTGTATCTATCAATCTACCTACCTACCTATCTATCTCTATCTATCTATCTACCTACCTACCTATCTCTATCTATCAATCTACCTACCTACCTATCTGTATCTATCAATCTACCTACCTATCTCTATCTATCTACCTACCTACCTACCTATCTCTATCAATCTACCTACCTACCTATCTCTATCTATCTATCTACCTACCTACATATCTGTATCTATATATCTACCTACCTACCTACCTATCTATCTCTATCTATCTATCTACCTACCTTCCTATCTCTATCTATCTATCTACCTACCTACCTACCTATCTCTATCTATCTATCTACCTACCTACCTATCTGTATCTATCAATCTACCTACCTACCTATCTATCAATCTACCTACCTACCTATCTATCTCTATCTATCTACCTACCTACCTATCTCTATCTATCAATCTACCTACCTACCTATCTGTATCTATCAATCTACCTACCTATCTCTATCTATCTACCTACCTACCTACCTATCTCTATCAATCTACCTACCTACCTATCTCTATCTATCTATCTACCTACCTACATATCTGTATCTATCTATCTACCTACCTACCTACCTACCTATCTGTATCTATCTATCTACCTATCTACCTATCTCTATCTATCAATCTACCTACCTACCTATCTCTATCTATCTATCTACCTACCCACCTATCTGTATTTATCTATCTACCTACATATCTGTATCTATATATCTACCTACCTACCTATCTCTATCTACCTACCTACCTACCTACCTACCTATCTGTATCTATCTATCTACCTACCTACCTATCTCTATCAATCTACCTACCTACCTATCTGTATCTATCTATCTACCTACCCACCTATCTGTATCTATCAATCTACCTACCCACCTATCTCTATCTATCTATCTACCTACCTACATATCTGTATCTATCTATCTACCTACCTACCTATCTGTCTCTATAAATCTACCTACCTACCTATCTATCTCTATCTATCTAACTACCTATTTACCTACCTATCTCTATCTATCTACCTACCTACCTATTTCTATCTATCTATCTACCTACCTACCTATATCTATCTATCTACCTACCTACCTATCTGTATCTATCAATCTACCTACCTACCTATCTCTATCTATCTGTCTACCTACCTACCTATCTCTATCAATCTACCTACCTACCTATCTGTATCTATCTATCTACCTACCTACCTATCTGTATCTATCAATCTACCTACCTACCTACCTATCTCTATCTATCAATCTACCTACCTACCTATCTGTATCTATCAATCTACCTACCTACCTATCTCTATCTATCTATCTAGCTACCTACCTATCTCTATCTATCAATCTACCTACCTACCTATCTCTATCTATCTATCTACCTACCCACCTATCTGTATTTATCTATCTACCTACATATCTGTATCTATATATCTACCTACCTACCTATCTCTATCTACCTACCTACCTACCTATCTCTATCTATCAATCTACCTACCTACCTATCTGTATCTATCTATCTACCTACCTACCTATCTGTATCTATCAATCTACCTACCTAGCTATCTCTATCTATCTATCTACCTACCTACATATCTGTATCTATATATCTACCTACCTACCTATCTGTATCTATCTATCTACCTACCTACCTATCTGTATCTATCAATCTACCTACCTACCTATCTCTATCTATCAATCTACCTACCTACCTATCTGTATCTATCAATCTACCTACCTACCTATCTCTATCTATCTATCTACCTACCTACCTATCTCTATCTATCAATCTACCTACCTACCTATCTCTATCTATCTATCTACCTACCCACCTATCTGTATTTATCTATCTACCTACATATCTGTATCTATATATCTACCTACCTACCTATCTCTATCTATCTACCTACCTACCTACCTATCTCTATCTATCAATCTACCTACCTACCTATCTTTATCTATCTATCTACCTACCTACCTATCTGTATCTATCAATCTACCTACCTAGCTATCTCTATCTATCTATCTACCTACCTACATATCTGTATCTATATATCTACCTACCTACCTATCTCTATCTATCAATCTACCTACCTACCTATCTCTATCTATCTATCTACCTACCTACCTATCTGTATCTATATATCTACCTACCTACCTATCTGTATCTATCAATCTACCTACCTACCTATCTCTATCAATCTACCTACCTACCTATCTGTATCTATCTATCTACCTACCCACCTATCTGTATCTATCAATCTACCTACCCACCTATCTCTATCTATCTATCTACCTACCTACATATCTGTATCTATCTATCTACCTACCTACCTATCTGTATCTATCTATCTACCTATCTACCTATCTCTATCTATCAATCTACCTACCTACCTATCTCTATCTATCTACCTACCCACCTATCTGTATTTATCTATCTACCTACATATCTGTATCTATATATCTACCTACCTACCTATCTCTATCTACCTACCTACCTACCTATCTGTATCTATCAATCTACCTACCCACCTATCTCTATCTATCTATCTACCTACCTACATATCTGTATCTATCTATCTACCTACCTACCTACCTACCTATCTGTATCTATCTATCTACCTATCTACCTATCTCTATCTATCAATCTACCTACCTACCTATCTCTATCTATCTATCTACCTACCCACCTATCTGTATTTATCTATCTACCTACATATCTGTATCTATATATCTACCTACCTACCTATCTCTATCTACCTACCTACCTACCTACCTACCTACCTATCTCTATCTATCAATCTACCTACCTACCTATCTCTATCTATCAATCTACATACCTACCTATCTCTATCTATCAATCTACCTACCTACCTATCTGTATCTATCTATCTACCTACCTACCTATCTGTATCTATCAATCTACCTACCTAACTATCTCTATCTATCTATCTACCTACTTATATATCTGTATCTATATATCTACCTACCTTCCTATCTCTATCTATCAATCTACCTACCTACCTATCTCTATCTATCTATCTACCTACCCACCTATCTGTATTTATCTATCTACCTACATATCTGTATCTATATATCTACCTACCTACCTATCTCTATCTATCAATCTACCTACCTACCTATCTGTATCTATCAATCTACCTACCTACCTATCTGTATCTATCTATCTACCTACCTACCTATCTCTATCTATCTATCTACCTACCTACATATCTGTATCTATCTATCTACCTACCTACCTATCTGTATCTATCTATCTACCTACCTACCTATCTGTAACTATCAATCTACCTACCTACCTATCTCTATCTATCAATCTACCTACCTACCTATCAGTATCTATCAATCTACCTACCTACCTATCTCTATCTATCTATCTACCTACCTACCTATCTCTATCTATCAATCTACCTACCTACCTATCTCTATCTATCTATCTACCTACCCACCTATCTGTATTTATCTATCTACCTACATATCTGTATCTATATATCTACCTACCTACCTATCTCTATCTATCTACCTACCTACCTACCTATCTCTATCTATCAATCTACCAACCTACCTATCTGTATCTATCTATCTACCAACCTACCTATCTGTATCTATCAATCTACCTAACTACATATCTGTATCTATCTATCTACCTATCTACCTATCTCTATCTATCTATCTACCTACCTACCTACCTATCTCTATCTATCTACCTACCTACCTACCTATCTCTATCTATCAATCTACCTACCTACCTATCTCTATCTATCTATCTATCTACCTACCTACCTATCTCTATCTATCTACCTACCTACCTATCTGTATCTATCTATCTACCTACCTACCTATCTGTATCTATCAATCTACCTACCTACCTATCTCTATCTATCAATCTACCTACCTACCTATCTGTATCTATCAATCTACCTACCTACCTATCTCTATCTATCTATCTACCTACCTACCTACCTCTATCTATCAATCTACCTACCTACCTATCTCTATCTATCTATCTACCTACCCACCTATCTGTATTTATCTATCTACCTACATATCTGTATCTATATATCTACCTACCTACCTATCTCTATCTATCTACCTACCTACCTACCTATCTCTATCTATCAATCTACCTACCTACCTATCTTTATCTATCTATCTACCTACCTACCTATCTGTATCTATCAATCTACCTACCTAGCTATCTCTATCTATCTATCTACCTACCTACATATCTGTATCTATCTATCTACCTACCTACCTATCTCTATCTATCAATCTACCTACCTACCTATCTCTATCTATCTATCTATCTACCTACCTACCTATCTGTATCTATATATCTACCTACCTACCTATCTGTATCTATCAATCTACCTACCTACCTATCTCTATCTATCAATCTACCTACCTACCTATCTGTATCTATCTATCTACCTACCTACCTATCTGCATCTATCAATCTACCTACCCACCTATCTCTATCTATCTATCTACCTACCTACATATCTGTATCTATCTATCTACCTACCTACCTATCTGTATCTATCTATCTACCTATCTACCTATCTCTATCTATCAATCTACCTACCTACCTATCTCTATCTATCTATCTACCTACCCACCTATCTGTATTTATCTATCTACCTACATATCTGTATCTATATATCTACCTACCTACCTATCTCTATCTATCTACCTACCTACCTACCTATCTCTATCTATCAATCTACCTACCTACCTATCTGTATCTATCTATCTACCTACCTACCTATCTCTATCTATCAATCTACCTACCTACCTATCTCTATCTATCTATCTACCTACCCACCTATCTGTATTTATCTATCTACCTACATATCTGTATCTATCTATCTACCTACCTACCTATCTCTATCTATCTACCTACCTACCTACCTATCTCTATCTATCAATCTACCTACCTACCTATCTGTATCTATCTATCTACCAACCTACCTATCTGTATCTATCAATCTACCTAACTACATATCTGTATCTATCTATCTACCTATCTACCTATCTCTATCTATCAATCTACCTACCTACCTATCTCTATCTATCTATCTACCTACCTACCTACCTACCTATCTCTATCTATCTACCTACCTACCTACCTATCTCTATCTATCAATCTACCTACCTACCTATCTCTATCTATCTATCTACCTACCTACCTATCTCTATCTATCTACCTACCTACCTATCTCTATCAATCTACCTACCTACCTATCTCTATCTATCTACCTAGCAACCGACCTACCTATCTGTATCTATCAATCTACCTACCTACCTATCTCTATCTATCAATCTACCTACCTACCTATCTGTATCTATCTATCTATCTACCTACCTACCTACCTATCTCTATCTATCTACCTACCTACCTATCTCTATCTATCTATCTACCTACCTACCTATCTCTATCTATCTACCTACCTACCTACCTACCTACCTATCTGTATCTATCAATCTACCTACCTACCTATCTCTATCTACCTACCTACCTACATATCTGTATCTACCTACCTACCTACCTACCTACCTACCTACCTATCTCTATCTATCTATCTACCTACCTACCTATCTGTATCTATCAATCTACCTACCCACCTATCTCTATCTATCTATCTATCTACCTACCTACATATCTGTATCTATCTATCTACCTACCTACCTATCTGTATCTATCTATCTACCTATCTACCTATCTCTATCTATCAAACTACCTACCTACCTATCTCTATCTATCTATCTACCTACCTACCCACCTATCTGTATTTATCTATCTACCTATATATCTGTATCTATATATCTATCTACCTACCTATCTCTATCTATCTACCTACCTACCTACCTATCTCTATCTATCAATCTACCTACCTACCTATCTGTATCTATCTATCTACCTACCTACCTATCTGTATCTATCAATCTACCTACCTACCTATCTCTATCTATCTATCTCCCTACCTACATATCTGTATCTATATATCTACCTACCTACCTATCTCTATCTATCAATCTACCTACCTACCTATCTCTATCTATCTATCTACCTACCTACCTATCTGTATCTATATATCTACCTACCTATCTATCTGTATCTATCAATCTACCTACCTACCTATCTCTATCTATCAATCTACATACCTACCTATCTCTATCTATCAATCTACCTACCTACCTATCTGTATCTATCTATCTACCTACCTACCTATCTGTATCTATCAATCTACCTACCTAACTATCTCTATCTATCTATCTACCTACTTATATATCTGTATCTATATATCTACCTACCTTCCTATCTCTATCTATCAATCTACCTACCTACCTATCTCTATCTATCTATCTACCTACCTACCTATCTGTATCTATATATCTACCTACCTACCTATCTGTATCTATCAATCTACCTACCTACCTATCTCTATCTATCAATCTACCTACCTACCTATCTGTATCTATCCATCTACCTACCTACCTATCTGTATCTATCAATCTACCTACCTACCTATCTCTATCTATCTATCTACCTACCTACATATCTGTATCTATCTATCTACCTACCTACCTATCTGTATCTATCTATCTACCTATCTACCTATCTCTATCTATCAATCTACCTACCTACCTATCTCTATCTATCTATCTACCTACCCACCTATCTGTATTTATCTATCTACCTACATATCTGTATCTATATATCTACCTACCTACCTATCTCTATCTATCTACCTACCTACCTACCTATCTCTATCTATCAATCTACCTACCTTCCTATCTGTATCTATCAATCTACCTACCTACCTATCTCTATCTATCAATCTACCTACCTACCTATCTGTATCTATCAATCTACCTACCTACCTATCTCTATCTACCTACCTACCTACCTATCTGTATCTATCTATCTACCTACCTACCTATCTGTATCTATCAATCTACCTACCTAACTATCTCTATCTATCTATCTACCTACTTATATATCTGTATCTATATATCTACCTACCTTCCTATCTCTATCTATCAATCTACCTACCTACCTATCTCTATCTATCTATCTACCTACCTACCTATCTGTATCTATATATCTACCTACCTACCTATCTGTATCTATCAATCTACCTACCTACCTATCTCTATCTATCAGTCTACCTACCTACCTATCTGTATCTATCTATCTACCTACCTACCTATCTGTATCTATCAATCTACCTACCTACCTATCTGTATCTATCTATCTACCTACCTACCTATCTGTATCTATCATTCTACCTACATACCTACCTATCTCTATCTATCAATCTACCTACCTACCTATCTGTATCTATCAATCTACCTACCTACCTATCTCTATCTATCTATCTACCTACCTACCTATCTCTATCTATCAATCTACCTACCTACCTATCTCTATCTATCTATCTACCTACCCACCTATCTGTATTTATCTATCTACCTACATATCTGTATCTATATATCTACCTACCTACCTATCTCTATCTATCTACCTACCTACCTACCTATCTCTATCTATCAATCTACCTACCTACCTATCTGTATCTATCTACCAACCTACCTATCTGTATCTAACAATCTACCTAACTACATATCTGTATCTATCTATCTACCTATCTACCTATCTCTATCTATCAATCTACCTACCTACCTATCTCTATCTATCTATCTACCTACCTACCTACCTATCTCTATCTATCTACCTACCTACCTACCTATCTCTATCTATCAATCTACCTACCTACCTATCTCTATCTATCTATCTACCTACCAACCTATCTCTATCTATCTACCTACCTACCTATCTCTATCAATCTACCTACCTACCTATCTCTATCTATCTACCTAGCAACCGACCTACCTATCTGTATCTATCAATCTACCTACCTACCTATCTCTATCTATCAATCTACCTACCTACCTATCTGTATCTATCTATCTACCTACCTACCTACCTATCTCTATCTATCTACCTACCTACCTATCTCTATCTATCTATCTACCTACCTACCTATCTCTATCTATCTACCTACCTACCTACCTACCTACCTACCTATCTGTATCTATCAATCTACCTACCTACCTATCTCTATCTACCTACCTACCTACATATCTGTATCTATCTACCTACCTACCTAACTACCTACCTATCTCTATCTATCAATCTACCTACCTACCTATCTGTATCTATCTATCTACCTACCCACCTATCTGTATCTATCTATCTACCTACCTACCTATCTCTATCTATCTATCTCCCTACCTACATATCTGTATCTATATATCTACCTACCTACCTATCTCTATCTATCAATCTACCTACCTACCTATCTCTATCTATCTATCTACCTACCTACCTATCTGTATCTATATATCTACCTACCTATCTATCTGTATCTATCAATCTACCTACCTACCTATCTCTATCTATCTACATACCTACCTATCTCTATCTATCAATCTACCTACCTACCTATCTGTATCTATCTATCTACCTACCTACCTATCTGTATCTATCAATCTACCTACCTAACTATCTCTATCTATCTATCTCCCTACCTACATATCTGTATCTATATATCTACCTACCTTCCTATCTCTATCTATCAATCTACCTACCTACCTATCTCTATCTATCTATCTACCTACCTACCTATCTGTATCTATATATCTTCCTACCTACCTATCTGTATCTATCAATCTACCTACCTACCTATCTCTATCTATCAATCTACCTACCTACCTATCTGTATCTATCTATCTACCTACCTACCTATCTGTATCTATCAATCTACCTACCTACCTATCTCTATCTATCTATCTACCTACCTACATATCTGTATCTATCTATCTACCTACCTACCTATCTGTATCTATCTATCTACCTATCTACCTATCTCTATCTATCAATCTACCTACCTACCTATCTCTATCTATCTATCTACCTACCCACCTATCTGTATTTATCTATCTACCTACATATCTGTATCTATATATCTACCTACCTACCTATCTCTATCTATCTACCTACCTACCTACCTATCTCTATCTATCAATCTACCTACCTACCTATCTGTATCTATCTATCTACCTACCTACCTATCTGTATCTATCAATCTACCTACCTACCTATCTGTATCTATCTATCTACCTACCTACCTATCTGTATCTATCATTCTACCTACCTACCTACCTATCTCTATCTATCAATCTACCTACCTACCTATCTGTATCTATCAATCTACCTACCTACCTATCTCTATCTATCTATCTACCTACCTACCTATCTCTATCTATCAATCTACCTACCTACCTATCTCTATCTATCTATCTACCTACCCACCTATCTGTATTTATCTAGCTACCTACATATCTGTATCTATATATCTACCTACCTACCTATCTCTATCTATCTACCTACCTACCTACCTATCTCTATCTATCAATCTACCTACCTACCTATCTGTATCTATCTATCTACCAACCTACCTATCTGTATCTATCAATCTACCTAACTACATATCTGTATCTATCTATCTACCTATCTACCTATCTCTATCTATCAATCTACCTACCTACCTATCTCTATCTATCTATCTATCTACCTACCTACCTACCTATCTCTATCTACCTACCTACCTACCTATCTCTATCTATCAATCTACCTACCTACCTAACTCTATCTATCTATCTACCTACCTACCTATCTCTATCTATCTACCTACCTACCTATCTCTATCAATCTACCTACCTACCTATCTCTATCTATCTACCTAGCTACCTACCTACCTATCTGTATCTATCAATCTACCTACCTACCCATCTCTATCTATCAATCTACGTACCTACCTATCTGTATCTATCTATCTATCTACCTACCTACCTATCTCTATCTACCTACCTACCTATCTCTATCTATCTATCTACCTACCTACCTATCTCTATCTATCTACCTACCTACCTACCTATCTGTATCTATCAATCTACCTACCTACCTATCTCTATCTATCTACCTACCTACCTACATATCTGTATCTATCTACCTACTACCTACCTACCTATCTCTATCTATCTATCTACCTACCTACCTACCTATCTCTATCTATCAATCTACCTACCTACCTATCTCTATCTATCTATCTACCTACCTACCTATCTACCTATCTCTATCTATCTACCTACCTACCTACCTATCTCTATCTATCTATCTACCTACCTACCTATCTCTATCTATCAATCTACCTACCTACCTATCTGTATCTATCAATCTACCTACCTACCTATCTCTATCTATCTACCTACCTACCTACCTATCTCTATCAATCTACCTACCTACCTATCTCTATCTATCTATCTACCTACCTACCTATCTCTATCTATCAATCTACCTACCTACCTATCTGTATCTGTCTATCTACCTACCTACCTATCTGTATCTATGTATCTACCTACCTACCTATCTCTATCTATCTATCTACCTACCTACCTATCTCTATCTATCAATCTACCTACCTACCTATCTGTATCTTTCTATCTACCTATCTCTATCTATCTATCTACCTACCTACCTACCTATCTGTATCTATCTATCTACCTACCTACCTATCTGTATCTATCTATCTACCTACCTACATATCTGTATCTATATATCTACCTACCTACCTATCTGTATCTATCTATCTACCTATCTCTATCTATCAATCTACCTACCTACCTATCTCTATCTATCAATCTACCTACCTACCCATCTCTATCTATCTATCTACCTACCTACCTATCTCTATCTATCTACCTACCTACCTACCTATCTCTATCTATCAATCTACCTACCTACCTATCTGTATCTATCAATCTACCTACCTACCTATCTCTATCTATCTATCTACCTACCTACGTATATCTATCAATCTACCTACCTACCTATCTGTATCTATCAATCTACCTACCTACCTATCTCTATCTATCTATCTACCTACCTACCTATATCTATCAATATACCTACCTATCTGTATCTATCAATCTACCTACCTACCTATCTCTATCTATCTACCTACCTACCTACCTACCTATCTGTATCTATCAATCTACCTACCTACCTATCTCTATCTATCTACCTACCTACCTACCTATCTCTATCAATCTACCTACCTACCTATCTCTATGTATCTACCTACCTACCTACCTATCTCTATCTATCAATCTACCTACCTACCTATCTGTATCTGTCTATCTACCTACCTACCTATCTCTATCTATCTATCTACCTACCTACCTATCTGTATCTATCTATCTACCTACCTACCTATCTGTATCTATCTATCTACCTACCTACATATCTGTATCTATATATCTACCTACCTACCTATCTGTATCTATCTATCTACCTATATACCTATCTCTATCTATCAATCTACCTACCTACCTATCTCTATCTATCTATCAATCTACCTACCTACCTATCTCTATCTATCTATCTACCTACCTACCTATCTCTATCTATCTACCTACCTACCTACCTATCTCTATCTATCAATCTACCTACCTACCTATCTGTATCTATCAATCTACCTACCTACATATCTCTATCTATCTATCTACCTACCTACCTATATCTATCAATCTACCTACCTACCTATCTGTATCTATCAACCTACCTACCTATCTCTATCTATCTACCTACCTACCTACCTATCTCTATCAATCTACCTACCTACCTATCTCTATCTATCTACCTACCTACCTACCTATCTCTATCTATCAATCTTCCTACCTACCTATCTGTATCTATCTACCTACCTATCTCTATCTATCTATCTACCTACCTACCTATCTCTATCTATCTATCTACCTACCTACCTATCTGTATCTATCAATCTACCTACCTACCTATCTCTATCTATCTACCTACCTACCTATCTCTATCTATCTAACTACCTACCTACCTATCTCTATCAATCTACCTACCTACCTATCTCTATCTATCTACCTACCTACGTACCTATCTCTATCTATCAATCTACCTACCTACCTATCTGTATCTATCTATCTACCTACCTACCTATCAGTATCTATCTATCTACCTACCTACCTATCTCTATCTATCTACCTACCTATCTACCTATCTCTATCTATCAATCTACCTACCTACCTATCTCTATCTATCTATCTACCTACCTACCTATCTCTATCTATCTACCTACCTACCTACCTATCTCTATCTATCAATCTACCTACCTACCTATCTCTATCTATCTATCTACCTACATACCTATCTCTATCTATCTACCTACCTACCTATCTCTATCTATCTATCTATCTACCTACCTACCTATCTATCTCTATCAATCTACCTACCTATCTCTATCTATCTACCAACCTACCTACCTATCTCTATCTATCAATCTACCTACCTACCTATCTGTATCTATCTATCTACCTACCTACCTATGTGTATCTATCTACCTACCTACCTACCTATCTCTATCTATCTATCTACCTACCTACCTATATCTATCTATCAATCTACCTACCTACCTATCTCTATCTATCTATCTACCTACCTACCTATCTGTATCTATCAACCTACCTACCTACCTATCTCTATCTATCTCCCTACCTACCTACCAATCTCTATCTATCTATCAATCTACCTACCTACCTATCTGTATCTATCTACCTACCTACCTATCTCTATCTGTCTATCTACCTACCTACCTATCTCTATCTATCTATCCATCTACCTACCTACCTATCTCTATCTATCTACCTACCTACCTACTTATCTCTATCTATCAATCTACCTACCTACCTATCTCTATCTATCTATCTACCTACCTACCTATCTCTATCTATCTATCTACCTACCTACCAACCTATCTCTATTAATCTACCTACCTACCTATCTCTATCTATCTACCTACCTACCTATCTCTATCTATCTATCTACCTACCTACATATCTGTATCTATATATCTATCTACCTACCTATCTGTATCTATCTATCTACCTATCTACCTATCTCTATCTATCAATCTACCTACCTACCTATCTCTATCTATCAATCTACCTACCTACCTACCTATCTGTATCTATCTATCTACCTACCTACCTATCTGTATCTATCAATCTACCTACCTACCTATCTCTATCTATCTATCTACCTACCTACATATCTGTATCTATCTATCTACCTACCTACCTATCTGTATCTATCTATCTACCTACCTACCTATCTCTATCTATCTACCTACCTACCTACCTATCTCTATCTATCAATCTACCTACCTACCTATCTCTATCTATCTATCTACCTACCTACCTATCTGTATCTATATATCTACCTACCTACCTATCTCTATCTATCTATGTACCTACCTACCTATCTGTATCTATCAATCTACCTACCCACCTATCTCTATCTATCTATCTACCTACCTACCTATCTGTATCTATATATCTACCTACCTACCTATCTCTATCTATCAATCTATCTACTTACCTATCTCTATCTATCTATCTACCTACCTACCTATCTCTATCTATCTATCTACCTACCTTCCTATCTCTATCAATCTACCTACCTACCTATCTGTATCTATCTACCTACCTACCTACCTATCTCTATCTATCTATCTATCTATCTATCTATCTATCTATCTATCTATCTATCTATCTATCTATCTATCTATCTATCTATCTATCTATCTATCTATCTCTATGTATCTACCTACCTACCCACCTATCTCTATCTATCTATCTACCTACCTACCTATCTGTATCTATATATCTACCTACCTACCTATCTCTATCTATCTACCTACGTACCTATCTGTATCTATCTATCTACCTACCTACCTATCTGTATCTATCAATCTACCTATCTACCTATCTCTATCTATCAATCTACCAACCTACCTATCTCTATCTATCTATCTACCTACCCACCTATCTGTATTTATCTATCTACCTACCTACCTATCTCTATCTATCTATATACCTACCTACCTATCTCTATCTATCTATCTACCTACCTACCTATCTCTATCTATCTATCTACCTACCTACCTATCTCTATCTATCTACCTACATACCTACCTATCTCTATCAATCTACCTACCTACCTATCTCTATCTATCTATCTATCTATCTATCTATCTATCTATCTATCTATCTATCTATCTATCTATCTATCTACCTACCTATCTCTATCTATCTATCTACCTACCCACCTATCTGTATTTATCTATCTACCTACCTATCTGTATCTATCTACCTACCTACCTACGTATCTCTATCTATCTATCTACCTACCTACCTATCTGTATCTATCTATCTACCTAACTACCTATCTCTATCTATCTATCTACCTACCTACCTATCTCTATCTATCAATCTACCTACCTACCAATCTGTATCTATCTATCTACCTACCTACCTATCTGTATCTATCTATCTACCTACCTACCTATCTCTATCTATCAATCTACCTACCTACCTATCTGTATCTATCAATCTACCTACCTACCTATCTCTATCAATCTATCTACCTACCTACCTATCTCTATCTATCAATCTACCTACCTACCTATCTGTATCTATCAATCTACCTACCTACCTATCTCTATCTATCTACCTACATATCTGTATCTATATATCTACCTACCTACCTATCTCTATCTATCTACCTAGCTACCTACCTATCTCTATCTATCAATCTACCTACCTACCTATCTCTATCTATCTATCTACCTACCTACCTATCTCTATCTATCTATATACCTACCCACCTATCTGTATTTATCTATCTACCTACCTATCTGTATCTATCTACCTACCTACCTACGTATCTCTATCTAACTATCTACCTACCTACCTATCTGTATCTATCAATCTACCTACCTACCTATCTCTATCTATCAATCTACCTACCTACCTATCTGTATCTATCTATCTACCTACCTACCTATCTGTATCTATCAATCTACCTACCTACCTATCTCTATCTATCTATCTACCTACATACCTATCTGTATCTACCTACCTACCTATCTCTATCAATCTACCTACCTACCTATCTGTATCTACCTATCTGTATCTATCTACCTACCTACCTACCTATATCTATCAATCTACCTACCTACCAATCTGTAACTATCTATCTACCTACCTACCTATCTGTATCTATCTATCTAACCTACCTACCTATCTCTATCTATCAATCTACCTACCTACCTATCTGTATCTATCAATCTACCTACCTACCTATCTCTATCAATCTATCTACCTACCTACCTATCTCTATCTATCAATCTACCTACCTACCTATCTGTATCTATCAATCTACCTACCTACCTATCTCTATCTATCTACCTACATATCTGTATCTATATATCTACCTACCTACCTATCTCTATCTATCTACCTAGCTACCTACCTATCTCTATCTATCAATCTACCTACCTACCTATCTCTATCTATCTATCTACCTACCTACCTATCTCTATCTATCAATCTACCTACCTATCTATCTGTATCTATCAATCTACCTACCTACCCTATCTCTATCTATCTATCTACCTACCTACCTATCACTATCTATCAATCTACCTACCTACCTATCTGTATCTATCAATCTACCTACCTTCCTATCTCTATCTACCTACCTACCTACCCCTATCTCTATCAATCTACCTACCCTACCTATCTCTATCTATCTATCTACCTACCTACCTATCTCTATGTATCTATCTACCTACCTACCTATCTCTATCTATCAATCTACCTACCTACCTATCTGTATCTATCTATCTACCTACCCACCTATCTCTATCTATCTATCTAACTACCTACCTATCTGTATCTATCTATCTACCTATCTCTATCTATCTATCTACCTACCTACCTATCTCTATCTATCTATCTATCTACATACCTCTCTATCTATCAATCTACCTACCTACCTATCTGTATCTATCTACCTACCTACCTATCTCTATCTATCAATCTACCTACCTTCCTATCTGTATCTATCAATCTACCTACCTACCTATCTCTATCTATCAATCTACCTACCTACCTATCTGTATCTATCAATCTACCTACCTACCTATCTCTATCTATCTACCTACCTACCTATCTGTATCTATCTATCTACCTACCTACCTATCTGTATCTATCAATCTACCTACCTACCATTCTCTATCTATCAATCTACCTACCTACCTATCTGTATCTATCAATCTACCTACCTACCTATCTCTATCTATCTACCTACCTACCTACCTATCTCTATCTATCAATCTACCTACCTACCTATCTTTATCTATCTATCTACCTACCTACCTATCTGTATCTATCAATCTACCTACCTACCTATCTCTATCTATCTACCTACCTACCTATCTCTATCTATCAATCTACCTACCTACCTATCTCTATCTATCTACCTACTTACATAACTGTATCTATCTACCTACCTACCTATCTGTATCTATCTATCTACCTATCTACCTATCTCTATCTATCTATCTACCTACCTACCTATCTCTATCTATCTACCTACCTACCTATCTCTATCTATCAATCTACCTACCTACCTATCTCTATCTATCTATCTACCTACCTACCTATCTGTATCTATCTACCTACCTACCTATCTGTATCTATCTACCTACCTACCTACCTATCTCTATCTATCTATCTACCTACCTACCTATCTCTATCTATCTACCTACCTACCTACTACCTATCTGTATCTATCAATCTACCTACCTACCTATCTCTATCTATCTATCTACCTACCTACCTATCTCTATCTATCTACCTACCTACCTACCTATCTCTATCTATCAATCTACCTACCTACCTATCTCTATCTATCTATCTAACCTACCTACCTATCTCTATCAATCTACCTACCTACCTCTCTATCTATCTACTTGCCTACCTACCTATCTCTATCTATCTATCTACCTACCTACCTATCTCTATCTATCAATCTACCTACCTACCTATCTCTATCTATCTATCTACCTACCTACCTATCTGTATCTATCTATCTACCAACCTACCTATCTCTATCTATCTATCTACCTACCTACATATCTGTATCTATATATCTACCTACCTACCTATCTGTATCTATCTATCTACCTACCTACATATCTGTATCTATATATCTACCTACCTACCTATCTCTATCTATCAATCTACCTACCTACCTATCTCTATCTATCTATCTACCTACCTACATATCTCTATCTATCTATCTACCTACCTTCCTACCTCTATCAATCTACCTACCTACCTATCTGTATCTATCTATCTACCTACCTACATATCTCTATCTATCTATCTACCTACCTACCTATCTCTATCTATCAATCTACCTACCCACTTATCTCTATCTATCTATCTACCTACCTACCTATCTGTATCTATATATCTACCTACCTACCTATCTCTATCTATCTATCTACCTACCTACCTATCTGTATCTATCTATCTAACCTACCTACCTATCTGTATCTATCAATGTACCTATCTACCTATCTCTATCTATCAATCTACCTACCTACCTATCTCTATCTATCTATCTACCTACCCACCTATCTGTATTTATCTATCTACCTACCTACCTATCTCTATCTATCTATATACCTACCTACCTATCTCTATCTATCTATCTACCTACCTTCCTACCTCTATCAATCTACCTCTCTACCTATCTCTATCTATCAATCTACCTACCTACCTATCTCTATCTATCTATCTACCTACCCACCTATCTGTATTTATCTATCTACCTACCTACCTATCTCTATCTATCTATATACATACCTACCTATCTCTATCTATCTATCTACCTACCTACCTATCTCTATCTATCTATCTACCTACCTACCTATCTCTATCTATCTACCTACATACCTACCTATCTCTATCAATCTACCTACCTACCGATCTCTATCTATCTACCTACCTACCTACGTATCTCTATCCATCTATCTACCTACCTACCTATCTGTATCTATCAATCTACCTACCTACCTATCTGTATCTATCTATCTATCTACCCTAACTACCTATCTCTATCTATCTATCTACCTACCTACCTATCTCTATCTATCAATCTACCTACCTACCTATCTGTATCTATCTATCTACCTACCTACCTATCTGTATCTATCAATCTACCTACCTACCTATCTGTATCTATCTATCTACCTACCTACCTATCTCAATCAATCTACCTACCTACCTATCTCTATCTATCTACCTACCTACCTAACCTACATATCTGTATCTATATATCTACCTACCTACCTATCTCTATCTATCAATCTACCTACCTACCTATCTGTATCTATCTATCTACCAACCTACCTATCTGTATCTATCAATCTACCTACATACATATCTGTATCTATCTATCTACCTACCTATCTACCTATCTCTATCTATCAATCTACCTACCTACCTATCTCTATCTATCTATCTACCTACCTACCTATCTCTATCTACCTACCTACCTACCTATCTCTATCTATCAAACTACCTACCTACCTATCTCTATCTATCTATCTACCTACCTACCTATCTCTATCAATCTACCTACCTACCTCTCTATCTATCTACTTGCCTACCTACCTATCTCTATCTATCTATCTACCTACCTACCTATCTCTATCTATCAATCTACCTACCTACCTATCTCTATCTATCTATCTACCTACCTACCTATCTGTATCTATCTATCTACCAACCTACCTATCTCTATCTATCTATCTACCTACCTACATATCTGTATCTATATATCTACCTACCTACCTATCTGTATCTATCTATCTACCTACCTACATATCTGTATCTATATATCTACCTACCTACCTATCTCTATCTATCAATCTACCTACCTACCTATCTCTATCTATCTATCTACCTACCTACCTATCTCTATCTATCTATCTACCTACCTTCCTACCTCTATCAATCTACCTACCTACCTATCTGTATCTATCTATCTACCTACCTACATATCTCTATCTATCTATCTACCTACCTACCTATCTCTATCTATCAATCTACCTACCCACTTATCTCTATCTATCTATCTACCTACCTACCTATCTGTATCTATATATCTACCTACCTACCTATCTCTATCTATCTATCTACCTACCTACCTATCTGTATCTATCTATCTACCTACCTACCTATCTGTATCTATCAATCTACCTATCTACCTATCTCTATCTATCAATCTACCTACCTACCTATCTCTATCTATCTATCTACCTACCCACCTATCTGTATTTATCTATCTACCTACCTACCTATCTCTATCTATCTATATACCTACCTACCTATCTCTATCTATCTATCTACCTACCTTCCTACCTCTATCAATCTACCTCTCTACCTATCTCTATCTATCAATCTACCTACCTACCTATCTCTATCTATCTATCTACCTACCCACCTATCTGTATTTATCTATCTACCTACCTACCTATCTCTATCTATCTATATACATACCTACCTATCTCTATCTATCTATCTACCTACCTACCTATCTCTATCTATCTATCTACCTACCTACCTATCTCTATCTATCTACCTACATACCTACCTATCTCTATCAATCTACCTACCTACCTATCTCTATCTATCTACCTACCTACCTACGTATCTCTATCCATCTATCTACCTACCTACCTATCTGTATCTATCAATCTACCTACCTACCTATCTGTATCTATCTATCTATCTACCTAACTACCTATCTCTATCTATCTATCTACCTACCTACCTATGTCTATCTATCAATCTACCTACCTACCTATCTGTATCTATCTATCTACCTACCTACCTATCTGTATCTATCAATCTACCTACCCTACCTATCTGTATCTATCTATCTACCTACCTACCTATCTCTATCAATCTACCTACCTACCTATCTCTATCTATCTACCTACCTACCTACCTACATATCTGTATCTATATATCTACCTACCTACCTATCTCTATCTATCAATCTACCTACCTACCTATCTGTATCTATCTATCTACCAACCTACCTATCTGTATCTATCAATCTACCTACATACATATCTGTATCTATCTATCTACCTACCTATCTACCTATCTCTATCTATCAATCTACCTACCTACCTATCTCTATCTATCTATCTACCTACCTACCTATCTCTATCTATCTACCTACCTACCTACCTATCTCTATCTATCAATCTACCTACCTACCTATCTCTATCTATCTATCTACCTACATACCTATCTCTATCTATCTACCTACCTACCTATCTCTATCTATCTATCTATCTACCTACCTACCTATCTATCTCTATCAATCTACCTACCTATCTCTATCTATCTACCAACCTACCTACCTATCTCTATCTATCAATCTACCTACCTACCTATCTGTATCTATCTATCTACCTACCTACCTATGTGTATCTATCTACCTACCTACCTACCTATCTCTATCTATCTATCTACCTACCTACCTATCTCTATCTATCAATCTACCTACCTACCTATCTCTATCTATCTACCTACCTACCTATCTCTATCTATCTATCTACCTACCTACCTATCTGTATCTATCAATCTACCTACCTACCTATCTCTATCTATCTCCCTACCTACCTACCAATCTACCTACCTACCTATCTGTATCTATCTACCTAGCTACCTACCTATCTCTATCTATCTCCCTACCTACCTACCAATCTCTATCTATCTATCAATCTACCTACCTACCTATCTCTATCTATCTACCTAGCTACCTACCTATCTCTATCTATCAATCTACCTACCTACCTATCTCTATCTATCTACCTACCTACCTATCTCTATCTATCTATATACCTACCCACCTATCTGTATTTATCTATCTACCTACCTATCTGTATCTATCTACCTACCTACCTACGTATCTCTATCTAACTATCTACCTACCTACCTATCTGTATCTATCAATCTACCTACCTACCTATCTCTATCTATCTCCCTACCTACCTACCTATCTCTATCTATCTATCTACCTACCTACCTATCTCTATCTATCTATCTATCTACCTACCTACCTATCTCTATCTATCTACCTACCTACCTACTTATCTCTATCTATCAATCTACCTACCTACCTATCTCTATCTATCTACCTACCTACCTATCTCTATCTATCTACCTACCTACCTATCTCTATCTATCTATCTATCTATCTATCTATCTATCTATCTATCTATCTATCTATCTATCTACCTACCTACCTATCTCTATCTATCTACCTACCTACCTATCTCTATCTATCTATCTACCTACCTACATATCTGTATCTATATATCTACCTACCTACCTATCTGTATCTATCTATCTACCTATCTACCTATCTCTATCTATCAATCTACCTACCTACCTATCTCTATCTATCAATCTACCTACCTACCTATCTGTATCTATCTATCTACCTACCTACCTATCTGTATCTATCAATCTACCTACCTACCTATCTCTATCTATCTATCTACCTACCTACATATCTGTATCTATCTATCTACCTACCTACCTATCTGTATCTATATATCTACCTACCTACCTATCTGTATCTATCTATCTACCTATCTACCTATCTCTATCTATCAATCTACCTACCTACCTATCTCTATCTATCTACCTACCTACCTACCTATCTCTATCTATCAATCTACCTACCTACCTATCTCTATCTATCTATCTATCTACCTACCTACCTATCTGTATCTATATATCTACCTACCTACCTATCTCTATCTATCTATCTATCTACCTACCTACCTATCTCTATCTATCTATCTACCTACCTACCTATCTGTATCTATCAATCTACCTACCCACCTATCTCTATCTACCTATCTACCTACCTACCTATCTGTATCTATATATCTACCTACCTACCTATCTCTATCTATCATATCTGTATCTATCTATCTACCTACCTACTATCTCTATCTATCTAATCTATCTATCTATCTATCTATCTATCTATCTATCTATCTTATCTATCTATCTATCTATCTATCTATCTATCTATCTACCTACCTACCTATCTCTATGTATCTACCCTACCTACCCCCACCTATCTCTATCTTATCTATCCTACCTACCTACCGATTTTGTTCTCTATATATTCTACCTACCTACCTATCTCTATCTATCTACCTACGTACCTATCTGTATCTATCTTCTACCTACCTACCTATCTGTATCTATCAATCTACCTATCTACTATCTCTATCTATCAATCTACCTACCTACCTATCTCTATCTATCTATCTACCTACCCACCTATCTGCTATTTATCTATTACCTACCTACCTATCTCTATCCTATCTATATTAGCCCCTACTACCTATCTCCTATCTATCTATCTACCTACCTACCTTTCTCTATCTATCTATCCTACATACCTACCTATCTCTATCAATCTACCTACATACCTACGCTATCTCTATCAATCTACCTACCTACCATACCTCTATCTATCTATCTATCTATCTATCTATCTACCTATCTATCTATCTATCTATCTATCTATCTATCTATCTATCTATCTATCTATCTATCTATCTACCTACCAATATCTATCTATCTATCTACCTACCCACCTATCTGTATTTATCTATCTACCTACCTATCTGTATCTATCTACCCTACCTACCTACGTATCTCTATCAATCTATCTACCTACCTACCTATCTGTATCTATCTATCTACCAAACTACCTATCTCTATCTATCTATCTACTACCTACCTATCTCTATCTATCAATCTACCACCTACCAATCTGTATCTATCTATCTACCTACCTACCTATCTGTATCTATCTATCTACCTACCTACCTATCTCTATCTATCAATCTACCTACCTACCTATCTGTATCTATCAATCTACCTACCTACCTATCTCTATCAATCTATCTACCTACCTACCTATCTCTATCTATCAATCTACCTACCTACCTATCTGTATCTATCAATCTACCTACCTACCTATCTCTATTTATCTACCTACATATCTGTATCTATATATCTACCTACCTACCTATCTCTATCTATCTACCTAGCTACCTACCTATCTCTATCTATCAATCTACCTACCTACCTATCTCTATCTATCTATCGTACCTACCTACCTATCTCTATCTATCTATATACCTACCCACCTATCTGTTATTTATCTATCTACCTACCTATCTGTATCTATCTACCTACCTACCTACGTATCTCTATCTAACTATCTACCTACCTACCTATCTGTATCTATCAATCTACCTACCTACCTATCTCTATCTATCAATCTACCTACCTACCTATCTGTATCTATCTATCTACCTACCTACCTATCTGTATCTATCAATCTACCTACCTACCTATCTCTATCTATCTATCTACCTACCTACCTATCTGTATCTACCTACCTACCTATCTCTATCAATCTACCTACCTACCTATCTGTATCTACCTATCTGTATCTATCTACCTACCTACCTACCTATATCTATCAATCTACCTACCTACCAATCTGTATCTATCTATCTACCTACCTACCTATCTGTATCTATCTATCTACCTACCTACCTATCTCTATCTATCAATCTACCTACCTACCTATCTGTATCTATCAATCTACCTACCTACCTAATCTCTATCAATCTATCTATCTACCTACCTACCTATCTCTATCTATCAATCTACCTACCTACCTATCTGTATCTATCAATCTACCTACCTACCTATCTCTATCTATCTACCTACATATCTGTATCTATATATCTACCTACCTACCTATCTCTATCTATCTACCTAGCTACCTACCTATCTCTATCTATCAATCTACCTACCTACCTATCTCTATCTATCTATCTACCTACCTACCTATCTCTATCTATCAATCTACCTACCTATCTATCTGTATCTATCAAACTACCTACCTACCTATCTCTATCTATCTACCTACCTACCTATCTCTATCTATCAATCTACCTACCTACCTATCTGTATCTATCAATCTACCTACCTTCCTATCTCTATCTATCTACCTACCTACCTACCTACCTATCTCTATCAATCTACCTACCTACCTATCTCTATCTATCTATCTACCTACCTACCTATCTCTATGTATCTATCTACCTACCTACCATCTCTATCTATCAATCTACCTACCTACCTATCTGTATCTATCTATCTACCTACCCACCTATCTCTATCTATCTATCTAACTACCTACCTATCTGTATCTATCTATCTACCTATCTCTATCTATCTATCTACCTACCTACCTATCTCTATCTATCTATCTATCTACATACCTCTCTATCTATCAATCTACCTACCTACCTATCTGTATCTATCTATCTACCTACCTACCTATCTCTATCTATCAATCTACCTACCTTCCTATCTGTATCTATCAATCTACCTACCTACCTATCTCTATCTATCTACCTACCTACCTATCTGTATCTATCTATCTACCTACCTACCTATCTGTATCTATCAATCTACCTACCTACCATTCTCTATCTATCAATCTACCTACCTACCTATCTGTATCTATCAATCTACCTACCTACCTATCTCTATCTATCTACCTACCTACCTACCTATCTCTATCTATCAATCTACCTACCTACCTATCTTTATCTATCTATCTACCTACCTACCTATCTGTATCTATCAATCTACCTACCTACCTATCTCTATCTATCTACCTACCTCCTATCTCTATCTATCAATCTACCTACCTACCTATCTCTATCTATCTACCTACCTACATATCTGTATCTATCTACCTACCTACCTATCTGTATCTATCTATCTACCTATCTACCTATCTCTATCTATCTATCTACCTACCTACCTATCTCTATCTATCTACCTACATATCTGTATCTATATATCTACCTACCTACCTATCTCTATCTATCAATCTACCTACCTACCTATCTCTATCTATCAATCTACCTACCTACCTATCTCTATCTATCTATCTATCTACCTACCTACCTATCTGTATCTATCTACCTACCTACCTATCTGTATCTATCTACCTACCTACCTACCTATCTCTATCTATCTATCTACCTACCTACCTATCTCTATCTATCTACCTACATACCTACCTATCTGTATCTATCAATCTACCTACCTACCTATCTCTATCTATCTATCTACCTACCTACCTATCTCTATCTATCTACCTACCTACCTACCTATCTCTATCTATCAATCTACCTACCTACCTATCTCTATCTATCTATCTACCTACCCACCTATCTGTATTTATCTATCTACCTACCTATCTGTATCTATCTACCTACCTACCTACGTATCTCTATCTATCTATCTACCTACCTACCTATCTGTATCTATCTATCTACCAAACTACCTATCTCTATCTATCTATCTACCTACCTACCTATCTCTATGTATCTACCTACCTACCCACCTATCTCTATCTATCTATCTACCTACCTACCTATCTGTATCTATATATCTACCTACCTACCTATCTCTATCTATCTACCTACGTACCTATCTGTATCTATCTATCTACCTACCTACCTATCTGTATCTATCAATCTAACCTATCTACCTATCTCTATCTATCAATCTACCTACCTACCTATCTCTATCTATCTATCTACCTACCCACCTATCTGTATTTATCTATCTACCTACCTACCTATCTCTATCTATCTATATACCTACCTACCTATCTCTATCTATCTATCTACCTACCTACCTATCTCTATCTATCTATCTACCTACCTACCTATCTCTATCTATCTACCTACATACCTACCTATCTCTATCAATCTACCTACCTACCTACCTCTATCTATCTATCTATCTATCTATCTTATCTATCTAATCTATCTATCTATCTATCTATCTATTCTATCTATCTATCTATCTATCTATCTATCTATCTATCTACCTACCAATATCTATCTATCTATCTACCTACCCACCTATCTGTATTTATCTATCTACCTACCTATCTGTATCTATCTACCTACCTACCTACGTATCTCTATCTATCTATCTACCTACCTACCTATCTGTATCTATCTATCTACCAAACTACCTATCTCTATCTATCTATCTACCTACCTACCTATCTCTATCTATCAATCTACCTACCTACCAATCTGTATCTATCTATCTACCTACCTACCTATCTGTATCTATCTATCTACCTACCTACCTATCTCTATCTATCAATCTACCTACCTACCTATCTGTATCTATCAATCTACCTACCTACCTATCTCTATCAATCTATCTACCTACCTACCTATCTCTATCTATCAATCTACCTACCTACCTATCTGTATCTATCAATCTACCTACCTACCTATCTCTATTTATCTACCTACATATCTGTATCTATATATCTACCTACCTACCTATCTCTATCTATCTACCTAGCTACCTACCTATCTCTATCTATCAATCTACCTACCTACCTATCTCTATCTATCTATCTACCTACCTACCTATCTCTATCTATCTATATACCTACCCACCTATCTGTATTTATCTATCTACCTACCTATCTGTATCTATCTACCTACCTACCTACGTATCTCTATCTAACTATCTACCTACCTACCTATCTGTATCTATCAATCTACCTACCCTACCTATCTCTATCTATCAATCTACCTACCTACCTATCTGTATCTATCTATCTACCTACCTACCTATCTGTATCTATCAATCTACCTACCTACCTATCTCTATCTATCTATCTACCTACCTACCTATCTGTATCTACCTACCTACCTATCTCTATCAATCTACCTACCTACCTATCTGTATCTACCTATCTGTATCTATCTACCTACCTACCTACCTATATCTATCAATCTACCTACCTACCAATCTGTATCTATCTATCTACCTACCTACCTATCTGTATCTATCTATCTACCTACCTACCTATCTCTATCTATCAATCTACCTACCTACCTATCTGTATCTATCAATCTACCTACCTACCTATCTCTATCAATCTATCTATCTACCTACCTACCTATCTCTATCTATCAATCTACCTACCTACCTATCTGTATCTATCAATCTACCTACCTACCTATCTCTATCTATCTACCTACATATCTGTATCTATATATCTACCTACCTACCTATCTCTATCTATCTACCTAGCTACCTACCTATCTCTATCTATTCAATCTACCTACCTACCTATCTCTATCTATCTATCTACCTACCTACCTATCTCTATCTATCAATCTACCTACCTATCTATCTGTATCTATCAATCTACCTACCTACCTATCTCTAGTCTATCTACCTACCTACCTATCTCTATCTATCAATCTACCTACCTACCTATCTGTATCTATCAATTCTACCTACCTTCCTATCTCTATCTATCTACCTACCTACCTACCTACCTATCTCTATCAATCTACCTACCTACCTATCTCTATCTATCTATCTACCTACCTACCTATCTCTATGTATCTATCTCCTACCTACGCTATCTCTATCTATCAATCTACCTACCTACCTATCTGTATCTATCTATCTACCTACCCACCTATCTCTATCTATCTATTCTAACTACCTACCTATCTGTATCTATCTATCTACCTATCTCTATCTATCTATCTACCTACCTACCTATCTCTATCTATCTATCTATCTACATACCTCTCTATCTATCAATCTACCTACCTACCTATCTGTATCTATCTATCTACCCTACCTACCTATCTCTATCTATCAATCTACTACCTCTTCCCCTATCTGTATCTATCAATCTACCTACCTACCTATCTCTATCTATCTACCTACCGTACCTATCTGTATCTATCTATCTACCTACCTACCTATCTGTATCTATCAATCTACCTACCTACCATTCTCTATCTATCAATCTACCTACCTACCTATCTGGTATCTATCAATCTACCTACCTACCTATCTCTATCTATCTACCTACCTACCTACCTATCTCTATCTATCAATCTACCTACCTACCTATCTTTATCTATCTATCTACCTACCTACCTATCTGTATCTATCAATCTACCTACCTACCTATCTCTATCTATCTACCTACCTACCTATCTCTATCTATCAATCTACCTACCTACCTATCTCTATCTATCTACCTACCTACATATCTGTATCTATCTACCTACCCTACCTATCTGTATCTATCTATCTACCTATCTACCTATCTCTATCTATCTATCTACCTACCTACCTATCTCTATCTATCTACCTACATATCGTATCTATATATCTACCTACCTACCTATCTCTATCTATCAATCTACCTACCTACCTATCTCTATCTATCAATCTACCTACCTACCTATCTCTATCTATCTATCTATCTACCTACCTACCTATCTGTATCTATCTACCTACCTACCTATCTGTATCTATCTACCTACCTACCTACCTATCTCTATCTATCTATCTACCTACCTACCTATCTCTATCTATCTACCTACATACCTACCTATCTGTATCTATCAATCTACCTACCTACCTATCTCTATCTATCTATCTACCTACCTACCTATCTCTATCTATCTACCTACCTACCTACCTATCTCTATCTATCAATCTACCTACCTACCTATCTCTATCTATCTATCTACCTACCCACCTATCTGTATTTATCTATCTACCTACCTATCTGTATCTATCTACCTACCTACCTACGTATCTCTATCTATCTATCTACCTACCTACCTATCTGTATCTATCTATCTACCAAACTACCTATCTCTATCTATCTATCTACCTACCCTACCCTATCTCTATCTATCAATCTACCTACCTACCAATCTGTATCTATCTATCTACCTACCTACCTATCTGTATCTATCTATCTACCTACCTACCTATCTCTATCTATCAATCTACCTACCTATCTATCTGTATCTATCAATCTACCTACCTACCTATCTCTATCAATCTATCTACCTACCTACCTATCTCTATCTATGCAATCTACCTACCTACCTATCTGTATCTATCAATCTACCTACCTACATATCTCTATCTATCTACCTACATATCTGTATCTATATATCTACCTACCTACCTATCTCTATCTATCTACCTAGCTACCTACCTATCTCTATCTATCAATCTACCTACCTACCTATCTCTATCTATCTATCTACCTACCTACCTATCTATATCTATCTATATACCTACCCACCTATCTGTATTTATCTATCTACCTACCTATCTGGTATCTATCTACCTACCTACCTACGTATCTCTATCTAACTATCTACCTACCTACCTATCTGTATCTATCAATCTACCTACCTACCTATCTCTATCTATCAATCTACCTACCTACCTATCTGTATCTATCTTCTACCTACCCTACTATCTGTATCTATCAATCTACCTACCTACCTATCTCTATCTATCTACCTACCCTACCTACCTATCTCTATCTATCAATCTACCTACCTACCTATCTTTATCTATCTATCTACCTACCTACCTATCTGTATCTATCAATCTACCTACCTACCTATCTCTATCTATCTACCTACCTACCTATCTCTATCTATCAATCTACCTACCTACCTATCTCTATCTATCTACCTACCTACATATCTGTATCTATCTACCTACCTACCTATCTGTATCTATCTATCTACCTATCTACCTATCTCTATCTATCTATCTCCCTACCTACCTATCTCTATCTATCTACCTACATATCTGTATCTATATATCTACCTACCTACCTATCTCTATCTATCAATCTACCTACCTACCTATCTCTATCTATCAATCTACCTACCTACCTATCTCTATCTATCTATCTACCTACCTACCTATCTGTATCTATCTACCTACCTACCTATCTGTATCTATCTACCTACCTACCTACCTATCTCTATCTATCTATCTACCTACCTACCTATCTCTATCTATCTACATACATACCTACCTATCTGTATCTATCAATCTACCTACCTACCTATCTCTATCTATCTATCTACCTACCTACCTATCTCTATCTATCTACCTACCTACCTACCTATCTCTATCTATCAATCTACCTACCTACCTATCTCTATCTATCTATCTACCTACCCACCTATCTGTATTTATCTATCTACCTACCTATCTGTATCTATCTACCTACCTACCTACGTATCTCTATCTATCTATCTACCTACCTACCTATCTGTATCTATCTATCTTCTACCTACCTACCTACGTATCTCTATCTATCTATCTACCTACCTACCTATCTGTATCTATCTATCTACCAAACTACCTATCTCTATCTATCTATCTACCTACCTACCTATCTCTATCTATCAATCTACCTACCTACCAATCTGTATCTATCTATCTACCTACCTACCTATCTGTATCTATCTATCTACCTACCTACCTATCTCTATCTATCAATCTACCTACCTATCTATCTGTATCTATCAATCTACCTACCTACCTATCTCTATCAATCTATCTACCTACCTACCTATCTCTATCTATCAATCTACCTACCTACCTATCTGTATCTATCAATCTACCTACCTATATATCTCTATCTATCTACCTACATATCTGTATCTATATATCTACCTACCTACCTATCTCTATCTATCTACCTAGCTACCTACCTATCTCTATCTATCAATCTACCTACCTACCTATCTCTATCTATCTATCTACCTACCTACCTATCTCTATCTATCTATATACCTACCCACCTATCTGTATTTATCTATCTACCTACCTATCTGTATCTATCTACCTACCTACCTACGTATCTCTATCTAACTATCTACCTACCTACCTATCTGTATCTATCAATCTACCTACCTACCTATCTCTATCTATCAATCTACCTACCTACCTATCTGTATCTATCTATCTACCTACCTACCTATCTGTATCTATCAATCTACCTACCTACCTATCTCTATCTATCTATCTACCTACCTACCTATCTGTATCTACCTACCTACCTATCTCTATCAATCTACCTACCTACCTATCTGTATCTACCTATCTGTATCTATCTACCTACCTACCTACCTATATCTATCAATCTACCTACCTACCAATCTGTATCTATCTATCTACCTACCTACCTATCTGTATCTATCTATCTACCTACCTACCTATCTCTATCTATCAATCTACCTACCTACCTATCTGTATCTATCAATCTACCTACCTACCTATCTCTATCAATCTATCTACCTACCTACCTATCTCTATCTATCAATCTACCTACCTACCTATCTGTATCTATCAATCTACCTACCTACCTATCTCTATCTATCTACCTACATATCTGTATCTATATATCTACCTACCTACCTACCTATCTCTATCTATCTACGTAGCTACCTACCTATCTCTATCTATCAATCTACCTACCTACCTATCTCTATCTATCTATCTACCTACCTACCTATCTCTATCTATCAATCTACCTACCTATCTATCTGTATCTATCAATCTACCTACCTACCTATCTCTATCTATCTATCTACCTACCTACCTATCTCTATCTATCAATCTACCTACCTACCTATCTGTATCTATCAATCTACCTACCTACCTATCTCTATCAATCTACCTACCTACCTATCTCTATCTATCTATCTACCTACCTACCTATCTCTATGTATCTATCTACCTACCTACCTATCTCTATCTATCAATCTACCTACCTACCTATCTGTATCTATCTATCTACCTACCCACCTATCTCTATCTATCTATCTAACTACCTACCTATCTGTATCTATCTATCTACCTATCTCTATCTATCTATCTACCTACCTACCTATCTCTATCTATCTATCTATCTACCTACATACCTCTCTATCTATCAATCTACCTACCTACCTATCTGTATCTATCTATCTACCTACCTACCTATCTCTATCTATCAATCTACCTACCTTCCTATCTGTATCTATCAATCTACCTACCTACCTATCTCTATCTATCAATCTACCTACCTACCTATCTGTATCTATCAATCTACCTACCTACCTATCTCTATCTATCTACCTACCTACCTATCTGTATCTATCTATCTACCTACCTACCTATCTGTATCTATCAATCTACCTACCTACCATTCTCTATCTATCAATCTACCTACCTACCTATCTGTATCTATCTATCTACCTACCTACATATCTGTATCTATATATCTACCTACCTACCTATCTCTATCTATCAATCTACCTACCTACCTATCTCTATCTATCTATCTACCTACCTACCTATCTCTATCTATCTATCTACCTACCTTCCTACCTCTATCAATCTACCTACCTACCTATCTGTATCTATCTATCTACCTACCTACATATCTCTATCTATCTATCTACCTACCTACCTATCTCTATCTATCAATCTACCTACCCACTTATCTCTATCTATCTATCTACCTACCTACCTATCTGTATCTATATATCTACCTACCTACCTATCTCTATCTATCTATCTACCTACCTACCTATCTGTATCTATCTATCTACCTACCTACCTATCTGTATCTATCAATCTACCTATCTACCTATCTCTATCTATCAATCTACCTACCTACCTATCTCTATCTATCTATCTACCTACCCACCTATCTGTATTTATCTATCTACCTACCTACCTATCTCTATCTATCTATATACCTACCTACCTATCTCTATCTATCTATCTACCTACCTTCCTACCTCTATCAATCTACCTCTCTACCTATCTCTATCTATCAATCTACCTACCTACCTATCTCTATCTATCTATCTACCTACCCACCTATCTGTATTTATCTATCTACCTACCTACCTATCTCTATCTATCTATATACATACCTACCTATCTCTATCTATCTATCTACCTACCTACCTATCTCTATCTATCTATCTACCTACCTACCTATCTCTATCTATCTACCTACATACCTACCTATCTCTATCAATCTACCTACCTACCTATCTCTATCTATCTACCTACCTACCTACGTATCTCTATCCATCTATCTACCTACCTACCTATCTGTATCTGTCAATCTACCTACCTACCTATCTGTATCTATCTATCTATCTACCTAACTACCTATCTCTATCTATCTATCTACCTACCTACCTATCTCTATCTATCAATCTACCTACCTACCTATCTGTATCTATCTATCTACCTACCTACCTATCTGTATCTATCAATCTACCTACCTACCTATCTGTATCTATCTATCTACCTACCTACCTATATCTATCAATCTACCTACCTACCTATCTCTATCTATCTACCTACCTACCTACCTACATATCTGTATCTATATATCTACCTACCTACCTATCTCTATCTATCAATCTACCTACCTACCTATCTGTATCTATCTATCTACCAACCTACCTATCTGTATCTATCAATCTACCTACATACATATCTGTATCTATCTATCTACCTACCTATCTACCTATCTCTATCTATCAATCTACCTACCTACCTATCTCTATCTATCTATCTACCTACCTACCTATCTCTATCTATCTACCTACCTACCTACCTATCTCTATCTATCAATCTACCTACCTACCTATCTCTATCTATCTATCTACCTACATACCTATCTCTATCTATCTACCTACCTACCTATCTCTATCTATCTATCTATCTATCTATCTACCTACCTACCTATCTATCTCTATCAATCTACCTACCTATCTCTATCTATCTACCAACCTACCTACCTATCTCTATCTATCAATCTACCTACCTACCTATCTGTATCTATCTATCTACCTACCTACCTATGTGTATCTATCTACCTACCTACCTACCTATCTCTATCTATCTATCTACCTACCTACCTATCTCTATCTATCAATCTACCTACCTACCTATCTCTATCTATCTACCTACCTACCTATCTCTATCTATCTATCTACCTACCTACCTATCTGTATCTATCAATCTACCTACCTACCTATCTCTATCTATCTCCCTACCTACCTACCAATCTCTATCTATCTATCAATCTACCTACCTACCTATCTGTATCTATCTACCTAGCTACCTACCTATCTCTATCTATCTCCCTACCTACCTACCAATCTCTATCTATCTATCAATCTACCTACCTACCTATCTCTATCTATCTACCTAGCTACCTACCTATCTCTATCTATCAATCTACCTACCTACCTATCTCTATCTATCTATCTACCTACCTACCTATCTCTATCTATCTATATACCTACCCACCTATCTGTATTTATCTATCTACCTACCTATCTGTATCTATCTACCTACCTACCTACGTATCTCTATCTAACTATCTACCTACCTACCTATCTGTATCTATCAATCTACCTACCTACCTATCTCTATCTATCTCCCTACCTACCTACCTATCTCTATCTATCTATCTACCTACCTACCTATCTCTATCTATCTATCTATCTACCTACCTACCTATCTCTATCTATCTACCTACCTACCTACTTATCTCTATCTATCAATCTACCTACCTACCTATCTCTATCTATCTACCTACCTACCTATCTCTATCTATCTACCTACCTACCTATCTCTATCTATCTATCTATCTATCTATCTATCTATCTATCTATCTATCTATCTATCTATCTATCTATCTATCTATCTATCTACCTACCTACCTATCTCTATCTATCTACCTACCTACCTATCTCTATCTATCTATCTACCTACCTACATATCTGTATCTATATATCTACCTACCTACCTATCTGTATCTATCTATCTACCTATCTACCTATCTCTATCTATCAATCTACCTACCTACCTATCTCTATCTATCAATCTACCTACCTACCTATCTGTATCTATCTATCTACCTTCCTACCTATCTGTATCTATCAATCTACCTACCTACCTATCTCTATCTATCTATCTACCTACCTACATATCTGTATCTATCTATCTACCTACCTACCTATCTGTATCTATATATCTACCTACCTACCTATCTGTATCTATCTATCTACCTATCTACCTATCTCTATCTATCAATCTACCTACCTACCTATCTCTATCTATCTACCTACCTACCTACCTATCTCTATCTATCAATCTACCTACCTACCTATCTCTATCTATCTATCTACCTACCTACCTATCTGTATCTATATATCTACCTACCTACCTATCTCTATCTATCTATCTATCTACCTACCTACCTATCTCTATCTATCTATCTACCTACCTACCTATCTGTATCTATCAATCTACCTACCCACCTATCTCTATCTACCTATCTACCTACCTACCTATCTGTATCTATATATCTACCTACCTACCTATCTCTATCTATCAATCTACCTACTTACCTATCTCTATCTATCTATCTACCTACCTACCTATCTCTATCTATCTATCTACCTACCTTCCTATCTCTATCAATCTACCTACCTACCTATCTGTATCTATCTATCTACCTACCTACCTATCTCTATCTATCTATCTATCTATCTATCTATCTATCTATCTATCTATCTATCTATCTATCTATCTACCTACCTACCTATCTCTATGTATCTACCTACCTACACACCTATCTCTATCTATCTATCTACCTACCTACCTATCTGTATCTATATATCTACCTACCTACCTATCTCTATCTATCTACCTACGTACCTATCTGTATCTATCTATCTACCTACCTACCTATCTGTATCTATCAATCTACCTATCTACTTATCTCTATCTATCAATCTACCTACCTACCTATCTCTATCTATCTATCTACCTACCCACCTATCTGTATTTATCTATCTACCTACCTTCCTATCTCTATCTATCTATATACCTACCTACCTATCTCTATCTATCTATCTACCTACCTACCTATCTCTATCTATCTATCTACCTACCTACCTATCTCTATCTATCTACCTACATACCTACCTATCTCTATCAATCTACCTACCTACCTACCTCTATCTATCTATCTATCTATCTATCTATCTATCTATCTATCTATCTATCTATCTATCTATCTACCTACCAATATCTATCTATCTATCTACCTACCCACCTATCTGTATTTATCTATCTACCTACCTATCTGTATCTATCTACCTACCTACCTACGTATCTCTATCTATCTATCTACCTACCTACCTATCTGTATCTATCTATCTACCAAACTACCTATCTCTATCTATCTATCTACCTACCTACCTATCTCTATCTATCAATCTACCTACCTACCAATCTGTATCTATCTATCTACCTACCTACCTATCTGTATCTATCTATCTACCTACCTACCTATCTCTATCTATCAATCTACCTACCTACCTATCTGTATCTATCAATCTACCTACCTACCTATCTCTATCAATCTATCTACCTACCTACCTATCTCTATCTATCAATCTACCTACCTACCTATCTGTATCTATCAATCTACCTACCTACCTATCTCTATCAATCTATCTACCTACCTACCTATCTCTATCTATCAATCTACCTACCTACCTATCTGTATCTATCAATCTACCTACCTACCTATCTCTATCTATCTACCTACATATCTGTATCTATATATCTACCTACCTACCTATCTCTATCTATCTACCTAGCTACCTACCTATCTCTATCTATCAATCTACCTACCTACCTATCTCTATCTATCTATCTACCTACCTACCTATCTCTATCTATCTATATACCTACCCACCTATCTGTATTTATCTATCTACCTACCTATCTGTATCTATCTACCTACCTACCTACGTATCTCTATCTATCTACCTACCTACCTATCTGTATCTATCAATCTACCTACCTACCTATCTCTATCTATCAATCTACCTACCTACCTATCTGTATCTATCTATCTACCTACCTACCTATCTGTATCTATCAATCTACCTACCTACCTATCTCTATCTATCTATCTACCTACCTACCTATCTGTATCTACCTACCTACCTATCTCTATCAATCTACCTACCTACCTATCTGTATCTACCTATCTGTATCTATCTACCTACCTACCTACCTATATCTATCAATCTACCTACCTACCAATCTGTATCTATCTATCTACCTACCTACCTATCTGTATCTATCTATCTACCTACCTACCTATCTCTATCTATCAATCTACCTACCTACCTATCTGTATCTATCAATCTACCTACCTACCTATCTCTATCAATCTATCTATCTACCTACCTACCTATCTCTATCTATCAATCTACCTACCTACCTATCTGTATCTATCAATCTACCTACCTACCTATCTCTATCTATCTACCTACATATCTGTATCTATATATCTACCTACCTACCTATCTCTATCTATCTACCTAGCTACCTACCTATCTCTATCTATCAATCTACCTACCTACCTATCTCTATCTATCTATCTACCTACCTACCTATCTCTATCTATCAATCTACCTACCTATCTATCTGTATCAATCTACCTACCTACCTATCTCTATCTATCTACCTACCTACCTATCTCTATCTATCAATCTACCTACCTACCTATCTGTATCTATCAATCTACCTACCTTCCTATCTCTATCTATCTACCTACCTACCTACCTACCTATCTCTATCAATCTACCTACCTACCTATCTCTATCTATCTATCTACCTACCTACCTATCTCTATGTATCTATCTACCTACCTACCTATCTCTATCTATCAATCTACCTACCTACCTATCTGTATCTATCTATCTACCTACCCACCTATCTCTATCTATCTATCTAACTACCTACCTATCTGTATCTATCTATCTACCTATCTCTATCTATCTATCTACCTACCTACCTATCTCTATCTATCTATCTATCTACATACCTCTCTATCTATCAATCTACCTACCTACC
The DNA here is from genome assembly GCA_024509115.1 of Crotalus helleri. Taxonomy (NCBI): domain Eukaryota; kingdom Metazoa; phylum Chordata; class Lepidosauria; order Squamata; family Viperidae; genus Crotalus; species Crotalus helleri. The sequence continues at coordinate 497,681 of JAKSXO010000131.1, forward strand.
TATCTGTATCTATCTATCTACCTACCTACCTATCTCTATCTATCAATCTACCTACCTTCCTATCTGTATCTATCAATCTACCTACCTACCTATCTCTATCTATCTACCTACCTACCTATCTGTATCTATCTATCTACCTACCTACCTATCTGTATCTATCAATCTACCTACCTACCATTCTCTATCTATCAATCTACCTACCTACCTATCTGTATCTATCAATCTACCTAAATACCTATCTCTATCTATCTACCTACCTACCTACCTATCTCTATCTATCAATCTACCTACCTACCTATCTTTATCTATCTATCTACCTACCTACCTATCTGTATCTATCAATCTACCTACCTACCTATCTCTATCTATCTACCTACCTACCTATCTCTATCTATCAATCTACCTACCTACCTATCTCTATCTATCTACCTACCTACATATCTGTATCTATCTACCTACCTACCTATCTGTATCTATCTATCTACCTATCTACCTATCTCTATCTATCTATCTACCTACCTACCTATCTCTATCTATCTACCTACATATCTGTATCTATATATCTACCTACCTACCTATCTCTATCTATCAATCTACCTACCTACATATCTCTATCTATCAATCTACCTACCTACCTATCTCTATCTATCTATCTATCTACCTACCTACCTATCTGTATCTATCTACCTACCTACCTATCTGTATCTATCTACCTACCTACCTACCTATCTCTATCTATCTATCTACCTACCTACCTATCTCTATCTATCTACCTACATACCTACCTATCTGTATCTATCAATCTACCTACCTACCTATCTCTATCTATCTATCTACCTACCTACCTATCTCTATCTATCTACCTACCTACCTACCTATCTCTATCTATCAATCTACCTACCTACCTATCTCTATCTATCTATCTACCTACCCACCTATCTGTATTTATCTATCTACCTACCTATCTGTATCTATCTACCTACCTACCTACGTATCTCTATCTATCTATCTACCTACCTACCTATCTGTATCTATCTATCTACCAAACTACCTATCTCTATCTATCTATCTACCTACCTACCTATCTCTATCTATCAATCTACCTACCTACCAATCTGTATCTATCTATCTACCTACCTACCTATCTGTATCTATCTATCTACCTACCTACCTATCTCTATCTATCAATCTACCTACCTATCTATCTGTATCTATCAATCTACCTACCTACCTATCTCTATCAATCTATCTACCTACCTACCTATCTCTATCTATCAATCTACCTACCTACCTATCTGTATCTATCAATCTACCTACCTACATATCTCTATCTATCTACCTACATATCTGTATCTATATATCTACCTACCTACCTATCTCTATCTATCTACCTAGCTACCTACCTATCTCTATCTATCAATCTACCTACCTACCTATCTCTATCTATCTATCTACCTACCTACCTATCTCTATCTATCTATATACCTACCCACCTATCTGTATTTATCTATCTACCTACCTATCTGTATCTATCTACCTACCTACCTACGTATCTCTATCTAACTATCTACCTACCTACCTATCTGTATCTATCAATCTACCTACCTACCTATCTCTATCTATCAATCTACCTACCTACCTATCTGTATCTATCTATCTACCTACCTACCTATCTGTATCTATCAATCTACCTACCTACCTATCTCTATCTATCTACCTACCTACCTACCTATCTCTATCTATCAATCTACCTACCTACCTATCTTTATCTATCTATCTACCTACCTACCTATCTGTATCTATCAATCTACCTACCTACCTATCTCTATCTATCTACCTACCTACCTATCTCTATCTATCAATCTACCTACCTACCTATCTCTATCTATCTACCTACCTACATATCTGTATCTATCTACCTACCTACCTATCTGTATCTATCTATCTACCTATCTACCTATCTCTATCTATCTATCTCCCTACCTACCTATCTCTATCTATCTACCTACATATCTGTATCTATATATCTACCTACCTACCTATCTCTATCTATCAATCTACCTACCTACCTATCTCTATCTATCAATCTACCTACCTACCTATCTCTATCTATCTATCTACCTACCTACCTATCTGTATCTATCTACCTACCTACCTATCTGTATCTATCTACCTACCTACCTACCTATCTCTATCTATCTATCTACCTACCTACCTATCTCTATCTATCTACATACATACCTACCTATCTGTATCTATCAATCTACCTACCTACCTATCTCTATCTATCTATCTACCTACCTACCTATCTCTATCTATCTACCTACCTACCTACCTATCTCTATCTATCAATCTACCTACCTACCTATCTCTATCTATCTATCTACCTACCCACCTATCTGTATTTATCTATCTACCTACCTATCTGTATCTATCTACCTACCTACCTACGTATCTCTATCTATCTATCTACCTACCTACCTATCTCTATCTATCTATCTACCAAACTACCTATCTCTATCTATCTATCTACCTACCTACCTATCTCTATCTATCAATCTACCTACCTACCAATCTGTATCTATCTATCTACCTACCTACCTATCTGTATCTATCTATCTACCTACCTACCTATCTCTATCTATCAATCTACCTACCTATCTATCTGTATCTATCAATCTACCTACCTACCTATCTCTATCAATCTATCTACCTACCTACCTATCTCTATCTATCAATCTACCTACCTACCTATCTGTATCTATCAATCTACCTACCTATATATCTCTATCTATCTACCTACATATCTGTATCTATATATCTACCTACCTACCTATCTCTATCTATCTACCTAGCTACCTACCTATCTCTATCTATCAATCTACCTACCTACCTATCTCTATCTATCTATCTACCTACCTACCTATCTCTATCTATCTATATACCTACCCACCTATCTGTATTTATCTATCTACCTACCTATCTGTATCTATCTACCTACCTACCTACGTATCTCTATCTAACTATCTACCTACCTACCTATCTGTATCTATCAATCTACCTGCCTACCTATCTCTATCTATCAATCTACCTACCTACCTATCTGTATCTATCTATCTACCTACCTACCTATCTGTATCTATCAATCTACCTACCTACCTATCTCTATCTATCTATCTACCTACCTACCTATCTGTATCTACCTACCTACCTATCTCTATCAATCTACCTACCTACCTATCTGTATCTACCTATCTGTATCTATCTACCTACCTACCTACCTATATCTATCAATCTACCTACCTACCAATCTGTATCTATCTATCTACCTACCTACCTATCTGTATCTATCTATCTACCTACCTACCTATCTCTATCTATCAATCTACCTACCTACCTATCTGTATCTATCAATCTACCTACCTACCTATCTCTATCAATCTATCTACCTACCTACCTATCTCTATCTATCAATCTACCTACCTACCTATCTGTATCTATCAATCTACCTACCTACCTACCTATCTCTATCTATCTACCTACATATCTGTATCTATATATCTACCTACCTACCTATCTCTATCTATCTACCTAGCTACCTACCTATCTCTATCTATCAATCTACCTACCTACCTATCTCTATCTATCTATCTACCTACCTACCTATCTCTATCTATCAATCTACCTACCTATCTATCTGTATCTATCAATCTACCTACCTACCTATCTCTATCTATCTATCTACCTACCTACCTATCTCTATCTATCAATCTACCTACCTACCTATCTGTATCTATCAATCTACCTACCTACCTATCTCTATCAATCTACCTACCTACCTATCTCTATTTATCTATCTACCTACCTACCTATCTCTATGTATCTATCTACCTACCTACCTATCTCTATCTATCAATCTACCTACCTACCTATCTGTATCTATCTATCTACCTACCCACCTATCTCTATCTATCTATCTAACTACCTACCTATCTGTATCTATCTATCTACCTATCTCTATCTATCTATCTACCTACCTACCTATCTCTATCTATCTATCTACATACCTCTCTATCTATCAATCTACCTACCTACCTATCTGTATCTATCTATCTACCTACCTACCTATCTCTATCTATCAATCTACCTACCTTCCTATCTGTATCTATCAATCTACCTACCTACCTATCTCTATCTATCAATCTACCTACCTACCTATCTCTATCTATCAATCTACCTACCTACCTATCTCTATCTATCTACCTACCTACCTATCTGTATCTATCTATCTACCTACCTACCTATCTGTATCTATCAATCTACCTACCTACCATTCTCTATCTATCAATCTACCTACCTACCTATCTGTATCTATCTATCTACCTACCTACATATCTGTATCTATATATCTACCTACCTACCTATCTCTATCTATCAATCTACCTACCTACCTATCTCTATCTATCTATCTACCTACCTACCTATCTCTATCTATCTATCTACCTACCTTCCTACCTCTATCAATCTACCTACCTACCTATCTGTATCTATCTATCTACCTACCTACATATCTCTATCTATCTATCTACCTACCTACCTATCTCTATCTATCAATCTACCTACCCACTTATCTCTATCTATCTATCTACCTACCTACCTATCTGTATCTATATATCTACCTACCTACCTATCTCTATCTATCTATCTACCTACCTACCTATCTGTATCTATCTATCTACCTACCTACCTATCTGTATCTATCAATCTACCTATCTACCTATCTCTATCTATCAATCTACCTACCTACCTATCTCTATCTATCTATCTACCTACCCACCTATCTGTATTTATCTATCTACCTACCTACCTATCTCTATCTATCTATATACCTACCTACCTATCTCTATCTATCTATCTACCTACCTTCCTACCTCTATCAATCTACCTCTCTACCTATCTCTATCTATCAATCTACCTACCTACCTATCTCTATCTATCTATCTACCTACCCACCTATCTGTATTTATCTATCTACCTACCTACCTATCTCTATCTATCTATATACATACCTACCTATCTCTATCTATCTATCTACCTACCTACCTATCTCTATCTATCTATCTACCTACCTACCTATCTCTATCTATCTACCTACATACCTACCTATCTCTATCAATCTACCTACCTACCTATCTCTATCTATCTACCTACCTACCTACGTATCTCTATCCATCTATCTACCTACCTACCTATCTGTATCTGTCAATCTACCTACCTACCTATCTGTATCTATCTATCTATCTACCTAACTACCTATCTCTATCTATCTATCTACCTACCTACCTATCTCTATCTATCAATCTACCTACCTACCTATCTGTATCTATCTATCTACCTACCTACCTATCTGTATCTATCAATCTACCTACCTACCTATCTGTATCTATCTATCTACCTACCTACCTATCTCTATCAATCTACCTACCTACCTATCTCTATCTATCTACCTACCTACCTACCTACATATCTGTATCTATATATCTACCTACCTACCTATCTCTATCTATCAATCTACCTACCTACCTATCTGTATCTATCTATCTACCAACCTACCTATCTGTATCTATCAATCTACCTACATACATATCTGTATCTATCTATCTACCTACCTATCTACCTATCTCTATCTATCAATCTACCTACCTACCTATCTCTATCTATCTATCTACCTACCTACCTATCTCTATCTATCTACCTACCTACCTACCTATCTCTATCTATCAATCTACCTACCTACCTATCTCTATCTATCTATCTACCTACATACCTATCTCTATCTATCTACCTACCTACCTATCTCTATCTATCTATCTATCTATCTACCTACCTACCTATCTATCTCTATCAATCTACCTACCTATCTCTATCTATCTACCAACCTACCTACCTATCTCTATCTATCAATCTACCTACCTACCTATCTGTATCTATCTATCTACCTACCTACCTATGTGTATCTATCTACCTACCTACCTACCTATCTCTATCTATCTATCTACCTACCTACCTATCTCTATCTATCAATCTACCTACCTACCTATCTCTATCTATCTACCTACCTACCTATCTCTATCTATCTATCTACCTACCTACCTATCTGTATCTATCAATCTACCTACCTACCTATCTCTATCTATCTCCCTACCTACCTACCAATCTCTATCTATCTATCAATCTACCTACCTACCTATCTGTATCTATCTACCTAGCTACCTACCTATCTCTATCTATCTCCCTACCTACCTACCAATCTCTATCTATCTATCAATCTACCTACCTACCTATCTCTATCTATCTACCTAGCTACCTACCTATCTCTATCTATCAATCTACCTACCTACCTATCTCTATCTATCTATCTACCTACCTACCTATCTCTATCTATCTATATACCTACCCACCTATCTGTATTTATCTATCTACCTACCTATCTGTATCTATCTACCTACCTACCTACGTATCTCTATCTAACTATCTACCTACCTACCTATCTGTATCTATCAATCTACCTACCTACCTATCTCTATCTATCTCCCTACCTACCTACCTATCTCTATCTATCTATCTACCTACCTACCTATCTCTATCTATCTATCTATCTACCTACCTACCTATCTCTATCTATCTACCTACCTACCTACTTATCTCTATCTATCAATCTACCTACCTACCTATCTCTATCTATCTACCTACCTACCTATCTCTATCTATCTACCTACCTACCTATCTCTATCTATCTATCTATCTATCTATCTATCTATCTATCTATCTATCTATCTACCTACCTACCTATCTCTATCTATCTACCTACCTACCTATCTCTATCTATCTATCTACCTACCTACATATCTGTATCTATATATCTACCTACCTACCTATCTGTATCTATCTATCTACCTATCTACCTATCTCTATCTATCAATCTACCTACCTACCTATCTCTATCTATCAATCTACCTACCTACCTATCTGTATCTATCTATCTACCTACCTACCTATCTGTATCTATCAATCTACCTACCTACCTATCTCTATCTATCTATCTACCTACCTACATATCTGTATCTATCTATCTACCTACCTACCTATCTGTATCTATATATCTACCTACCTACCTATCTGTATCTATCTATCTACCTATCTACCTATCTCTATCTATCAATCTACCTACCTACCTATCTCTATCTATCTACCTACCTACCTACCTATCTCTATCTATCAATCTACCTACCTACCTATCTCTATCTATCTATCTACCTACCTACCTATCTGTATCTATATATCTACCTACCTACCTATCTCTATCTATCTATCTATCTACCTACCTACCTATCTCTATCTATCTATCTACCTACCTACCTATCTGTATCTATCAATCTACCTACCCACCTATCTCTATCTACCTATCTACCTACCTACCTATCTCTATCTATCTATCTACCTACCTTCCTATCTCTATCAATCTACCTACCTACCTATCTGTATCTATCTATCTACCTACCTACCTATCTCTATCTATCTATCTATCTACCTACCTACCTATCTCTATCTATCTATCTACCTACCTACCTATCTCTATCTATCAATCTACCTACTTACCTATCTCTATCTATCTATCTACCTACCTACCTATCTCTATCTATCTATCTACCTACCTTCCTATCTCTATCAATCTACCTACCTACCTATCTGTATCTATCTATCTACCTACCTACCTATCTCTATCTATCTATCTATCTATCTATCTATCTATCTATCTATCTATCTATCTATCTATCTATCTATCTATCTATCTATCTATCTATCTATCTATCTATCTACCTACCTACCTATCTCTATGTATCTACCTACCTACCCACCTATCTCTATCTATCTATCTACCTACCTACCTATCTGTATCTATATATCTACCTACCTACCTATCTCTATCTATCTACCTACGTACCTATCTGTATCTATCTATCTACCTACCTACCTATCTGTATCTATCAATCTACCTATCTACTTATCTCTATCTATCAATCTACCTACCTACCTATCTCTATCTATCTATCTACCTACCCACCTATCTGTATTTATCTATCTACCTACCTACCTATCTCTATCTATCTATATACCTACCTACCTATCTCTATCTATCTATCTACCTACCTACCTATCTCTATCTATCTATCTACCTACCTACCTATCTCTATCTATCTACCTACATACCTACCTATCTCTATCAATCTACCTACCTACCTACCTCTATCTATCTATCTATCTATCTATCTATCTATCTATCTATCTATCTATCTATCTACCTACCAATATCTATCTATCTATCTACCTACCCACCTATCTGTATTTATCTATCTACCTACCTATCTGTATCTATCTACCTACCTACCTACGTATCTCTATCTATCTATCTACCTACCTACCTATCTGTATCTATCTATCTACCAAACTACCTATCTCTATCTATCTATCTACCTACCTACCTATCTCTATCTATCAATCTACCTACCTACCAATCTGTATCTATCTATCTACCTACCTACCTATCTGTATCTATCTATCTACCTACCTACCTATCTCTATCTATCAATCTACCTACCTACCTATCTGTATCTATCAATCTACCTACCTACCTATCTCTATCAATCTATCTACCTACCTACCTATCTCTATCTATCAATCTACCTACCTACCTATCTGTATCTATCAATCTACCTACCTACCTATCTCTATCAATCTATCTACCTACCTACCTATCTCTATCTATCAATCTACCTACCTACCTATCTGTATCTATCAATCTACCTACCTACCTATCTCTATCTATCTACCTACATATCTGTATCTATATATCTACCTACCTACCTATCTCTATCTATCTACCTAGCTACCTACCTATCTCTATCTATCAATCTACCTACCTACCTATCTCTATCTATCTATCTACCTACCTACCTATCTCTATCTATCTATATACCTACCCACCTATCTGTATTTATCTATCTACCTACCTATCTGTATCTATCTACCTACCTACCTACGTATCTCTATCTAACTATCTACCTACCTACCTATCTGTATCTATCAATCTACCTACCTACCTATCTGTATCTATCTACCTAGCTACCTACCTATCTCTATCTATCTCCCTACCTACCTACCAATCTCTATCTATCTATCAATCTACCTACCTACCTATCTCTATCTATCTACCTAGCTACCTACCTATCTCTATCTATCAATCTACCTACCTACCTATCTCTATCTATCTATCTACCTACCTACCTATCTCTATCTATCTATATACCTACCCACCTATCTGTATTTATCTATCTACCTACCTATCTGTATCTATCTACCTACCTACCTACGTATCTCTATCTAACTATCTACCTACCTACCTATCTGTATCTATCAATCTACCTACCTACCTATCTCTATCTATCTCCCTACCTACCTACCTATCTCTATCTATCTATCTACCTACCTACCTATCTCTATCTATCTATCTATCTACCTACCTACCTATCTCTATCTATCTACCTACCTACCTACTTATCTCTATCTATCAATCTACCTACCTACCTATCTCTATCTATCTACCTACCTACCTATCTCTATCTATCTACCTACCTACCTATCTCTATCTATCTATCTATCTATCTATCTATCTATCTATCTATCTATCTATCTATCTATCTATCTATCTATCTATCTACCTACCTACCTATCTCTATCTATCTACCTACCTACCTATCTCTATCTATCTATCTACCTACCTACATATCTGTATCTATATATCTACCTACCTACCTATCTGTATCTATCTATCTACCTATCTACCTATCTCTATCTATCAATCTACCTACCTACCTATCTCTATCTATCAATCTACCTACCTACCTATCTGTATCTATCTATCTACCTACCTACCTATCTGTATCTATCAATCTACCTACCTACCTATCTCTATCTATCTATCTACCTACCTACATATCTGTATCTATCTATCTACCTACCTACCTATCTGTATCTATATATCTACCTACCTACCTATCTGTATCTATCTATCTACCTATCTACCTATCTCTATCTATCAATCTACCTACCTACCTATCTCTATCTATCTACCTACCTACCTACCTATCTCTATCTATCAATCTACCTACCTACCTATCTCTATCTATCTATCTACCTACCTACCTATCTGTATCTATATATCTACCTACCTACCTATCTCTATCTATCTATCTATCTACCTACCTACCTATCTCTATCTATCTATCTACCTACCTACCTATCTGTATCTATCAATCTACCTACCCACCTATCTCTATCTACCTATCTACCTACCTACCTATCTCTATCTATCTATCTACCTACCTTCCTATCTCTATCAATCTACCTACCTACCTATCTGTATCTATCTATCTACCTACCTACCTATCTCTATCTATCTATCTATCTACCTACCTACCTATCTCTATCTATCTATCTACCTACCTACCTATCTCTATCTATCAATCTACCTACTTACCTATCTCTATCTATCTATCTACCTACCTACCTATCTCTATCTATCTATCTACCTACCTTCCTATCTCTATCAATCTACCTACCTACCTATCTGTATCTATCTATCTACCTACCTACCTATCTCTATCTATCTATCTATCTATCTATCTATCTATCTATCTATCTATCTATCTATCTATCTATCTACCTACCTACCTATCTCTATGTATCTACCTACCTACCCACCTATCTCTATCTATCTATCTACCTACCTACCTATCTGTATCTATATATCTACCTACCTACCTATCTCTATCTATCTACCTACGTACCTATCTGTATCTATCTATCTACCTACCTACCTATCTGTATCTATCAATCTACCTATCTACTTATCTCTATCTATCAATCTACCTACCTACCTATCTCTATCTATCTATCTACCTACCCACCTATCTGTATTTATCTATCTACCTACCTACCTATCTCTATCTATCTATATACCTACCTACCTATCTCTATCTATCTATCTACCTACCTACCTATCTCTATCTATCTATCTACCTACCTACCTATCTCTATCTATCTACCTACATACCTACCTATCTCTATCAATCTACCTACCTACCTACCTCTATCTATCTATCTATCTATCTATCTATCTATCTATCTATCTATCTATCTATCTATCTATCTACCTACCAATATCTATCTATCTATCTACCTACCCACCTATCTGTATTTATCTATCTACCTACCTATCTGTATCTATCTACCTACCTACCTACGTATCTCTATCTATCTATCTACCTACCTACCTATCTGTATCTATCTATCTACCAAACTACCTATCTCTATCTATCTATCTACCTACCTACCTATCTCTATCTATCAATCTACCTACCTACCAATCTGTATCTATCTATCTACCTACCTACCTATCTGTATCTATCTATCTACCTACCTACCTATCTCTATCTATCAATCTACCTACCTACCTATCTGTATCTATCAATCTACCTACCTACCTATCTCTATCAATCTATCTACCTACCTACCTATCTCTATCTATCAATCTACCTACCTACCTATCTGTATCTATCAATCTACCTACCTACCTATCTCTATCAATCTATCTACCTACCTACCTATCTCTATCTATCAATCTACCTACCTACCTATCTGTATCTATCAATCTACCTACCTACCTATCTCTATCTATCTACCTACATATCTGTATCTATATATCTACCTACCTACCTATCTCTATCTATCTACCTAGCTACCTACCTATCTCTATCTATCAATCTACCTACCTACCTATCTCTATCTATCTATCTACCTACCTACCTATCTCTATCTATCTATATACCTACCCACCTATCTGTATTTATCTATCTACCTACCTATCTGTATCTATCTACCTACCTACCTACGTATCTCTATCTAACTATCTACCTACCTACCTATCTGTATCTATCAATCTACCTACCTACCTATCTCTATCTATCAATCTACCTACCTACCTATCTGTATCTATCAATCTACCTACCTACCTATCTCTATCTATCTATCTACCTACCTACCTATCTGTATCTACCTACCTACCTATCTCTATCAATCTACCTACCTACCTATCTGTATCTACCTATCTGTATCTATCTACCTACCTACCTACCTATATCTATCAATCTACCTACCTACCAATCTGTATCTATCTATCTACCTACCTACCTATCTGTATCTATCTATCTACCTACCTACCTATCTCTATCTATCAATCTACCTACCTACCTATCTGTATCTATCAATCTACCTACCTACCTATCTCTATCAATCTATCTATCTACCTACCTACCTATCTCTATCTATCAATCTACCTACCTACCTATCTGTATCTATCAATCTACCTACCTACCTATCTCTATCTATCTACCTACATATCTGTATCTATATATCTACCTACCTACCTATCTCTATCTATCTACCTAGCTACCAACCTATCTCTATCTATCAATCTACCTACCTACCTATCTCTATCTATCTATCTACCTACCTACCTATCTCTATCTATCAATCTACCTACCTATCTATCTGTATCTATCTACCTACCTACCTATCTCTATCTATCTACCTACCTACCTATCTCTATCTATCAATCTACCTACCTACCTATCTGTATCTATCAATCTACCTACCTTCCTATCTCTATCTATCTACCTACCTACCTACCTACCTATCTCTATCAATCTACCTACCTACCTATCTCTATCTATCTATCTACCTACCTACCTATCTCTATGTATCTATCTACCTACCTACCTATCTCTATCTATCAATCTACCTACCTACCTATCTGTATCTATCTATCTACCTACCCACCTATCTCTATCTATCTATCTAACTACCTACCTATCTGTATCTATCTATCTACCTATCTCTATCTATCTATCTACCTACCTACCTATCTCTATCTATCTATCTATCTACATACCTCTCTATCTATCAATCTACCTACCTTCCTATCTGTATCTATCAATCTACCTACCTACCTATCTCTATCTATCAATCTACCTACCTACCTATCTGTATCTATCAATCTACCTACCTACCTATCTCTATCTATCTACCTACCTACCTATCTGTATCTATCTATCTACCTACCTACCTATCTGTATCTATCAATCTACCTACCTACCATTCTCTATCTATCAATCTACCTACCTACCTACCTATCTGTATCTATCAATCTACCTACCTACCTATCTCTATCTATCTACCTACCTACCTACCTATCTCTATCTATCAATCTACCTACCTACCTATCTTTATCTATCTATCTACCTACCTACCTATCTGTATCTATCAATCTACCTACCTACCTATCTCTATCTATCTACCTACCTACCTATCTCTATCTATCAATCTACCTACCTACCTATCTCTATCTATCTACCTACCTACATATCTGTATCTATCTACCTACCTACCTATCTGTATCTATCTATCTACCTATCTACCTATCTCTATCTATCTATCTACCTACCTACCTATCTCTATCTATCTACCTACATATCTGTATCTATATATCTACCTACCTACCTATCTCTATCTATCAATCTACCTACCTACCTATCTCTATCTATCAATCTACCTACCTACCTATCTCTATCTATCTATCTACCTACCTACCTATCTGTATCTATCTACCTACCTACCTATCTGTATCTATCTACCTACCTACCTACCTATCTCTATCTATCTATCTACCTACATACCTATCTCTATCTATCTACCTACATACCTACCTATCTGTATCTATCAATCTACCTACCTACCTATCTCTATCTATCTATCTACCTACCTACCTGTCTCTATCTATCTACCTACCTACCTACCTATCTCTATCTATCAATCTACCTACCTACCTATCTCTATCTATCTATCTACCTACCCACCTATCTGTATTTATCTATCTACCTACCTATCTGTATCTATCTACCTACCTACCTACGTATCTCTATCTATCTATCTACCTACCTACCTATCTGTATCTATCTATCTACCAAACTACCTATCTCTATCTATCTATCTACCTACCTACCTATCTCTATCTATCAATCTACCTACCTACCAATCTGTATCTATCTATCTACCTACCTACCTATCTGTATCTATCTATCTACCTACCTACCTATCTCTATCTATCAATCTACCTACCTATCTATCTGTATCTATCAATCTACCTACCTACCTATCTCTATCAATCTATCTACCTACCTACCTATCTCTATCTATCAATCTACCTACCTACCTATCTGTATCTATCAATCTACCTACCTATATATCTCTATCTATCTACCTACATATCTGTATCTATCTATCTACCTACCTACCTATGTGTATCTATCTACCTACCTACCTACCTATCTCTATCTATCTATCTACCTACCTACCTATCTCTATCTATCAATCTACCTACCTACCTATCTCTATCTATCTACCTACCTACCTATCTCTATCTATCTATCTACCTACCTACCTATCTGTATCTATCAATCTACCTACCTACCTATCTCTATCTATCTCCCTACCTACCTACCAATCTCTATCTATCTATCAATCTGCCTACCTACCTATCTGTATCTATCTACCTAGCTACCTACCTATCTCTATCTATCTCCCTACCTACCTACCAATCTCTATCTATCTATCAATCTACCTACCTACCTATCTCTATCTATCTACCTAGCTACCTACCTATCTCTATCTATCAATCTACCTACCTACCTATCTCTATCTATCTATCTACCTACCTACCTATCTCTATCTATCTATATACCTACCCACCTATCTGTATTTATCTATCTACCTACCTATCTGTATCTATCTACCTACCTACCTACGTATCTCTATCTAACTATCTACCTACCTACCTATCTGTATCTATCAATCTACCTACCTACCTATCTCTATCTATCTCCCTACCTACCTACCTATCTCTATCTATCTATCTACCTACCTACCTATCTCTATCTATCTATCTATCTATCTACCTACCTACCTATCTCTATCTATCTACCTACCTACCTACTTATCTCTATCTATCAATCTACCTACCTACCTATCTCTATCTATCTACCTACCTACCTATCTCTATCTATCTACCTACCTACCTATCTCTATCTATCTATCTATCTATCTATCTATCTATCTATCTATCTATCTATCTATCTATCTATCTCTATCTATCTACCTACCTACCTACCTATCTCTATCTATCTATCTACCTACCTACATATCTGTATCTATATATCTACCTACCTACCTATCTGTATCTATCAATCTACCTACCTACCTATCTCTATCTATCTATCTACCTACCTACATATCTGTATCTATCTATCTACCTACCTACCTATCTGTATCTATATATCTACCTACCTACCTATCTGTATCTATCTATCTACCTATCTACCTATCTCTATCTATCAATCTACCTACCTACCTATCTCTATCTATCTACCTACCTACCTACCTATCTCTATCTATCAATCTACCTACCTACCTATCTCTATCTATCTATCTACCTACCTACCTATCTGTATCTATATATCTACCTACCTACCTATCTCTATCTATCTATCTATCTACCTACCTACCTATCTCTATCTATCTATCTACCTACCTACCTATCTGTATCTATCAATCTACCTACCCACCTATCTCTATCTACCTATCTACCTACCTACCTATCTGTATCTATATATCTACCTACCTACCTATCTCTATCTATCAATCTACCTACTTACCTATCTCTATCTATCTATCTACCTACCTACCTATCTCTATCTATCTATCTACCTACCTTCCTATCTCTATCAATCTACCTACCTACCTATCTGTATCTATCTATCTACCTACCTACCTATCTCTATCTATCTATCTATCTATCTATCTATCTATCTATCTATCTATCTATCTATCTATCTATCTATCTATCTATCTATCTATCTACCTACCTACCTATCTCTATGTATCTACCTACCTACCCACCTATCTCTATCTATCTATCTACCTACCTACCTATCTGTATCTATATATCTACCTACCTACCTATCTCTACCTATCTACCTACGTACCTATCTGTATCTATCTATCTACCTACCTACCTATCTGTATCTATCAATCTACCTATCTACCTATCTCTATCTATCAATCTACCTACCTACCTATCTCTATCTATCTATCTACCTACCCACCTATCTGTATTTATCTATCTACCTACCTACCTATCTCTATCTATCTATATACCTACCTACCTATCTCTATCTATCTATCTACCTACCTACCTATCTCTATCTATCTATCTACCTACCTACCTATCTCTATCTATCTACCTACATACCTACCTA